>OY804600.1:54872799-55206823 GCA_963680895.1 Fragum sueziense | reverse complement strand
TATTTGGTAATGGATTAAAATACTTTAACAATTTACAGTATTCCAATAAGTTTTTGTTTTGATGTCTTTCAGAGCCCATTTTGAACAACACTTGTGTTGTTATATCCAACAACAGACCTACAGCTACATCATGGAATCCTTCAGCATGTAATACCACCTAGAGGATTTGTTTGTCAGAAACCAGAAGGTTTGTAATATTCTAAATCCTTTTTCGCGATGTTTTATAAATGTGACCCGTCACGCTAAAAGGGACTTTATAGGAAGTGTGAAAAATATTGACCCTAGTCAGTCTGCACAGTAATTTTCTAAATCCGGAATATTTTCCCTATTATTACTATATGTTCATTTTTCGCATTCAGGATTTGGTTGACCTGTGCTGGTCTGACAAGTTTGTCAAAATTTTGATTTTTGGAGTTAGGTTAAGGTCCCTTTAGTGTGACGGGTCACAAACACAAAAACCTTGAAAGAAAAGAAGAAATGGATCATTATTAACATTTTCCCCTTTTGTCTCAAGGTCTGTTAATCCTGTATTTCTGTTATAAGTATCCTATTAAGATTCATTGAGTCAATGCTCACAAGCTTGTTGCACTGATCTGACTAAATTTGTAACATGAAAGATAGTGGCGACGGTGCTATTAACATCTTAAGAGATGGATTTCTAGATTTTCAAGTTTTCATTAACATAATTTTTTTCATGCTTTGAAGCACATGTGTATTTGTAGTCTTAGACTTTAATCAGTTTACAAATTTTGCACATTCCAAAATTATTATGTAATCTGGTACATGTATATAATCTGTTACATATTACATGTATATTAATCTGTTACATGTATATAATCTGTTGCATGTTACATGTATATAATCTGTTACATGTATATAATCTGTTACATGTTACATGTATATGATCTGTTACATGTTACATGTATATAATCTGTTACATGTGTACATGTATGTAATCTGTTACATGTTGCATGTATATAATCCGTTGCATGTTACATGGATATAATATGTTGCATGTTACATGTATATAATCTGTTACATATTACTTGTATGTAATCTGTTGCATGTATATAATCTGTTACATGTTACATGTATATGATCTGTTACATGTTACATGTATATGATCTGTTACATGTTACATGTATATAATCTGTTACATATTGCATGTATATAATCTGTTGCATGTTACATGTATATAATCTGTTGCATGTTACATGTATATAATCTGTGACATGTTACATGTATATAATCTGTGACATGTAACATGTATATAATCTGTTACATGTATATAATCTGTTACATGTTACATGTATATAATCTGTTGCATGTTACATGTATACAATCTGTTACATATAACATGTATATAATCTGTTACATGTATATAATCTGTTACATGTATATAATCTGTTACATGTTACATGTATATAATCTGTTACATGTATATAATCTGTTACATGTTACACATATATAATCTGTTACATATTACATGTATATAATCTGTTACATGTATATAACCTGTTGAATGTTACATGTATCAGGGTTTCCGTTTGACCCGGGAGCTCGGGTTTTGACGCATGAAAAATGAAAAGGACCCCAATTTGACTCTCAGAAATTTCAACTGATGCATCATTCTGACTCTTGATTTTTACGACCGATGCGTCACCCATCATTCAAGATCAAGTAGATAATCAAGATTATCTACTAATTGACCCATTATTCAGGTCACACCTTAAAGGCTTTAGTTCAGAGCAGTAAAAAATCGATAATCTGTGCTATTTACGCAATCTTTCGCTGATTTGCAAGTCATGTGTAAAGTGTTAATTTGACATCAGTGATGCATGCGGATAATCAGTCGTAAATCAATTAATTAATTTGTCACAGTTCTTGATTTGAATTGAAGTAGCTGTGTGGCAATATAATACACAATCTGCTTGTAAAAATACCAAGAACTCGAAGAAGTTTATCACCAATAAACAGGTACAGTAGCTCTCCGCGGCGGCGGCCATGAAATTCTGATCACATTATCATTGAATATCAAACAGAATCCCTTGTACCTGGTAATATTAATGCTAAGTTTTCTTACTTATTATACCCCAGCAAACGAAGTTTGGAGGGGGTATACTGGAATCAGCCTGTCGGTCCAGTGGTTGGTTGGATGGTTGGTTGGATGGTTGTTTTTTTTTGTTGGTCTGTCTCCAAAACTTTGTCCGGACAACTCCTCCTAAATTGGTGGACCGATTTAGTTCATACTTGGCACAAATGTTCATTGTGACTTGTAGATGTGCAAGACACAAATTTCACGAAAATCGGACCGATACTTTCTGAGTTATGGCCCCTGATTTGACCGAAAAATGCTTGTCCGGATATCTCCTCCTACACTTGTGGACCGATTTAGTTCATACTTGGCACAAGTGTTTATTGTGACCTGTAGATGTGCAAGACGCAAATTTCATGAAAATCGGACCAATACTTTCTGAGTTATGGCCCCTGATTTGACCAAAAAATGCTTGTCCGGATAACTCCTCCTACACTTGTGGACCGATTTAGTTCATACTTGGCACAAGTCTTCATTGTGACCTGTAGATGTGCAAGACGCAAATTTCACGGAAATCGGACCAATACTTTTTGAGTTATGGCCCCTGATTTGACCCAAAAATGCTTGTCCGGCTAACTTCTCTTACAGTTACTGTCCGATTTACTTCATACTTGGCACAGGTGTGCATTAGGACCTGCAGGGATTTTGTTACCTGCGAGTCCCGAGTCCCTGACTCATACTTTTTTCTCAGGACTCATTGATTAATTATTTAGTGAGTCCCAGGATGCTAACATTTTCAATGAGTAATTGACATTGTCTTACAAAGAATTCATTATTTCAATTTTGGACTCATTGTTTTGGGAACCAGTGGGTCCCAGGACTCTTACGCATAAATTTGTAACAAAATCACTGGGACCTGTAGATGTGCATGACGCAAATTTCACGAAAATGGGACCGATACTTTCTGAGTCATGGCCCCTGATTTGACCAAAAAATGCTTGTCCGGATAACTCCTCCTATAATTGTGGACCGATTTAGTTCATACTTGGCACAAGTGTTCATTGTGACCTGTAAATGTGCAAGACGCAAATTTCACGGAAATCGGACCAATACTTTTTTAGTTATGGCCCCTGATTTGACCCAAAAATGCTTGTCCGGCCAACTTCTCCTACAGTTACTGTCCCATTTGCTTCATACTTGGCATAGGTGTGCATTAGGACCTGTAGATGTGCATGACGCAAGTTTCACGAAAATGGGACCGATACTTTCTGAGTCATGGCCCCTGATTTGACCAAAAAATGCTTGTCCGGATAACTCCTCCTATACTTGTGGACCGATTTAGTTCATACTTGGCACAAGTGTTAATTGTGACCTGTAAATGTGCAAGACGCAAATTTCATGGAAATCGGACCAATACTTTTTTAGTTATGGCCCCTGATTTGACCCAAAAATGCTTGTCCGGCCAACTCCTCCTACAGTTACTGTCCGATTTGCTTCATACTTGGCACAGGTGTGTATTAGAACCTGTAGACGTGCAAGACGCACATTTCTTGAAAATCGGACTGATACTTTCTGAGTTATGGCCCATGATTTGACAAAAAAATGCTTGTACGGATAATTCCTCCTACACTTGTGGACCGATTTAGTTCATACTTGGCACAAGTGTTCATTGTGACCTGTAGATGTGCAAGACGCAAATTTCAAGGAAATCGGACTAATACTTTTTGAGTTATGGCCCCTGATATGACCCAAAAATGCTTGTCCGGATAACTCCTCCTACACTTACTGTCCGATTTGCTTCTTACTTGGCATAGGTGTGCATTAGGACCTGTAGATGTGCATGACACAAATTTCCTGAAAATCTGACAATTACTTTCTCAGTTATAGCCCTTGATTTTACCAAAAAATGTTTGTCCCGACAACTCCTCCTTTAGTTACTGTCTGATTTGCTTCGTACTTGGCACATGTGTGCATTAACTTCTGTAAATGTGGAAGACGCACATTTCATGTAAATCAGAACAACACTTTCTGAGTTATGGCCCCTGATTTGACAAAAATGCATGTCCGGACAATTCCTCCTACATTTACTGAATGATTTGCTTCATAATTGGCACAGGTATGCATTACGACCAGTATATATGCAAGGTGCAAAATTGACGGAAATCAGACCGATACTTTCTGAGTTATGGCCCCTGATTGGACCAAATTTCAAGAAAATCTGATTGACAAATTTCTGAGTATGGCTCCTGATTCAACAAAAACGCTTGTCCGAACAAAGGTGGTGGCGGGGGTATTTTTATCACCTTCAGTGATAGATTTCTAGTTCGAAATATAATTATACCCCCCACAACAAAGTTATGGGGGGGTATACTGGAATCAGGTTGTCCGTCCGTCCGTCTGTCCGTCCGTCTGTCCGTCCGTCTGTCCGTCCGTCTGTCTGTCCGTCCGTCCGTGGACATAATCTTGTGTCCTCTTCTCCTCCCACAGTTTTTGACCAATTTTTCTGAAATTTTATCAGGATATTCCCTATCATATGAAGTTGTGCACCTGCAATTTTCATCTAGAGTTATGCCACTTTGAAGTTTTTAAGGGGGGGGGGATGGACATAATCTTGTGTCCTCTTCTCTTCCCACAGTTTTTAGCTCACCTGAGCACGAAGTGCTCGAGGTGAGCTATTGTGATCGCTTTTTGTCCGTCGTCCGTCCGTCTGTCCGTCTGTCCGTCTGTCCGTCTGTCCACAATTTGGTGTTTACACTCTAGCATCCACAAATATTAGTCAATCTTGACCAAACTTTGTCAAAACAAGTATGGTCATAAGTTCTCGGATGAGTTCGATTATGGGCCAGATCGGACCAGAAAGTGTGGAGTTATCTGCCCCTGAATGACGAAAAATGCTGTTTTTAACTTTGTTTACACTCTAGCATCTACAATTATTGCCCAATCAATACAAAACTTGGATACAATATTGGAGACTATAGGATCTTGGATGAGTTCGATTTTCAGTCAGATCAGGCGAAAAAGTCAAAAGTTATGTGCCCTTGAATTTTTCAAAATTGCCGTTTTCGACCGTTTTCGACCTTGTTTACACTCTAGAATCTACAATTATTGACCAATCAAGACAAATCTTGAACACAATGTTGGAGACCATAAGATCTCGGGTGAGTTTAATTTTCAGTCTGATTAGACGAGAAAGTCGAGAGTTATGTGCCCTTGAATTTGACAAAATTGTTGTTTTTGACTGTTTTCGGCCTTGTTTACACTCTAGAATCTACAATTATTGACCAATCAAGACAAATCTTGGACACAATGTTGTAGACCATAAGATCTTGGATGAGTTTGATTTTCAGTGTGATCTGACAAAAAGACTAGAGTTATGTGCCCTTGAATTTGATAAAATTGTCATTTTCGGCTGTTTTCGACATTGTTTATACTCTAGAATCTACATTTATTAATCAATCAAGACAAAACTTGGACACAATGTTGGAGATCATAAGATCTCGGATGAGTTGAATTTTCAATCTGATAAGACAAGAAAGTCGAGACTTATGTGCCCTTGAATTTGACAAAATTGTCGTTTTTGACTGTTTTCGACCTTGTTTACACTCTAGAATTTTCAATTATTGACCAATCAAGACAAATTTTGGACAAAATCTTTGAGACCATAAGATCTTGGATGAGTTTGATTTTCAGTGTGATCTGACCAGAAAGGAGAGAGTTACGTGCCCTTGAATTTGACAAAATTGTTGTTTTTGACTGTTTTCGACCTTTTTTACACTCTAGAATCTACAATTATTGACCAATCAAGACAAATCTTGGACACAATGGTTGAGACCATAAGATTTCGGATGAGTTCGATTTTCAGTGTGATCTGACAATAAAGACAAGAGTTACGTGCCCTTGAATTTGATTAAATTGTCATTTTCGGCTGTTTTCGACATTGTTTACACTCTAGAATCTACATTTATCAATCAATCAAGACAAAACTTGGACACAATGTTAGAGATCATAAGATCTCAGATGACTAGAATTTTCAATCTGATAAGACAAGAAAGTCGAGACTTATGTGCCCTTGAATTTGACAAAATTGTCGTTTTTGACTGTTTTCGACCTTGTTTACACTCTAGAATTTTCAATTATTGTCCATTCAAGACAAATCTTGGACACAATGTTTGAGAGGATAAGATTTCGGATGAGTTTGATTTTTAGTGTGATCTGACCAGAAAGACGAGAGTTATGTGCCCTTGAATTTGATAAAATTATCATTTTCGACCTTGTTTACACTCTAGAATCTACAATTATCAATTAATCAAGACAAAACTTGGACACAATGTTTGGGACCATAATATGTCGGATGAGTTTGATTTTCAGTCTGATCCGATCAGAAAGTTGAGAGTTATGTGCCCTTGAATTTAACAAAATAGCCGTTTCTGGCTGTTTTTCGATCTTGAATCTTCAATTATTGACCAATCAAGACAAATCTTGGACGCTATGTTGGAGACCATAATATCTTGCATGAGGTAGATTTTCAGTCTGATGTGATCAGAAAGTCGAGAATTGTGTGCCCTTGAATTTGAAAAAAATACCGTCTTTGGCTGTTTTCGACCTTGTTTATACTCTAGAATCTGTGATTATTTATCAATCAAGAACAACCTGGACACAATGTTTGGCACCATAAGATCTCAGATGAGTTTGATTTTCACAAAGTTATTGACTATAAGTTAGTTTTCAGTCTTATAGTCATAAATGTTTATTGAATTGAACAAAAGTGTTGCTCATATCATTTTGGTTCAGGTGAGCGATATAGGACCATCATGGTCCTCTTGTTTACCAATTTTTCAGAAATTTCATCAGGATGTTTCCTATTATATGAAGTTGTGCACCTGCAATTTTCATCTTGATCCAGCCATTAGTTTCAGAGTTATGCCACTTAAGTTTTTAATGAGGGGAAGGGGGGGGGGGGGGGGGAGTAGTCAAAATTTACAATTTCGTTTCCGTGTTCTAACTTGAGAACTGTTTGACCTAGGATCATGAAACTTTACACAGTTGTTGCCTATGACCAATGAAGGTGCCCTATTGTTTTGGGGTCACCAAGGTCAAAGGTCAAGGTCACAGTTGGACTTTGTTTAAAATCCGTTTCCATGCTCTAAGTCAAGAACATTTTGACCGATAGCACTTTTTCAGTGACAAGGCCCTAGTGGGGGGTATTCGTCCGCTTTGCGACAGTTCTAGTTGATCTAGCTGGTTTAAGTAAGGTAAAATGATCAGATATCCTAATTGTCATGGGTTTTCGTGGTTTAGACACAGCATTATCAAAGGAAAATTTAAAGGTGCACTTTATCAAAGATAAATATTTTTCTACGAAATCTCCTTGGCATAAATGAAAAATATCAGCTTTTCAACATCAAGAATTTGATTTCTACTATTTTACACAAGATTTCAATCTTGTACTAAATTTGTTAATAAAGGGGGGGGGGGTGTAAAATGGGGGCAAATGCATTCCCAACCTTCAATTTTAAAGCTACTATTTCCCAGATTTGGACCCAAAAATTGTCAAATACAAACGAAATGTACACTTTTTAAACTTTATATGACCTGATTAAATGATTACGAGAAACTATTGAAGCAACGACTCATTTTTTCGCAATTTGATACCAAATTCATGAAGCGATGTCGAAAGTAGGTCAAAACAGTAGGACATGCGACTTTCTTAAATGACGTCACAACATACATGATGACGTCATATTGAAATTTAAGTATGAATCTCGTTTGAATCATGGTCCGCGCTGTATGCGCATGCGCAACAATTTAAAAATAATTCTAACCCCATCAGTGATGGGGTTGAATTTAGGCTTGGATTCTCCCTAAATTCAGCTATCTGTCTTGTAATTTCGGCTCATTCTCCGTCTGAATCGCATATTATTAACCATCCCGAGGTGGTCAACACAAAAGTTTTGCATATTTTTTCAAAAAAATTCATTTTTTGCAATTAGACCATCTGTTACCGTCGCCCTTTAAATCCAAACCCCATCTTGTGTGTACTCATTTGAATAGTATCAATGAGTCTATTCCAATGAGTACCTTCAACATAGGGTTTGATAACAACAATGCTTTTTGAAAAGTCAATATCCCTTCTCATCTGTAGCACTCTAAAGGTTGAAAAGGTGTTACATTTACTCTTAAAATTAGCACTTTGGTCTTATTGAAACATTTTCATACATTTTCATATAAATAAGCATTTTTTCCTTTTCCCCAGTATTTTCAAAAGCAGTTTAACCTTGTTATGTTTGGGAGAATGTTACAATGAACTCTAAAGAGTGAAGAACATATCTTAACATTGCCATCCCCCCCTCCACCCCTTTATCAATCGATTATGGTTTGATTTTCTCGCGCTTCATTTTGACTCTTTGGATTTTGGCCTCAAGGGTCAATGACTCTTGGGATTCTTGTCCTAATGGAAACCCTGATGTATATAATCTGTTACATGTTACATGTATATGATCTGTTACATGTATATAATCTGTTACATGTTACACATATATAATCTGTTACATGTATATAATATGTGACATGTTACATGTATATAATCTGTGACATGTTACATGTATATAATCTGTGACATGTTACATGTATATAATCTGTTACATGTTACACGTATATAATCTGTTACATGTTACATGTATATACATGTAATCTGTTAGATGTTATATGTATATAATCTGTTACATGTTACATGTATATAATTTGTTAAATGTTACATGTATATAATCTGTTACATGTTACATGTATATGTTACATGTTACATGTATATAATCTGTGCCATGTTACATGTATATAATCTGTTACATGTTACATGTATATAATCTGTTATGTTACATGTTACATGTATATAATCTGTTACATGTATATAATCCATTATATGTTGCATGTATATAATCTGTTACATGTTACATGTATATAATCTGTTACATGTTACCTGTATATAATCTGTTACATGTTACATGTATATAATCTGTTACATGTTACATGTATATAATCCATTATATGTTGCATGTATATAATCTGTTACATGTTACATGTATATAATCCGTTACATGTTGCATGTATATAATTTGTTACATGTTACATGTAAATAATCCGTTACATGTTACATGTATATAATCTGTTACATGTATATAATCCGTTACATGTTGCATGTATATAATCTGTTACATGTTACATGTATATGATCTGTTACGTGTTACATGCATATAATCTGTTATATGTTACATGTATATAATCTGTTACACGGTACATGTATATAATCTGTCACATGTTACATGTATATAATCTGTTACAGGTGTATGTGCCCCAGGTTGGATCGGTCACAGGTCATTTTGTTATCAGATTGATGTACAATATAGACAGACATTTGGACAAGCTACAAGATTCTGTCAGAATCAGGGTGCAGAGTTATTGAGACTTACCCTGTAAGTTGAAATTTCAATAATGAAATATCATATATGTGAAATCCTGATTGATAATGTTGATACTGACTTTAACGTGAAAGATAGGTTTTGTTAGGAGAAAGATGAAAAGATGACCAACACATTCTTACTTTTCCATATTTTTCTCAACGTTTTCTGTACTATAATATCACTGGTGGTGAACTCGGCCAAAGCGAGGGACGTTTTTCCGCGATCAATGTATTCCGTCGGTGTTGTTATAAAATATCGGAACCACGGCTTTACAACACCGACAGTTTGTCAATACAAAACATTAAACCCGATCTGTTTTTAGAACAAGTTCATTGTCATTAGAAAAAAATCTATAAACTTGCATTTAAACGCAAAATACCTATACTTTGTTGTAGGGAAAATTGTTTTAGTTCGCCACCAGTGGATATGCAACATATACGAGGGGTGATCCAAAAATTCGTAAACTGGGTTAATAAAACTTCAGGAGTGTTTACTGTCAAAACAAAAGTCCTACAGTTTTAAAATGTGACATCTGTACAATAAATGTGAAAAATTTCAATTGTGTACATATAGCATTTATTGCTCAGTGATAAATTTTAGACACAGACCATGCGCGGGGCGGGGGAGCAAGAACGTCAAAAGCGACGTCAATTTAATGCGATTATAAACCCTTCTATTCAAAGTGCTTATTTACTATCAAACAATTCTGTGTCCGAGGTATAAATGTGCTGAAAGTGTTATCATACAATTTTAGAATCGAAATGATGAATGTTTCTCTGCCTGGGTGTTTTAAGATCAATATACTATCAAAGCGGAGCCTATCACTGTGTACCCCAGTTCTGACGTCGTGAACCGGGTTGTGACCCTATGCAGGACTATCTTGGCATTCATTTTTCTCTATTGAAGTCCGAATCTTGGGTGTCACATAAACATAATTTCTCTATAGCGCCATATTCTTGTTCTCTTCAACAATTTAAATGTCTGCGTTGGTGTATGATCAAGATCGTGACAGAATTTTATAATTGATCGACATTCAAATTTTGTTGTTGACGTCATATCGCCTTTTCACTAATGTGTTCTATCTTATAAAAATGTGGTGTCTTCATAACAACTTTTACATCAACGTATAAAACTTGGTGTCACTACCTAAAATTAGCGTAATGACAATTTTCACCAAAAAATTCCTGCAGATATTTAAGAAAATTTGATTAATCTAACGTTCATGCATAATTTTTTGTTGCTCCCCGGCCTAGGCGTACACACGTTACTATGGTAACGCAGTTTACGGCCGCTATAACTTTTTTGTTAATCTTATATTCTTTTATGCCGTCTATAGATAATGAACTAAGTTATTACCAAATTTTATACTGATCAAGCATGTGATAAGGAAGTTATGGGTCCATTTTACGAATTTTTGGATCACCCCTTGTATAACATCATATCCTAGCCTTCCAATACCTTTCAATTGACCCTTTCCCAAACGGCAACATTTTGGACTGTTCCAAACTCAAAGATGATGTAGATGATAATTCCAGTGGAAGAAATTTTACATTTTGGGTCTCTCGATCTGGGTAGAAAACATTGTTGGAAATTAAGAAATGGCTTGTCCAAAATCTTTTCCTTATGGGGCGTCAATATGTGGTAATTTGTTAAGAGCAGAACCAAAATGTTGTCATCTTTAGAAAAGGATAAAGTCATTGAATTCAGAGGAGTATAAACAGGTATTCTTACATCTTTTATACCGTATTCAAAAGTTCCAATCTTAGATGGTGTTTATTTCAATGACTTGTACAGAGTTTTTATTTTCATTTACAGAAGTAGCGACCAGGCCTTCATCCAAGGTTATTTACAGTTAATGAAGGACAGCGGGGTACCTAACTTCTGGATTGGAGCTTCAGGTCTGTACATTATATAATCTTTGTGAGCTTAATTATTCTCTATCCTGTAATAGATTTATATAAAATTTCCAGAATTAAATTATTCTGTTGTTGCCATATTTTTAATAGCTAAACTTACAGATAAAACGTATGGTTTGGGAAATATGTAAAGATTTACTTTTATTTTTTAGATAACAATGTTGATAATGGACCATTCAAGTGGAGAAATGGTCAGGCTATTGGTACGTTCCAGAGATGGGCAAACTCCAACCACAAACCTACTAATGTGGCCAAGAAACAGGACTGTGCTTACATAAATACAAGTAAGGCTTTTATAGGTTTGAGCCCAGGGCCCGTATTCACCACAATTTCTAAATAGATTTTCAAAAGTAAAATTACATAACAATCCATTTGATTGGAAGAGATGTATATCTTGGCCAATCGGATGGATTTTTATGTAATTCTAAAGGTAAACTTGGGCCAATTCAAAGCACAAACCTACTAATGTGGTTAAGAAGCAGGACTGCGCTTACATAAATACAAGTAAGGCTTTTATAGTTCTAGTTTGACATTTTTGTTCCAATTCTCTTTGTAATATATTTCTGTATTTCTTGATAAAGCAATTCTGTCTTATTTGTTTGTTTGAACACAAAGGCATTAAGCCATGTAGACCCATGATCATCTATCAGACCAAATGCACTGTATGAACCGTCAGGATGCATGAACTTGTTGTTGTTGGTACCCTGAAGTGTACAACCGCAAAGTGCATAACCCATTCACAAGTGGTAAGACTTTCTTTGCTCCAATTTGAAAGCTGCTGTAGAATTTAAAGTTGATATTAATGAAAATAAAATTTGTATACATTATAGCTTACGAATATTCCGGAAAAAGAAGGAAATGCTTTTTATCAATATTTTCTTCTTTTGTCTCAATGTTTTCCAGGCATTTATTATTAGCTTTTTCCTTATCAAAACCTGTTGTATTTTTCAAAGAATTTGATTTCTGAAAATGTTCGATTTTGCATAATTTTTTGGTCAAGATGACAGGAGAGCATATCAGTGGAGAATCATGACAACTTGTAACACCAACCAAGCATTTGTATACAAACTACCTATCATCCCATTCCCCTTTCGGCGCCCTACAAGATAAATGCTTGGGAAAACATCATGGAAAATGAAGAAACTGCTTGTGACAAGCAATTTCTTCATTTCTCTCAATGTTTTCTTCCATAAAAGTCATAAAATTTTTAAATTTCTTTCACTTGAAATTGTCATCTGCATCATCTTTGAATTTGGACAAGCTTAAAATTTTGTCGTCTGGTAATGGGTTAAGGAATGAAAAGGCTTTTACCCATTTCCCAAACAATGAAGCTTCAAATGTTGAAGCTGGTGCAGACAAAAACATGTATGTTTGTCGTATGTGATGGTTGCATGTATATTTTCTCTCCTAGATGACAGGAATGCGTTATGGAGAACTACCACTTCTTGCAATGCTAACAGAGCGTTTATATGTAGATTACCTATGGGGAAAGCTGTCAAAGTTGTACCAAGGACTCCTGCACGTAAGGAAATTTTTAATACAGTAATAATTAAACAATGTAATATTGAGATTTTAGTTGTAATACATGTATCAAAATATGTCAGTCCATTTATTGGCTTCTCTGGATTAATGTACACATCTGTTACTTACTTGATTTAAGACATTCTTTTTTTCACCTCAACACTATGTCATGAAAAGCTGTTAGAGAACTGCATGGATAAAGATTGAACTGCATGTATATGCAGGCTATTCTGGACCCAAGTTGGTCTCAAATGCCATAAAGGCAGAGTGTAGCTTTCATGTTTTTGCTTATTTCCACGCATCACTGCAATTTGATTTGGAGTGGTTTGGGGGAAATCATGATGGCAGTGGTAATGCATGTTTTTCCATGCAAACCCGGTAATCACAGTGATTATCCAACATGATTAATCACTTGTCTTCCTAACCCTTCCTGTACCACCACAAATTGCGACAATCACTGTGAATCCCGATGTTGTGCAGGGAAAACCGTAGGGGTCGCGGTGATTGGGTCGCGGTGGACAATCACCGCAATTTCCACTGAAAAATTTATTTTAACTGTGGAGGGCGAGTGTTTTAGGCAAAAATATCGGTGAGCTGTACTGCAGAAAAAAGGATCCATGTGGCATTTAAGACAAGAATGGATGTGTTATTTGAAGACTGACCAATCATTTGACTGGGTTGTTGCATTGATATTACTCGTTATCAGCATTTACTTCTTTTCTCTCAATGTTGTTGAAGGCTCTTAACAGTATAGTTGATCAAAATATCATCAAAGAAAAAGTTAAAAACTAGGTAACCCATTCCCACACATGGATGCTTTTTGACGCCCAATGAGACAAAGGTTTTGGAAAACATTGTGGAAAATGAAGAAATTGCTTGTGACAAGCAATTTCTTCATTTCCCACAATGTTTTGTACAAAGAAAGAGGGGAAAATGTACAATTTCATTCACTCGAAATTGTCGACTGTATCATCTTGGTCCTGGACCTCTTGATTTTGGACCTGTCTAAAATTTTGGGTTAAAGCTATTAAAGTGACATTTCAGATTTATTTCATTTTTTAAAAGTATGTCTTGATGCAAAAATTGTTTATTCTTATGGGTAGAAATGCTATCATTTTTTGAAGTTGTTATTTATAAGCGTAAAAATACGCCTTTAAAGTTGAGACAGAAATGACCAATTCTATATAAATCTGAACTGTTGTCCACAACAATTTGTTTAATTTTAGCAAAAAATATATATTTCTCGTAAACGGTTCAATATCTTGACTTAAAATTTTCAGAAGTTTCATAAGAAAAGATGCTCTTTCAGATAGAATAAAAGAAAAATTTGTGTAAAAATTATTGTGAAATATCACTTTAAAGTTACTATGTTTTCAGCGCACTATGGATGCCCAGCCAACTGGAAACTTCATGGTACTATGTGTTATTTCAAGACTGATCGAGCATTTGACTGGCTTGGTGCACAGAAATATTGTCAGGGGCTCTATACTGGCTCAAATCTGGTGAAAATAGACTCTGCAGATGTACAAGGATTTGTGAATAGTAAGATGAAAAAAATGTTTTAAATAAGTTCATAAATTGATAATCTGACTTTCAAATTACAGAGTCAATTAATCTTTAAAAACAATAATGCAGACAATTTACATGTAAATGTATGGCACTTTAAACAAAATATTTGCTGAAGGTGCTAAAAGACTTTGAAAACAGACATAAATACTTTTTATCCATGATGCTTTAATCTCTTTATGGTAACAGTTGCAAAATATTAAACCAACCACAATTTCTAGCTTGCCATTCATGCTGATCAGCAATATTTAATACTGGTTAAATTTTAAAGTAGTTTAAGATGACAAAATAAATAATTACTTTTATATAGGATCGTAATGTGAAAGAAAAGAAACTTTGACAGAAATGGAGAAAATACTTGTTATTAGCATTTTCTTCTTTTCCTGTAAGTTTTTTTTTTTAAATCCATATCAAGTAGGTTTGTCAAAAGGCATCACAATTTTTGAAATGGGTAAATGATTCAAATTACTTCTTACACAACTTAATTCAAATGGAATGTATTTTTTTAAATACATGTACATCCTTTCTTACATATGGCATGTTACATTTGTTCTGTCCTCTTATTTCCAGGTCTCACAGTTGCATCAGGTAGATATTGGATAGGTCTGAATGATCGTTCTAGTGAGGGGGCTTTTGTATGGGCAGATAACTCAGCTCTGGTAGGTTTGGGTTGTCATTCAGTGATTGATTGGTTAATTGATCGATTAATGAATAAACATTTGAGATGGAAGTGGTAGAGCTTTCATATTTTATACTATATGACTTTGTATGAACATATTTTAAGGCCTTTAAAAAAGAAAAAAGAAAGAAATGATGTGATAGGACATTGGTGTTTCACAAAGGCACCTTATTTTTATGTAAGACTAAGATTAATATTTGGTTTCAATCAAATATATTTGAACCATAAAACAACCAATTTATGTAAATGACATCATGAAAATATTTTGCAATATACACTTTATTTTTTTACGTTTTAGTCTACATATTCTAACTGGGCTGCAAAACAGCCAAACAAGGCAGGATTGAACAATTGTGGAATGTTGAACGCCAGAAAATGGAGCATGGTTCCCTGTACTGGTAGATTCAAGCCTGTATGCCAGAAACCAGGATGTGAGTAGGATTGATCGTTGATTATTATTCGTAACAAGTTGATGGCTCAGTATGAAACAGTTGTAACTGCCTATATGTTTATAGGCAGTTACAACTGTTGCGCTTTGAGTCATCAAAGTGTGTCTTCCAATAATCAAATTTCAAATTGTTTCTTTAAAGAATAGTATACAATAATCTATAGCCAACATTTCAAATTTTAAAAAACAAAAGTTACAGAAGAAATACAGATAAATGGGGGTGAAGACAGTCTACCTTTGGTATTACAAATTCAAACCCTATGTTATAGATACTCATTAGAATCATCTCCACGAGATGATTCTAATGAGTACCCACAAAATAGGGTTTGATGAATATTTATTGACATATTTCATTTTGAAAAGCCATCAGTCCCTCTTATCAGAGTAGGATCGCTCTTTGACCATTTTTCACAGTATTGATAGACCTAGTGTGTCTTCCAATTATCAAAGTTCAATGTACATTTCAACTTGTTTCTTAACCCTTTCCTAAACAAGACCTGGTTTTGACATTTTTAGTTCTATTAGAATTGGCTTTCGAAAACATTGACGCAAAAGAAAAAAAGTGCTGATAATCGTTATAATACACAAATTGAAGGTTGGGTTGGTTAAGATTCATTTTTTCATTTTTCAGCAGCTTTATATGGACTACCCTAAAATCCTGTCAATTGGAAAAGGGTTAAAGAATAAAATGCATTAATCTAAAAAGTGAACATAGTTAAAGAACAAGGACTTTAATTTCATCTAAGTTTTTAAAAACAAAACTTAAACTAGACAGAAAGTTTCTCAATTGTACTCTCATGTCTATATCTTTTACATGTATTTTATTTTCTATTACAGCATCCATTTCACCAGGCTTAATTACAACAACACCAGCAAGTGAGTCAGACTTTACAATTGTATATTGTTTTACTTGTTTCTGTCTGTCTGTCCGAAAACCTAACATTTGCCATTTCAAGGGCATTTGTGTTTCACAAACATATCTTGTTTTTTCGTAAGTCGCTTGAAATCCAAGCTTCTATGACAGCATCTCTTCAAGTAGAAGTTTTTGAAAGTTTGAAAAATCATAGTGGGTAATCAGATATCACATCCATTCCATACAATCATCAATTATTCTGTTGATTCATGACTGATTTGAATTTGGTTTAAAACAGAGAAGGTGATTTAAACCTTTCCCAAACAAGGCCTGGTTTTGACGACCCTATTAGAGACGGCTTGGGAAAACATTGAGACATAAACAGCAGTTTCTCCTTTTGTCTCAATATTTTCTTTGCTATATTGTACCCAAATATCTACCTTTTTAACATCAATTTTGTTGTCTAAAACAGCTTTTTAAATAGGACCGCCCTCAAATTTGGTCGTTGGGGAAAGGGTTAATGTCAAAATTTTTGGGTGATCCACTTCAAAAATTGCCCCAAATGACAAAATGGAAGTTATTAAAATGATTATTTGTGTAAAATATGCCACAGAAAATATTGAGACAAAAGGAGAAACTGCTGGTTATCAGCAGTTTCTTCTTTTGTTTCAATGTTTTCCAAAGCCTGTTCTATTAGGGACGTCAAAACCAAGTCTTGCTTGGGAAAGGGTTAAGATGAGGCATTTGCTGGATGTGAGAGATCTTTAAAAAATTCAGTGGATAAAAAAGTTATTGATTACCAAGTAAATTTTTGCTAGGAATGTTGACATCAATAACTTTTGTATCAGCTGATCTTTAACCCATTACAACACAGTGACTCTTTTTGACTCCTCAAAGTTAAATGGCTTTGGAAAACACTGTGGAAAATGAAGAAATTGCTTGTGACAAGCAATTTCTTCATTTCCCACAATGTTTTCCACCCCAAAAGACTTGAAAATTAAAAATTCCATTCACTTGAAATTGTCGTCTGCTAGATCTTTCAATTTGGACTACCCTAAAATTTTGTTGTTTGGTAATGGGTTAAGAGTTCTCTCCCATCCAGCAAATCCCTGATAAAGCGTATTTCAATCTTCTCTTCTTCAAACCAGTTTCAAATCAGTCATATATGAAGAGAATTATTGAACATCTTCTGCAGTTTTTAGCTCGACTTTTCGAAAAAAATGAGAGCTTATACTGTCACCCGGGCGTCGGCGTTGGCGTTGGCGTCGGCGTTGCAACAAAGGTTAAAGTTTTTTCAAACATCAATAACTTCCATACTATCAAAGGAATTCAACCCAAACTTGGAATACTTATTCACCATCACACCCTCTACCTTACTATCAGGGCCCATGACCCTGGCTCCACTATATTTGGAGTTATGTCCCCTTTATACTAAGCAACTTAGAAAGTTGAGCGCGCTGTCTTCGGACAGCTCTTGTTGTGTCACATGATTCCTTACAATTGAATTTTCATTCAAGATTGATTTTCTGTATTTACATTGATTATTCTACCACACTTAACAGAATGTTATATATTTTACTACAGCTGACTAGACATTGAAGTGTGGTGTTGGATGGGAAAGTAACCCATATTTACATTATTCTACCATACTTAAGGTAGTCAACCCCTAATGAGATTCAAGAGACGTCAGAATTATTTGGGCATGGTTGCAAACATTTGGCGGTGGAACTTTTCACCGCCAAATGTTTATGACTGCACCCAAATAGCTTCGGACACATAACGACGCCGCTCGAAAATAATCTGATGTTTTTTGAATCTCAAAATGGCCACATTACAGGTATTCTACCTTAACAGAATGTTATATATTATTTACTCCAGCGGACTGGACATTGAAGTGTGGTATTGGATGGGAAAGTAACCCATTAACTAACTTCTGCTACCAATTTGTGGACACTCCCCTATCCTGGCAAGATGCTAGAAATGACTGTAAACATAACAGGAGAGGAGACCTGGTGTCTATTGAAACATTTAATGAACAGAGCTATATTGCTGGTAAGTCATTGTTGATTTTATTGTTTGATGATGATATTATTTTAGAGCTTACTAGGATGACAATGAGTTATGAATATATCTGTGGAAGGTGAGTGAAAAAAGTGTTGATAAGTTCGGATCAGAGAATGTAAATTTTTTATACGCCGCCAGAGGCGGTCGTATATTGGCGTCATCTTCTCCGTCTGTCCGTCCATCCATCTATCCGTCCATCCATCTGTCTGTCCATCCACTTTTCTTGTGAGTGCAATTCCTCCTAAGTTTCTGGCTGGATCTTTTTGATCAATGTTATCACCTCAATTGGTAGATGTGCATGAAGGAAAGATTTTATGGTTCATTAGGTTTTGCCTGAGTTATGTCCCCTTAAAACTTAATGTCTTGGGAGGCGCATATTGTGACCATGGCACACTTGTTAAAGCATAAAGTCACTCGACTGTATGAATTAATGTTGATACATGCATTGAGGCATTTCCCTGTTTTAAAAGTGATAATTATTATTTCTTTTCTCATAAACCTCTGTAATAGCTTAAAATAAGCTGCAATTACAAGGTTTTTGAAGAAGAGCAACCATATTTTCTTGTATTGACCAGGGCGTTTGTCGCAGATGACATCTGTAGCTGTTTGGATAGGAGCTAATGATATTTGTGTTAATATATCGTTACTTTTCAAAAAAAAAAACCTTGAAACTACAGCTTTAAACAAGCTGTAGTTACAAGGTTTTTATTGAAAAGCAGC
Organism: Fragum sueziense; assembly: GCA_963680895.1. Taxonomy (NCBI): domain Eukaryota; kingdom Metazoa; phylum Mollusca; class Bivalvia; order Cardiida; family Cardiidae; genus Fragum; species Fragum sueziense. The sequence goes on along the minus strand of OY804600.1, from coordinate 55,187,567 downwards.
AATATGTGTTGTATTTGACAGGTCGTCTGTCGCAGATGACATCTGTAGCTGTTTGGATAGGAGCTAATGATATTGGCGTTAATATATGTTGTTCTATTCACCAGGGCGTTTGTCGCAGATGACATCTGTAGCAGTATGGATAGGAGCTAATGATATTGGAGCAGAGGGAGGCTGGAGATGGGCAGATGGAAAACCTTTTGCTTTCTTTAACTGGGCTCAAGGTTTGTATACTTAAAATTTCCTGTATTTCCTGTCTTTGATATGCATGCATTGTAGATTAAATTCAATGACGCATTTCTCTTACTAGCAAACTCATAATGGGAGCATACTTTCAGACATGTCCTAACACCAGACATTTTCTTAAGTCTTTTTCATATAAGAAAAATTAAGAAGCAATCATGATTTACACAGTAAGTCATTGTGACAGATTTTATTTTTTCTTTGAAAACAAAACATGTGGCTTCACTATGGATATCAAAGGTTTTATAACGAGATTGGTCAAATAGTCACATTGTTGACTGAAAATTCTATGTTTGAGCCAAGATCTGGAAAAAAAGTCCTATATTGGTCTTTGCATGTGCACAGTTAGATCAAGATCCATATTTTTCTCCAATAGCTTCTGCATTACCTGTAGCAATGGTAAGTTAGCATTGACCCCTTACCAAACTACAAAATTTAGACTTGTTCAAATTCATAGATGTTGCAGACGGCAATTTAAAGTAGATGAAATTTTAAATTTTTAGATATGTTTCCATAGAAAACATTGTGGGAAATGAAGAAATTGCTTGTCACAAGCAATTTCTTCATTTTCCACGATGTTTTCCAAAGTCAATTTCATGTGAGGAGTAAAAAAGAATCCCTGTGTGGTAATGGGTCAATGTCTAAGACAACAAGTACATCCAAAGCTTGAAAAGGCATGAAAGCAATTATGTCAATGAAAACTTGAAAATCTATGAAGTTTTCCAATGCCATTATCTTGTAGGGAGTCAAAAGGAGTCATTGTGTTGTAATGGGTTATAGTGCTATGAGGGCCCTTTATCCAGAACCTAAATATACTTTGTGTTTGCAGGCGAGCCAGACTTTAGTAAGGGACAAAGTACTGACTGTGCAGCCATGTTCACACAGACCGGTTACTGGGATGATACTAATTGTCTGCAGAGGAACGGATATATCTGTGAAAAACCAGGTGAACAACAGATTTCTTATGAAATATTAAGGTATTTGGGACACAAATGATTTGGAAAGCATTCTTTTTCAGTCCCAATATGATAGTTATTGTCCTTACTAGATTTCTACTTCAAATACTTCACATATTGCAACACTTTTCAACCATGGTTGATTAGATTTCATTCTGTGTGGGTAGAGACTGATATTTATACATCTATTTTCAACTTGATATATCTTAAAAATCCTTCTTATTAAAACTGAAGTAGCTGTATAGGGCTTGGTGCAAAACTATTGTAACTACATTTTGTAAAATTTTACAGGAGAAGGAAAAAACTTACTGACTTTCTCATAGTTAAAGAGGAAAAATGTTTTTAGAATTCTAAATATCTGTTTAAGTATACAGAATTGAAACCTAATATTAGAGCACATGATGTATTCCTTCCTAAAGATTAAGAAAATGCAAAAAAGTGAATTTCTGAAAAATAGGTAGTTACAATAGTTTTGCACTGAGTATTAAGCCTTTATAACAATAAATAATGATCTTCATTTCTTGTTCCATTTTCTAGGAATTCTGACGACTACTGCACCCACTACAAAACCTACGAGACGACCTCCAGGTAATGTACGGTACTGTATTATCCCATAACCAAACGGTAAAATTTTAAGATAGTCCAAATTCAAAGATGTTGCAGACGACAATTTCAAGTGATTGGAATTTAACATTTTTTGGTCTTTTTTTACGTAGAAAACATTGTGGGAAATGAAGAAATTGCTTTTCACAAGCAATTTCTTCATTTTCCACAATGTTTTCCAAAGTCATTATCTATAGATAGATAGATTTTATTTAGGTAAAACAGCCATTCTCCAGAAATTGAAGCCATTTTGATTTGAGAAAAAATGATTTTTCGACCATTTGCAATTCATATGGTTTTGTATTATTTCTAAAGAAGAATACTTCAGGCGTTATTTCTGAAATTTTAACCCACACCATTTTTACCAAACGATTTTTACGATCCATCAAAGTAAGTATGAAAAAAGGCATGTTATGGAGCATAGATTGTGTACTGACGGTTAGTTTTTAAAGCGTTAGAGCACAATCAAAGATCGAAAATAAAACTGATAGGGTCCATTTTGATGGTGAAGCATAACTGTGGGTATAAAAATGTACTTTTCCGTGACATTGACCTTTAATAATGTGTTTCATTAAAACGGAAAACCTTTATATTCTACAGTTCTTTTGATTGTTTATATGGGGGCTTGTGAAGTTTTTTGTTACTCAATAATGGTTTGAAATAGTACATTAAATGTTGTAACTAATTATTGTCGTACTAAAGAGCTTGAGAAAAAACACAAGTATGTCTGTTGGAGCATTCCGTATAAAACGTAAACACACATTCACAAAGACCACCCCTTCGTTACGGAGCATATGCACTGTTTCTTGATTTGGAACAGAGTTCTGATATCTCCAAATTATTCGCTTAATGATATCTCAATTGTTATAAATATTTTTTGTTATGCAAATGAAAAGTTTCAAAACATTTTAGGAAAAATGACATAAAGAATTTTATGAAATTACCCCAAAACCTTGGTTAATTCATAAATTTGAAATATCAAATTAAAAACACCAGAATCGAGTGAAGATCCGTTCCTAAAGCACCAGTAAGGATACCTGCATACGTGTGTTAAATTCACCATGCCTCTCTATCGAAATTAAAACATTAATAAAGCTTTCTTGTAAGATATATTAGTTACGGAGCTTATGTTATGGAAAATGATTATTGTTTTGTGGAATATATGGCATAGTTTTACAAATCGCCAACCAAATTATGAATGATTGTTACTTCAGGATTTCAAGTATTTGTAAAAATCGCTTGGTTGTATGATTTTTGGGGCTATATTGCTGTTCATCAATTCTCTAGTTTTTTGTCGAGCCCGCTTGCGGTGAGCTCGACATAGTTGTCACAATGGCGGTTCGGTGTATGTGCGTTAGTGCGTTAGTGCGTGCGTGCGTCCGTCCGGATGGAGCTTGTCCGGGCCATAACTTCACCATGGATGGAGGGATTCAGAAATAACTTGGCACAAATGTCAAGCTCAGTAAGGCGGAGTGTCGCGTGCAAGAACCAGATTCCAAGCTCAAAGGTCAAGGTCAAACTTGGAGGTCAAATGTCAAAAATGAGAAGATTTTTGCTTGTCCGGGCCATAACTTCACCATGGATGGAGGGATTCAGAAATAACTTGGCACAAATGTCAAGCTCAGTAAGGCAGAGTGTCGCGTGCAAGAACCAGATTCCAAGCTCAAAGGTCAAGGTCAAACTTGGAGGTCAAATGTCAAAAATGAGATGATTTTTGCTTGTCCGGGCCATAACTTCACCATGGATGGAGGGATTCAGAAATAACTTGGCACAAATGTCAAGCTCAGTAAGGCAGAGTGTCGCGTGCAAGAACCAGATTCCAAGCTCAAAGGTCAAGGTCAAACTTGGAGGTCAAATGTCAAAAATGAGATGATTTTTGCTTGTCCGGGCCATAACTTCACCATGGATGGAGGGATTCAGAAATAACTTGGCACAAATGTCAAGCTCAGTAAGGCGGAGTGTCGCGTGCAAAAACCAGATTCCAAGCTCAAAGGTCAAGGTCAAACTTGGAGGTCAAATGTCAAAAATGAGATGATTTTTGCTTGTCCGGGCCATAACTTCACCATGGATGGAGGGATTCAGAAATAACTTGGCACAAATGTCAAGCTCAGTAAGATGGAGTGTCGCGTGCAAGAACCAGATTCCAAGATGAAAGGTCAAGGTCAAACTTTGAGGTCAAATGTAAAAAATGAGTTGATTTTTGCTTGTCCGGGCCATTCCTTAACTTGGCACAAATGTCAAGCTCAGTAAGGCGGAGTGTCGCGTGCAAGAACCAGATTCCAAGCTCAAAGGTCAAGGTCAAACTTTGAGGTCAAATGTAAAAAATGAGTTGATTTTTGTAGAACCAGATTGCTAGCTCAAAAGTAAAGGTCAGAATTTTAGGTCAAATATCAAAAATGAGTTGATTTTTGTTGAGCCCGCTTGCGATGAGCTTGACAAAGTTGTCACAGTGGCAGTTTGGTGTATGTGCGTGTGTGCGTCTGTCCGGATTATGCTTGTCTGGACCAAAATTTGGTCATTACTTGGGGGGAATTAAAATAATTTGGCATGAATATTAACCATCATGAGGAATTGGTTTTATGGACTTAGCATAAGGTCCCTTTTAGCGTGACGGGTCACATATGTATACTCAAATTAATCCATTCTGGTATCTCGTTATAAATACATAGACATGTAATATTTTGTGAACAATAAACTGTCTCACCATGATCCCCATCATTCCAACTTATTTTGTCCCCACTTTTACAACGCCATTGTAATGACAGCTGTAGACATAGGTATGGTCTTCTTTCTTCAAAATGAGCGGGCTCGACATGTTGCCCTTCGGCATCTAGTTTTCTATTGCAGTCATTTAACTGGCATATATTTCATGAATCTTGAAATCGTCTTCAGGATTTTTCCATTTTCCGCTCTCTTTTAAATTTTGCAAATTTTATGCACTTTGTAACACCGACCTTTGTCGTTTGCACACCCCATAACCTTGAACCTGTCTGAATTTCGTTGTTGGGAGATAGTTAATAAAAACGTCAGGGTTCGCGTTGAATCGTTACAGACATTCTCTCCCCACAGTTTGTATTGCAAAGACACACTATTGATGACATGTGCAATTTAAGGATGACGTGAACGAAAAAAAAAATGTCATAAAAGTTTGTTATGCCTTCATTTTCTTAAGATCTCCTAGACAGTTTGCTTGTTAGATTTAAAGGATACGTCTTAAAAAAAGAGTATGCAGATAATCATAAGTGTGTGCCTTTGTGCTGTTACATTTTAGTTACTGTTACGTTGCATTTATGATTATTTAAAACTGTGCTGTTGTCTGCTTTTACGAAGCTCCCCCTGTCTCGTAATAAGCTTTTGGGGTTCTGCTGGGTGAAGGCCGTTGCATCCTTTTAAATATCTGTTTCTTGTTAGCCATATCAATGAGTACCTTTCTCGTGCAGTAATACTGTAAATGAGAAATTGTTACCTGGTCAAAATGGTGTTAAATTGCACATGTTACTTTTACCATTTGTTTTAATTGAGACTAAACTTCTCTCTAGTGTATTATGACCTATGAAATGTTAAACACTGTACCCATTTTTATAACACAAGCTATATTTGTACCCATTTTTTAACACAAGCTATATATTAATTGTCAAATGCAAAGGACAGAAACTTAATGCAGTTTTAATGGTCTTTCAAATGGTTTCAGTAAACAATTCTTTTTGTGTCTTGGTTCTTCATTTTTATAGTTCATTCCAGAGATAGCAATAGACATACCTTTTCCATTGGTGCTCTACAATATCTCATGCTCAGCATATTACCCATGTCATATGTTGAAAAAGAAATGTCCACATTCATGGTGTGGAATCATGTGACACAACAATTTAAAAATGTTGTAGTTTTGTACTTACTATATATTCATCGTTTCATTTTATGAATATTTTTCTATAGTTTTCCCTAAATATTTTTCCTTTTTCGGATAAAAAGTCAGTTGGTATATACGCCTCTTTTCACCAATTAGCTCACTGTAAATTAATTTTATTAGTCATTCCACTACAATTCTTTTTTTCTGCGTTTATCTGCATTACTAAGGGCAAATAAACATTTTATTTTTGTTTTGGTATCATATTGACAACTATTTGAAAGGTTAACATCAATAGTTATGTCTATTCTGATAGTCTAATGTGCAATACTTATGTAGAATACGAAAAACTTTTGAATTTGGTAGCCTTGGATAGCCATAAAAGAAACATTAAAAAGCATATGTTCCATAACGCTAAGATCCGTAACAGAGAAATCTATTACATACTGATTTCTTTATTCAAAATATGACAGTCAATCGACTACAATGGTTTTAGTCTCGGTAGTGTGTCTGAACAGCGTACAGAAAAATCATTTCAAGATTACAGTTCATAGTTTTATGAGTTACGAAGTCACTATGTTGAAATCAACAGATATAGTCATATGTTTCACGGTATCCCCAGTCGGAAATCCTCATAATACGTACGTGCAAATTGATCCCATTGTAATATACAGAGACATTCCATGTTAAAACTAAATGTTTCTTATAGATTTGTGTGATGGTGTTGACGCAAATTCAGATTATAAATACGTTATGGAAACTAGAAGTTATGGAAGCATAGTGACCAACGAACAAAAACAGTGACCACATTCTGAATCTAACTGATATCCATAGTGTTATAGTTTTGAAAATATTCCCTTTTCTTGCTTCATCGCCTACTATATTTATTTTCACCAAGAGCATTCTGGTTCTGTAGATATGAGCGTTATGGAAGCATAGCGTTTGAAATGCGACATTTCAATTTTCGTTTTTATTTGTCTGTATAGTATAAATCAACATCATATTTGTTTAAAAAATATGTTTTCCCGATAAGTTTAATACCTTGCGCATTTGATAAGGTGATAATGGCGTGTTCTCGATACTTTTCTTTAGCGATTTATGAACAAATAAAAGTCGTTACGGGAAAATAGGCTCTTGTGGCGACACATGCACTTGGATGTTAAAAGTAGTGAAAATATGAAAAATATGCATAATTACCTTTAAAACTTCAGGTCCCTATATATTGCGCACACATTGATAACATATTCTCAGTATGTAAGCTTTGTTTAAAGAAAACAATGAGAAAGGTATAAAGACAACTGGCTTGGCGACATGGGAATTTCAAGACCCCTATGTTATTAGCTCACCTGAGCACGAAGTGCTCAAGGTGAGCTATTGTGATCGCTTTTTGTCCGTCGTCCGTCTGTCCGTATGTCCGTCCGTCCGTCCGTCCGTCTGTCCGTCCGTCCGTCCGTCTGTCCGTCCGTCCGTCCGTCCGTCCGTCTGTCAACAATTTGGTGTTTACACTCTAGCATCTACAAATATAAGCCAATCTTAACCAAACTTGGTCAAAACATGTATGACCATGAGATCTCGGATGAGTTTGAATTTGGGTTAGATCGGACCAGAAAGTCAGGAGTTATCTGCCCTTGAATGTAAAAAATAGCTACTTTTGACAAAGTTTACACTAGTATCTACAAATATTGACCAATCAATACAAAAGTTGCACACAATGTTGATGACTATAAGATCTCAGATGAGTTTGATTTTGGGTCAGATCGGACCAGAAAGTCTTGAGTTATCTGCCCTTGAATTTGACAAAATTGTCGTTTTTGACCGTTTTCGACTTTGTTTACACTATAGCATATACAATTATTGACCAATCAAGACAAATGTTTAACACAGTGTTAGTGACCATAAGATCTTGGATGAGTTTGATTTTGGGTGAGATGGGACCAGAAAGTCAGGAGTTATCTGCCCTTGAATGTAAAAAATAGCTACTTTTGACAAAGTTTACACTCTGGCATCTCCAAATATTGACCAATCAATACAAAAGTTGGACAAAATGTTGGTGAATATAAGATCTCGGATGAGTTTGATTTTTGGTTAGATCAGATTAGAAAGTCCTGAGTTATCTGCCCTTGAATTTGACAAAATTGCCATTTTTCACTGTTTTCGACTTTGTTTACACTATAGCATCTACAATTATTGACCGATCAAGACTAAATTTGGACACAATGTTAGTGATCATAAGATCTTGGATGAGTTTGATTTTTGGTCTGATATGGCCAGAAAGACGAGAGTTATGTGCCCTTGAATTTTACAAAATTGCCTTTTTCGTCTGTTTTCGACTTTGTTTACACTCTAGAATGACCAATCAAGACAAAACTTGAACACAATGTTGGAGACTTTTAGAACTCGTATTAGTTTGATTTTTGGCCTGATGGGATCAGAAAGTTTAGAGTTATCGACTTTGTTTACACTCTAGAATCTACAGTTTTTTTATCAATCAAGACAAAACTTGGACACAATGTTTGAGACCATAAGATCTCATATGATCTGCCCTTCAAATTTTACCCGGACAACCACAAATAGTGACTAATCAGAACAAAACTTGACACAATGTTATTGACCATAAGTTTGTTTTCAGTCTTAACCCTTTCCCAAACAAGACCTGGTTTTGACGTCCCTGGTGGAAAAGACTTAGGAAAACATTGAAACAAAAGAAGAAACTGCTGATAACCAGCAGTTTCTCCTTTTGTCTCAATATTTTCCATGCCATATTTTACACAAATCATATCTTTAATAACATCCATTTTGTCATTTATGGCAGTTTTTGAAGTGGATAACCTTCAAATTTTGCTGTTTGGGAAAGGGTTAAAGTCATGAATATTAATTGAATTGGAGAAAACTGTGCCTAATATCATTTTAGTTCAGGTGAGCGATGTAGGACCATCATGGTGCTCTTGTTATATGACACGTAGTTTTCTTATTTATGAGATTTTCGCATCCGAATGTGCATATGTTATCTCAAAAATGGTTAGGCAATAAGAATTAAATGATCTCAATCAACTGCAAAAACGATAATTTTTATTTTTAGTGCATATAAGCTGGCGACAGCTTTTTCTCAAAATGGCTTCAATTTCTGGAGAATGGCTGAAAAGATACATGACAATACATGGTAAAACATAAAATAAAGGATCACAATCTGTAAGCATATAAAACATCGTACATCACATGATCACAGTTATCAACAGTTACCATGTCTGCCACATCCCTACCTAGGATAACGCAAAAAAGAGATGAGTGATCTCTTTATTTCCATTGCGGTCCTAAGTACGGGTGTGGCTGACATAGAGGGACATGGTGATTGAATAGTAAATATTACATAAAGTTAACAAATATCATTATCACAGCTTTGTTATCACAGTAATACAATGTGTTACATTGTTTTTTCTAAATAACATTTAATTTTTGCCTTGAATTGAGAGAGCGACTCTACAGATTTGATATTGGTAGGTAAGCAATTCCAAAGGTTGCATCCCATATAAGAAAATGATTTCCTTCCATGGGAACCAACCTTCGGAACCGCAAAACAGCCACTGCTACTAAATCTCGTATTGTATTTGTTTGAAGATGCTGGGGCTGAAAAGTACTGCTTCATGTAATCAGGTGCTAGTCCATTTTTAATTTTGAACACATGAACAAGCATTATCTCTTCCACTCTTTTGGAAACTGGCCACCAATTCAAAATTTTATAATGTTTGTCTAAAATATGTGATCTGTGGGGTAACTCTAGAACAAACCTTATCATTTTATTTTGCATAATTTGAAGTTTATCGGTCCATTTTTTACTTAAACCAAAATACCAAAATGAACATGCGTAATCAAAATGACACTGTATTAAAGATGAAACAAACAATTTTCTGGTATGTAATGTTAGAAATTTGTTTTTACGATACAAGAACTTAAGGCGTGCGTTTGCTATGTTGAGTAATGATTTTGCCATTGATTCACCGGACAAGTTTTGATCTAGAGAAGCTCCAAGATATTTAACAAATGAAGTTGAGTTAATATGACTACCATTACATGAAACATTAACATTTGCATTTGATTTATTAGCTTTTGCTTTGTACCAAAAAGAATACATTCGGTTTTACCAAGATGAAAAGACAATTTATTATCAATTAGCCATGATCTTACAATGTTAAGGTCCTCAGATAATGCGGTTTCTACAGACACCCTGTCTCTACCAGAAAATAGTATTGCGGAATCGTCTGCATAGAGAAAAAGTTTGTTTTTAACGACAGCAGCCATATCATTAACATAAATAAGAAATAACAGTGGACCAAGTATCGAACCCTGGGGAACACCACATGTAATGTTTGCAAATGAAGAATGTACTTTATATAAGGGTGTCAAAAGGCATCAATGTGCGGGAATGGGTTATATGTATGTATAACTACACAGATAATACATATCATTTAATGAGAAGTGTACGTTTTGGACGAAAAATAACTAATTTCAAGATTCTTTAATAGTTTTCAAGCTTTGAAAAGATTGAGTCAAAGAAAACATGCTGGTAACAATTAGAGAAAAGAAATACAACAACATATTTCTGTGGACTTTTTTCTATTATTCAATTGTCAAAAAAATATGTGATTTGTAACAAATTGTAAGATAACTGGAATGACTAAATGTTTAAAGTTTTCAGAGTTAAAGTTAATATTTAATCTGGATGAATTTTGACATTGTTGTAATAGTTCGATTTGAATAGGGATATCAGAAACTGATTTTTGTTACAAGTAAATCTCAATAGGGTTCCTGTATTATTTAACCCTTTCCTAAACAAGACCTAAATTTGAACCTAATAGAATACTAGGTTTGAGAAAACATTGAAGCAAAGAAGGAATTAGTATTTTCTATTTTTGCATCAATATTTTCTGAGCTTTTTTGTAGATTCTACTCAAATCCTATTGTTATTAACATCCATTTTGTCGTCTGCAACAGCTTTCAGATTTGACCACCGTAACATTATTTGTTTGGAAAAGGGTTTATTATAGGCCTGTGCGATATATGCTCTACCTCTTCCAGAATATCACATGTTAGAAGAGGTTAGGTCATGTGATAGAAGATGCGTAGAAGTGGGAAGACCAAAAATAAATTGAACATTTCTTGAAAACGGAAGTGGCTTATCTATCAAAAAGCTCTTCAAAAAGGAGGAAATTAAAATGGCCAGCTCGAATTCGGTAGACTGGGTACTGTTCCAGATACTAACACGTTGTTCTGAGATAGGCACTTCTCTTTCAAAAGCACAAGTTTTGTTCTCGTTTTGATCCCAAAATTAATACAAACTAGCTGTAAACAAGCGATTTTCATTTTTTGAGAAAATTCACACTTTGTAACTTAAGACGCTCTTATGTCGCAGATCATGTGACCTCTTCCGTCTTCTGCTCAAATTGGAAGAGGTAGAAGAGCTTCTAGAAATAGAAGAGGCCCATTCGATTTAGTCGGTGCTTGTCATGTGACTTCTGATTTCGGAAGAGGTAAAACGAACAGAATTTAAGGTCTACCTCTTCCGGAAGACCACTTCTGGCCTAAATGCCACACAGCTTATGTCACTTGTCTCATCCAAGTTAGCACACATTAATCTGATGCTTGTTTTCTTGTGTTGTACAGCTGGTATGGTACTAGGGTGTCCTCAGTACTGGCTACCGTTTGGTGATAACTGTTTTCAAGTCAGCTCCCAACAAACTAACTGGCAGAATGCACAAAAACAGTGTGGGTTCAGGGGCAGCAAACTGGCTAGTATCAACAGTATGGCAGAACAGAAGTTTGTTGTGGCTCATCTACCTAAAGGTTAGTCCTATACGTTTATTTTTGTAGATATTTGTGTTGGATAACGAAACATAATATAGAAATTTTGGTCTTGTTTTTTTTTTTAGCTCACCTGAGCAACATGCTCAAGGTGAGCTTTTGTGATCACCCTGTGTCCGGCGTGCGTCGTGCGTTGTGCGTCGGAAGTCGTCAACAATTTCTTTAAACATCTTCTCCTCCTTAACCACTGGGCCAATCCTAACCAAACTTGGCAGGCATGTTCCCTGGGTGACCCTTTTCAAAACTTGTTTTCAGATTTTTGATTCGTCAAAAAATGTGGGCGTGGCAGGGCGGGGCTTATCAGACTTAGAGAAATTGTTAAATAATTCTTCAAAAATCTTCTTTTCCTTAACCATTGAGTCAATTTCTACCAAAGTTGGCAGAAATGTTCCTTGGGTGACCCTTTTCAAAACTTGTTTTCAAATTTTTGATTCGTCAAAAAATGAGGGCGTGGCAGGGCGGGGCTTATCAGACTTAGAGAAATTGTTAAATAATTCTTCAAAAATCTTCTTCTCCTTAACCATTGAGTCAATTTCTACCAAAGTTGGCAGAAATGTTCCTTGGGTGACCCTTTTCAAAACTTGTTTTCAAATTTTTGATTCGTCAAAAAATGTGGGCGTGGCAGGGCGGGGCTTATCAGACTTAGAGAAATTGTTAAATAATTCTTCAAAAATCTTCTTTTCCTTAACCATTGAGTCAATTTCTACCAAAGTTGGCAGAAATGTTCCTTGGGTGACCCTTTTCAAAACTTTATTTCAAATTTTTGATTCGTCAAAAAATGTGGGTGTGGCAGGGCGGGGCTTATCAGACTTAGAGAAATTGTTAAATAATTCTTCAAAAATCTTCTTCTCCTTAACCATCATGTCAATTTTTACCAAAGTTGGCAGAAATGTTCCTTGGGTGACCCTTTTCAAAACTTGTTTTCAAATTTTTGATTCGTCAAAAAATGTGGGCGTGGCAGAGCGGGGCTTATCAGAATTTGAGAAATTGTTAAATAATTCTTTAAAAATCAAATGTTTATCCAATTTGTACCAATATTGGCGGAATGTTTCTTGAGTGACTGTCTTCACTGTGTGATTCGTCAAAAAATGAGGGCATGGCAGGGCGGGGCTTATCAGACTTAGAGAAATTGTTACATAATTCTTCAAAAATCTTCTTTTCCTTAAGGACAGATCCTTCAGTTGTTACTGCGCAACTTACTGCGCATATCCTAAATAACGAAATAAAGCTGTTTCAGTAAATGTTGCGACACCGCTTTGATTTTAAATTATGGCCAATCTATGTTCAAGGTCAAGGTCATCCAGGGGTCAAGGTCACCAAAGTATGTGCCTACAGAAAGGCAATGTACCAAGGAATGTTGTGGTAAAGTATGAAGCGAATATGTTAAGTAATAAGGAAGTTATGGCCAATGTTAAAGTTTTTGGACGGAATGACGGACGGACAGACAGACGGACGGACAGACGGACGGACAAGTCAAATTTATGATGCCTCCCTATCGGGGGAAGAAAATTGATAAAAGAAGTGAAACAATTTCGGACAGAGCTGCAAAAAGTAAACCAAATTTTACTTATAACTAAGAAAAAGGCTTGGTTTGATATATTTTTCTTTTTTTGTAGGTATGACCAAGTACTATTTCTATACCAAAAAAGAAAAAATTCTTACCGCTGGAATATTTTTTATTATCAGAAATGTTGCGAAAAAAGAGAAATTTCAGCTACTTTTGAAAGAATATTTTACTAAAAATTTCAAAATCATCACTAAATTTTCCCAAATTGATACTCATTTAGACAGATTAAAACATATTGAACACAGTAAAGACTTATTTATGTAATCCTAGTCATTTCGAACACCTTTTTGTGGGTATTTAAGTGACACCTCATTTTTGCAATTTTAGACAAGGGTGGTCTCCCTTGAAATCCAATAACTTTTTAATTCGCTTAGTGACCTATAGTTTTTAAGTCAGTATTTTACTTCTCATATATTTAAACATCAGTACAGAAAAAATAAAAAAAATCTTAGCGTAGGAAATAAATGGAGGATCTGTCCTTAACCAATGAGTCAATTTTTGTCGAGCCCGCTTGCGGTGAGCTCGACGACATAGTTGTCACAATGGCGGTTCGGTGTATGTGCATTAGTGCGTTAGTGCGTGCGTGCGTTAGTGCGTGCGTGCGTTAGTGCGTGCGTGCGTTAGTGCGTGCGTCCGTCCGGATGGAGCTTGTCCGGGCCATAACTTCACCATGGATGGAGGGATTCAGAAATAACTTGGCACAAATGTCAAGCTCAGTAAGGCGGAGTGTCGCGTGCAAGAACCAGATTCCAAGCTCAAAGGTCAAGGTCAAACTTGGAGGTCAAATGTCAAAAATGAGAAGATTTTTGCTTGTCCGGGCCATAACTTCACCATGGATGGAGGGATTCAGAAATAACTTGGCACAAATGTCAAGCTCAGTAAGGCAGAGTGTCGCGTGCAAGAACCAGATTCCAAGCTCAAAGGTCAAGGTCAAACTTGGAGGTCAAATGTCAAAAATGAGATGATTTTTGCTTGTCCGGGCCATAACTTCACCATGGATGGAGGGATTCAGAAATAACTTGGCACAAATGTCAAGCTCAGTAAGGCAGAGTGTCGCGTGCAAGAACCAGATTCCAAGCTCAAAGGTCAAGGTCAAACTTGGAGGTTAAATGTCAAAAATGAGATGATTTTTGCTTGTCCGGGCCATAACTTCACCATGGATGGAGGGATTCAAATGTCAAAAATGAGATGATTTTTGCTTGTCCGGGCCGTAAAAAACATGGCCACGTACAGCTACGTGCAGCTAATTTTCGTACTTCTCAGAATGTTCAAATTATTCCGATCCGTACAAAAAATGGGTGCCAGGGGGCATGGCTTATTTTCCTTATATGTGACCCGTCGCGCTAAAAGGGACCTTATCGGATTTGTGAAAAGTATCGACCCTAGTCCGTCTGCGCAGTCCGCGCAGCCTGACTAGGGTCGAAACTTTTCACGTTTAAGTATTTTCTGAATCTAGAATGTTTTCTCTACCTTACAATATTTTCGTTTTCCAAATACGACATCGGATGGACTTCTGCTTGGTCTGGTATATTTCTCGGAATTTGGTTTTATGGACTTAGCATAAGGTCCCTTTTAGCGTGACGGGTCACATATGTATACTCAAATTAATCCATTCTGGTATCTCGTTATAAATACATAGACATGTAATATTTTGTGAACAATAAACTGTCTCACCATGATCCCCATCATTCCAACTTATTTTGTCCCCACTTTTACAACGCCATTGTAATGACAGCTGTAGACATAGGTATGGTCTTCTTTCTTCAAAATGAGCGGGCTCGACATGTTGCCCTTCGGCATCTAGTTACCAAACTTGGCAGAAATGTTCCTTTGGTGACCCTTTGCAAAACTTGTTTTCAAATTTTTGATTCGTCAAAAAATGTGGGCAGGCAGGGCGGGGCTTATCAGACTTAGAGAAATCATGAAAAAAATCTTTAAAAATCAACCATTGGTCAAATTTGAAGTAAACTTGGCAGATCTGTTTCTTGAGTGACTGTTTTCAATGTGTGTTCATGAATTTTTTTATTTGTCAAAAAATGTAGGCATGGCAGGGCAGGCTTATCAGACTTGGAGAAATCATTAAACAATTCTTTGAAAATTTTCTTCTCCTTAACCGTTGGACCAAATTATACCAAATTATTCAGGAATGTTCCTTAAGTACCCCTTTTTATTTTTATTACAAATTTCTGATTCGTAAAAAATGTGGACATGGCAGGGTGGGACTTATTCGTCTAGGAGAAATGATAAGAAAAATCAACAGTTGGGCCAATTTGTACCAGGGATGTTGCTTGAGTGACTCTTTGTAACAATAATATTGTTTGTGAATTTTTGATTTGTTAAAAAAAAAATGAGTGTGGCAGGGTAGGGCTTATCAGACTTAAAAAAGTTGTACAGAAATTCTTCAAAAATCAATTATGGGGCCAATTTAAACCAAGTATAGCAAAATGCTCATTGAGTTACTCTTTTCAAACACTTTGTTGTAAATTTTTGACAGGTTAATAAATGTTGATGAGGCAAGGAGAGGCTTAAAATATTAAGCATATTAATGCTAATGTAATGTATCATTCTGATGTTTCAAAATTTAATTGTAAAACTTAAATCTTGGTTATAAAAATCAAACTGGAACAGCACATGATATTCAATATTTAAGATGTCACTACATGCAATATGATTGAATACTAATGTGACTTCATTGCATTCATTGGAAATTATGAAACTTTATTAACAATAATTTGATACGACTTATATATTTGTTCACAACAAAATTTATATCATACACAATCAAATACAGGAAGAACTCAGGTGAGCGATATCAGTGCCTTTCAGGCACTCTTGTTTTTCAAAATTGCCATTGAGTCAGACCAAATTATCGGTAACAAGTAAAAAAGATTGTGCAGTATGCAATTTTTCCATTAGTAATACTGCTGCTGTCATGAGCGTAGAATGCACTGAGGGATGTAAGGGGAAAATGGTGATCTTCAGCACTTTCTCATTTTCCCTCAACACCTTCAAGATTCCAATCTATTTTAGACATCAAAAGAAGAACATGTTTGGGAAAAGATTATCTGTTATCTTTCAACAGCAGAGAGCTTTTGAAACTTTGCTGTATAAACATTACTTAGTCTTTCATTATCAATCATTTCATATTTTGAAATGGCACAAAAACTATTATTGCTATCATGTGACACAATAATTTCAATATTTTGATGCCCCTTTATCGAATATAAAGGGGCATATTGCTTTACATGTGTGTCTGTTTGTCTGTCCAAAAACTTAACATTGGCATTTTCTCCAAAAATATGGCATTTCTGGGCATTAGTGTTTCACAAACACATCTTGTTCAATAATGCTGTTAATATATGACTGATTTCAAAAAGATTTGAAGCAGAGAAGGCGAGGAAATGCCTGGGATTTGCTGAATCAGAATGTGAAGGATCTTTTTAAAAATCAGCTGATAAAAAAGTTTTATCAGCTGAATTTCAAAAGATCTTTCATATTCAACTTATTTTTGGCGTCTTTCCACCTTCTTTGCTTCAAATTGGTCAAGTATTCAGAAAATCATTGAAGACTTTGAGAAATTGTTGTGTAACGTGATTCTCCGCCATGGAAAGGTTAATTAATATTACACACTTAATATTTCAGCCAAGTTGAGCTGGGACGGTCTATGGATAGGTCTAAATGACATCCAGTCAGAGAACATATTTTCGTGGGCGGATGGTAGTCCCGTGACCTTTACACACTGGAATAGGAGGGAACCTAACAGCTTCTTTGGTAACAATGAAGATTGTGTGGAAATTAGGATTCAGGTATTTAACCCTCTACCAAACAACATATATGATCACTGTCAATTCTCCTTAACCTTCTCCCAAACAACAAAATGTGACATAATTTTCTAGAAATTATCTCTGTGTTACCAGTGAAAGTATTGTGATGATGTTATTACATGGATTATTTGTTTAGCAAACTGGTACAGCTACCATGTTTTTAGCTCACCTGAGCACGAATGTGCTCATGGTGAGCTATTGTGATACCGCTGTGTCCGGCGTCCGTCGTCCGGCGTCCGTCGTCCATCGTCCGTCGTCCGTCAAACTTTGCCTTGTGTGCACTCTAGAGACCACATTTTTTGCCCAATCAACCTGAAATTTGCTCAGAATGATTGTCTTGATGAAATCTTGGACAAGTTCGAAATTGGGTCATCTGGGGTCAAAAACTAGGTCACGGGGTCAAATCTTAGAAAAACCTTGTGTGCACTCTAGAGGCCACATTTTTTGCCCAATCAACCTGAAATTTGCTCAGAATGATTGTCTTGATGAAATCTCGGACAAGTTCGAAATTGGGTCATCTGGGGTCAAAAACTAGGTCACAGGGTCAAATATTAGAAAAACCTTGTGTGCACTCTAGAGGCCACATTTTTTGCCCAATCAACCTGAAATTTGCTCAGAATGATTGTCTTGATAAAATCTCAAATAAGTTGTAAATTGGGTCATCTGGGGTCAAAAACTAGGTCACGGGGTCAAATCTTAGAAAAACCTTGTGTGCACTCTAGAGGCCACATTTTTTGCCCAATCAACCTGAAATTTGCTCAAAATGATTGTCTTGATAAAACCTCGGACAAGTGTGAAATTGGGTCATCTGGGGTCAAAAACTAGGTCATGGGGTCAAATCTTAGAAAAACCTTGTGTGCACTCTAGAGGCCACATTTTTTGCCCAATCAACCTGAAAATTGCTCAGAATGATTGTCTTGATGAAATCTCGAACAAATTAGAAATTGGGTCATCTTGGGTTAAAAACTAGGTCACAGGGTCAAATCTTAGAAAAACCTTGTGTGCACTCTAGAGGCCACATTTTTTGCCCAATCAACCTGAAAATTTGTCAGAATGATTGTCTTGATGAAATCTACAATAAGTTCGAAATTGGGTCATCTGGGTTCAAAAACTAGGTCACAGGGTGAAATTTTAGAAAAACCATGTGTGCACTCTAGAGGCCACATTTTTTGCCCAATCAACCTGAAAATTGGTCTGAAATGGTGACTCCATAAAATCTCGGACAAGTTAGAAATTGGGTCATCTGGGGTCAAAAACTAGGTCACTGGGTCAAATTTTAGAAAAACCTTGTGTGCACTCTAGAGGCCACATTTTTTGTCCAAATGTACTCATTTTTGCTCAGGAAGTGTGTTTTGATGATTTCTCGGACAAGTTTGAAATTGGGTCATCTGGGGTCAAAAACTAGGTCACGGGGTCAAATCTTAGAAAAACCTTGTGTGCACTCTAGAGGCCACATTTTTTGCTCAATCAACCTGAAAATTGCTCAGAATGATTGTCTTGATCAAATCTTGGACAAGTTAGAAATTGGGTCATCTTGGGTTAAAAACTAGGTCACAGGGTCAAATCTTAGAAAAACCTTGTGTGCACTCTAGAGGCCACATTTTTTGCCCAATCAACCGGAAATTTTGTCAGAATGATTGTCTTGATGAAATCTACGATAAGTTCGAAATTGGGTCATCTAGGGTCAAAAACTAGGTCATGGGGTGAAATTTTAGAAAAAACCATGTGTGCACTCTAGAGGCCACATTTTTTGCCCAATCAACCTGAAAATTGGTCTGAAATGGTGACTTGATGAAATCTCGGGCACATGTGAAATTGGGTCATCTGGGGTCAAAAACTAGGTCACGGGGTCAAATTTTAGAAAAACCTTGTGTGCACTCTAGAGGCCACATTTTTTGTCCAAATGTACTCATTTTTGCTCAGGAAGTGTGTTTTGATGATTTCTCGGACAAGTTCGAAAATGGGTCATCTGGGGTCAAAAACTAGGTCACAGGGTCAAATCTTAGAAAAACCTTGTGTGCAGTCTAGAGGCCATATTTTTTGTCCAAATGTACTCATTTTTGCGCAGGAAGTGTGTTTTTATGATTTCTCTGACAAGATTAAAATTGGGTCATTTGGGGTCAAAAACTAGGTCACGGGGTCAAATCTTAGGAAAACCTTGTGTGCACTCTAGTCTCAGGTGAGCGCTTCAGGGCCAATGGCCCTCTTGTTGCATATTTTCATGCTGCACTGTCATTTCAATTTGAGTAGTTTTGGAAGGAATATGGTGATGGCTGTGGTGATACATGTCTTCCCATGTGAACCCATGGAATAATCACAATTTTCCATGTGATTTTTAACTTGTCTTCATTGCCCTTCCTTTACCATTGGAAATTGCCTTGACCACGACAAACTGTGGTGTCTTGCATGACATATTGTGAATGTCACCGTGTGTGTTCATCGTGATTATCCTCTCGAAATTTATTTTCACTGCTGTTAGCCGGTGTTTTAACCAAAAAACACAAGAGTTATACTGTAATGACACTTGATGTTTCTTCAGAACGGAGGTTGGAACGATGAGAGCTGTCAGTCAGTCAGACCAGGGTTTGTATGTAAGAGACCCAAACAGTTTGTATCCTCAACACAGAGTCCAGATCAAGTAGGATGTCCACAGGTAATGAATTTGTGTTTAAGGTTAACTGATTTTAAAGGACAAAGTTTTAAGGTGTGCCAATTCTAAAACTGATGTAGATGACAGAATGGATCTTGATAAAGAAAGGAGTCGCGCACAAAATAACACAGAAAATGTTGAGGCAAAAGTAGAAAATGCTGATTAACAGCATTTTTATCCCTCTGTATTGAAAGATCAAGGGTATATTGTTTTACTTGTGTCTGTCTGTCCGTCCCTCCGCCTGTCTGTCCCAAAACTTAACATTGGCCTTTTTGAGGGCATCTGTGTTTCACAAACTCATCTTGTCTTCTCTTGTCCCAATGTTTTCCCAAGCGTTTTTGGCTAGAGACATCAAAACCAGGTCTTGTTTGGGAAATTGTTCATTGAAATTGTGGAAATGAAAGTATTATGTAATAGACCTATCAACTTTCCACAATGTTTTCCAAAACCTTTATCTTTTGGTGAGTCAAAAAGAGTCAATGTGTGGTAATGAGTAAAATAAGATTTGTAAATGACGCAGAAAATGATTTTTTTTATTATAACCTACCTTACTAGATTATGCTTTCGAAACCATGGAGAGATGAAGAATAGAATGCTATTCAAATTTTCTTTGTAATGTAGATGAATGGGGAACCGTAGCCGGTTTCCTCCCCTGAATACTCTCTGGAGAATAGCCGGTCCTAATTATTGGTCTCCTTGGATTTTACCGTAGGCTTCTTAGCACCATAAGATTTACAATCAACCCATAGAACAAAGAAACGATTTTATTTATCCCTATGCAGAATTCAAATTTCATGTTTCATTATATTTGCCTTTTAAGAATTTATATGAGGAAAAGAGTTCTATTTATCAGCAAAATGTTTTATTCAAAATAAAAATCGAAACTTCCCCATAGAGATTGAGGATAAAAACAAAGTTAATTTCAAAAATGGGCCGGCTGAACAATTGGTGGCCCTCGGTTTTTATTATTGGAAAACAAGGGAAGATAACTGGCTACAGTTCCCCATTACTTTTTCATATTATATTTAGTTAAATACTTTGCATGAGGATAAGTCCAAAATTAAAGCTTTTGCTAATAATGACTCAAAAGCAATTTTCAACATTCCTCACATAACAGCCGATTGTGTTGAAAAGGAACTGAAATTATTAGATATAAATAAATCAACTGGTTTAGATGGTATTGCTGCCAAGTTCCTTAAAATTGGTGCTGATATTATTGCAAAACCCTTAGCTTTCATATTCAATCAAAGTTTATCAAGTTGTAAATTTCCATCTGCCTTTAAGGTTGCAAAAGTTATTCCAGTTTTCAAGAAAGGTGAAAAAAGTGACGTCAATAACTATAGACCAATCTCAATACTGCCCATACTCTCTAAAATCCTTGAAAAGCATGTGTCTTCTCACCTAAAATTGTATCTCGAGGAAAATAATCTCATCCACAAAACTCAGTCTGGATTTCGATCTAAGCACTCATGTGAAACTGCTTTAACTGCAACTATCGATTCATGGATAAATGCAATAAATGATAAACAATTGGTTGGCACTGTATTTTTAGATTTGACAAAAGCATTTGATTTAATCAATCATTCCATTCTTTTGAAGAAAATGTTTGAATACAACATTAAATGTCAATCCTTGCAATGGTTTGAATCATATTTATCAGACCGTTATCAGAAAGTTTCAGTGTCTGGAAAACTATCCTCATCTGAAATTATAAAGTGTGGAGTGCCTCAGGGTTCAGTATTAGGACCGATTTTATTTATTCTTTATATTAATGACCTTCCATTGCATTTACCCATCACTTCATCAGACTTGTTTGCTGATGATACTACTGTAAGCTCTTTTGGGTATAGCACACAAGAAGTAGTTAGGTCTCTACAAGATAGTCTTACTACCATAGAAAACTGGTGTAGGAGAAACTGTATGGTTCCAAACCCACAAAAAACTAAGGCAATGATTATTTGTCCCTCACAACAAAACAGCAATCCACAATTAGATAGTCTAGTCCTCTGTGATCAACCTGTAGACTTTACAGAAAATGAAAAACTTCTTGGTATCCAAGTGGATAACAAACTAAACTGGAAATTCCAAGTTGAAAAAGTACTTAAAAAATGTAACTCTCTATTGTATCTTCTGCTGCGTATTAAATCTTTTATTGATATTCATACCAGAAAACTATTCTACAATGCTTACATACTTCCTCACATTGACTACTGTTGTACAATATGGGGTAACTGTAACGAAAACCTGTTGCACTCAATGCAAAAATTTCAGAAAAAAGCTGCTAGAATTATTCTAAATAAACCTATAGAAACACCCAGTGAAGAATTATTTAAGGAGTTACGTTGGATGAAATTTGAAGAAAGAATTTCCTTCAAAAAAGCCATATTTGTTTACAAATCAATCAACAATCAACTACCGTCTTATATGTCAGAGCTTTTGACAGAAAATACCAACTCAAAACTTCGATCCTATAACAAAAAAACTCTTTGCATACCTAAACCAAGAATAGAATTTTACAGGAAATCCTTCAGTTACTCTGGTCCTAAGCTATGGAACCAAATTCCTCTTTATGTTAAAAATTGCAAGGATTTAAAAGAATTCAAAACTGCATATTTACAATGGTGGTATTTGAATGGTAAACATTCAATCAATTTAAAAGATTAGCCAATAAATTAAAGTTCTTTAAGTCTCTTAATTTCTACATCAAATTCCTAACCCTTTCCAAATATATCAAATTGTTGGACTGCCCAAAATGAAAGTAATTGCAAATGACCAAATTTATGCTAACATTTTATGTTAAAAATCTCCAGGTTAAAGCTTACACAAATTCAAAAAAGAAACAAGAAAATGCTGATTATCAGTGAAAGGGCATCACTGTCTGGGAAAGGGTTAACTGCATTTCCATAGAAAGTGGCTAACAGTGTAATTTATTTGTACATAATCTCTAATTGATTTCTTTCATGTATATTTGTTTATTTTATTTAATGTTTTGTTTACTTTTGTACTGTATTTTGTTCTCATAGAGGCCCACAGGGAAGACTGGGATTACCCCAACTGTGTAGCCTCTTTAAATAAAGTCTTTATTATTATTATTATTATTATTATTATACTTTGTAATTCCTTTTCTATGCCCCCACATCGAAAGACCGGGGGCATATTGTTATACCCTTGTCTGTCTGTCCGCCAATTTGTCAGTCTGAAACTTAATGTGAAAACATAATGTTGGCCTTTTTGGGGCATTAGTGTTTCACAAACACATTTTGTTTTTTGTAGGGATCAAAAGGTTATGGATCCTACTGCTATAAACAGTCATATAATGCTCTCAGGACATTTGTGCAGGCCAACAACTATTGTAGAAATGCACTGAAGGGTACACTGGCTACCATTAATGACAGGTATGATGAAAATGATGCCATATAATAGTTAAGATTCTTACATAGAAATGTGTGACTTATTTGATGGTTATATATGACCTATTAGAGACAATTTCGTCAAGTACAGACTTTATATAGTATAATAAGTATATCTGGGTCAAAAACTAGTCTAGGAACATGGTCAAATGTCATAAAAAGCTTCTTTTTGCTCTTGAGTTACTACTCTTGACTCAATTGCTCCAAAATTTTCATATAAAAGGAGCTTCATCATTTTCCATTACAAAGCTTGTTAGAGCATTAAAACTTTGTATATAGTATGTCTGACAGTCTGAAGGCACACTCTGTTAAGCGATGTTGTTTTTGTCTCATGACATGTTCATCTTACTTTCTGCAGGTATGTTGAAACGTTTATGTATAAATTATTTCTGAAGGCTCTCTCAATTAAGCGATGTAGAGATATCTGGGCCTATTGTTTTTGTCCCATTATTTATGCACATGTATATTACTTTCCGCAGGTATGTTGAAGCGTTTGTGACATCGCAACTCTACTATAGACGAGGATCATTTTGGATTGGCCTGTCAGATAGGAAGACACCTGGCTCTCTATTGTGGGCTACTGGAGAGTCTGTACTGTACACTAATTGGGGCAAAAATCATACAGGTAAAAGGAATTGCAAATTCTTATTCTCCACAGTTGTTCACTCATATCACAAATCAAGGTCAAAGTTAGTAAGGTAATGCTTTGGAAAAAAAAAGATTTTATGTCATCATAGTACAACAAGCATACCATATTGTCTGTCTTTGCTTATGTGCAAAATGTCAACTGAAAGTTCAGATAAGTTGGTTGTATATGTTTTTTTTGGAGACAGATACTTTAATATTTTGTATCACTTTTGCATGCAGTAGCAATAAACTTGATAAAGCTTTAACCCATTCTTGCACTTTGACGCTTTTTAACGCTCCTCAACATGAAGGCTTTGGAAAACATTGTGGAAAACAAAGAAATTGCTTGTGGCAAGCAACTTCTTCATTTTTCTACCCCAAAAGACCAAGAAATCTAAATATATTTATCTGAAATTATCATCTGCAACATCTTTAAATTTTGACCAGTCACAAAGTTTACCATCTGGTATTGCTTTAATTCTATCATAGGCAATGAGAGATCGACATGTGTTACCATGAGAACACAGACCCCAGCAGGTATATGGGACAACCAAGCTTGTAATGCCAAGTTTGACTTTTTATGTCAGTTTCCTCGTAAAGGATATACTCCAGTAGTCGTCACTCAAACACCCCCACCGTCAGGCAGCTGTCCGACGGGCTGGACTCCGAACTGGGACATGTGTTATCAGGTTGGTTTCTTTGCTGAGGTTGTGTGATATATTCTCTTAGATAACTCTGTTAGGTTTTGGTATGTGTTTTGTGTCCGTTTTTTGTACAATAATCTTTATGCACAGAGTTTAAAATGACTGCATGATTTCTCTATTGAATAATGTAGATGCTCCATTCTTTTGCATAGGTCAAAGATAAAGTTAAGGACCCACAGTATACTATTTTCCATAACTTTTTCATTTAGTCATGGATTTCAAATTAAGTTTGCACAATTATTCCTTTTGGTGAGAAATGCCATTTTAACTTTTCGTCAATAGGATGAAGGTTAACCCATTCCCAATCGACAAAATTTTAGGGTGATCCACTTCAAAAATGTAACAAATGACAAAATGGATGTTATTAAAGATAGGATTTGTGTAAAATATGGCACAGAAAATATTGAGACAAAAGGAGAAACTGCTGATTATCAGCAGTTTCTTCTTTTGTTTCAATGTTTTCCCAAGTCTTTTCTATTAGGGACGTCAAAACCAGGTCTTGTTTGGGAAAGGGTTAAGGTGAAAAAATTAGTCTCATTCAACGTGAAACATACCTCATTCTGATTTCAATGTAGGAAGTTATTTGAGATAATTTAAAGTGAATTATCAGCTATGAATTGATTTAAGAAATTGATTTGTTAATAAATATTGATTGATTGCTGTAATTTGTCGCTTACAGGTGTTTACAGCTCAGTCACAATGGAAGACATGGATGGATGCTGTAGATTATTGTAAAGCCTATACTGGAGACTTGGCCAGTTTTCACAATTATCACAATGTCCTGATTCCACCATGTTTTGTCACTTACAGGCGTTTACAGCTCAGTCACAATGGAAGACATGGATGGATGCAGTAGATTATTGTAAAGCCTATACTGGAGATCTGGCCAGTTTTCATAATTATCACAATGTCCTGATTCCACCATGTTTTGTCACTTACAGGCGTTTACAGCTCAGTCACAATGGAAGACCTGGATGGATGCTGTAGATTATTGTAAAGCATATACTGGAGACTTGGCCAGTTTTCATAATTATCACAATGATTCATTCTTGCCACAGTTCTTGGCGTAAGTATCAATCATGATTTGTTGATAACAATGTATAGGTGTCCCATGCTTTTCTTATATTTATAAAAAAACCTTTAACCCATTACCATACGACAAAATTTTAGGGTGGTCCAAATTGAAAGATCCCGCAACGACAATTTCAAGTACATGGAATTCTTAATTTTTAGGTCGTTTTGGGTGGAAAACATTGTGGGAAATGAAGAAATTGCTTGTCACAAGCAATTTCTTCATTTTCCACAATGTTTTCCAAAGCTATTGTCTTGAGTGGAGTCAAAAAGAGTGACTGTGTGGTAATGGGTTAACCTATAAAAACATTTTATTGTAGAGACGCATGTGCAAATCGTCTCGTCAATATTACATCAAAATACTGATATCATCAATATGGTTTCATTTTTTATCTTTATAACCTATGATTAGTAAATTGATAAATGTTTTATTGTTTGGCGGGATTCAGAATATCGTGAGCACTATATCTTCACAATCTTGATTTCTGTATTTACATGGCTACTAAAATGTCAAAGACTTGCCACAAATTCAGCCTTTTCCATGAATCTAACATTGTTCATATTATGGACATCACCATATTGAACATGAAAGAAAACGTAAATAATGTGTTTCACACATCTTGTTTCTATCTGTCCATCACATCTTGTGAATGCAAAATCTTTGAAAGTATGATGAAGTCAAACAAACTCTTAATCCTTTCCCAAACGACAAAATTTTAGGGTGATCAACTTCAAAAACTGCCACAAAAGACTAAATGGATGTTATTAAAGAAAGGATTTGTATAAAATATGGCACAGAAAATATTGAGGCAAAAGGAGAAAATGCCTTTATTCTAAGGGACGTCAAAACCAGGTCTTGTTTGGGAAAGGGTTAAGTACCAGTAGTATAGTTCACCTGTTCTATTATATTTCAGTGCATCTAAAGTAAAGCAAGTGTGGATAGGATTGAATGACAGAGATACAGAGGGAGGTAATGTATTTCACACTAACTGTTTTGATTGTGAACAAATTATACCATTATTTTGTGTAATGAAGACAATTCTAATATGTACCAACTATCAAGAGCATAGTATTAGATTAATTACAAGTGATAAATTAGCTATCTCACTATTACTTCCCTGCTTTTCATGTCAAAAGTGGAGTGATGGAAGGGATGGGAAAAAAATTGTACCTTTTTAGCTCACCTGAGCACGAAGTGCTCAAGGTGAGGTATTGTGATCTATCAATGTCCGGCGTCCGTCTGTCCATCTGTCCGTCTGTCCGTCTGTCCGTCACGGCGTCAACAATTTCTTTAAACGACATCTCCTCCTAAACTACTGGGTCAAAATCAACCAAACTTGGCAGAAATGTTCTTTGGGTGGTCCCTTATAAAAATTGCTAAAATGATTGAAATCCATGAAAAACTCTGGTTGCCGTGGCATCGAAAAATGGGAAATTTCACAAAAGCTCAACAATTTCTTTAAACGACATCTCCTAAACTACTGGGTCAAAATCAACCAAACTTGGCAGAAATGTTCCTTGGGTGGTCCCTTATAAAAATTGCTAAAATTATTGAAATCCATGAAAAACTCTGGTTGCCGTGGCATCGGAAAATGGGAAATTTCACAAAAGCTCAACAATTTCTTTAAACGACATCTCCTCCTAAACTATACTGTGTCAAAATCAACCAAACTTGGCAGAAATGTTCCTTGGATGATCCCTTATAAAAATTGCTAAAAGAATTGAAATCCATGAAAAACTCTGGTTGCCGTGGCATCAGAAAATGGGAAATTTCACAAAAGCTCAACAATTTCTTTAAACGACATCTCCTCCTAAACTACTGAGTCAAAATCAACCAAACTTGGCAGAAATGTTCCTTGGGTGGTCCCTTATAAAAATTGCTAAAAGAATTGAAATCCATGAAAAACTCTGGTTGCCGTGGCATCGGAAAATGGGAAATTTCACAAAAGCTCAACAATTTCTTTAAACGACATCTCCTCCTAAACTACTGGGTCAAAATCAACCAAACTTGGCAGAAATGTTCCTTGGGTGGTCCCTTATAAAAATTGCTAAAATAATAGAAATCCATGAAAAACTCTGGTTGCCGTGGCATCGGAAAATGGGAAATTTCACAAAAGCTCAACAATTTCTTAAAACAACATCTCCTCCTAAACTACTGGGTCAAAATCAAGCAAGCTTGGCAGAAATGTTCCTTGGGTGGTCCCTTAAAAAAATTGCTAAAATAATTGGAATCCATGAAAAACTCTGGTTGCCGTGGCATCAGAAAATGGGAAATTTCACAAAAGCGCAACAATTTCTTTAAACGACATCTCCTCCTTAACTTCTGGGTCAAAATCAACCAAACTTGGCAGAAATGTTCCTTGGGTAGTCCCTTATAAAAAATTGCTAGAAGAATTGAAATCCATGAAAAACTCTGGTTGCCGTGGCATCAGAAAATGGGAAATTTCACAAAAGCTCAACAATTTCTTTAAACGACATCTCCTCCTTAACTTCTGGGTCAAAATCAACCAAACTTGGCAGAAATGTTCCTTGGGTGGTCCCTTATAAAAATTGCTAAAAGAATTGAAATCCATGAAAAACTCTGGTTGCCGTGGCATCGGAAAATGGGAAATTTCACAAAAGCTCAACAATTTCTTTAAACGACATCTCCTCCTAAACTACTGGGTCAAAATCAACCAAACTTGGCAGAAATGTTCCTTGGGTGGTCCTTTATAAAAATTGCTAAAATAATTGAAATCCATGAAAAACTGGTTGCCGTGGCATCGGAAAATGGGAAATTTCACAAAAGCTCAACAATTTCTTTAAACAACATCTCCTTCTAAACTACTGGGTCAAAATCAACCAAGCTTGGCAGAAATGTTCCTTGGGTGGTCCCTTATAAAAATTGCTAAAAGAATTGGAATCCATGAAAAACTCTGGTTGCCGTGGCATCAGAAAATGGGAAATTTCACAAAAGCGCAACAATTTCTTTAAACGACATCTCCTTAACTTCTGGGTCAAAATCAACCAAACTTGGCAGAAATGTTCCTTGGGTAGTCCCTTATAAAAAATTGCTAAAAGAATTGAAATCCATGAAAAACTTGTTGCCGTGGCATCAGAAAATGGGAAATTTCACAAAAGCTCAACATTTTCTTTAAACGACATCTTCTCCTTAACTTCTGGGTCAAAATCAACCAAACTTGGCAGAAATGTACCTTGGGTAGTCCCTTATAAAAATTGCTAAAAGAATTGAAATCCATGGAAAACTCTGGTTGCCGTGGCATCGGAAAATGGGAAATTTCACAAAAATTCAACTATTTCTTTAAACGACATCTTCTCCTTAACTTGTGGGTTAAAATCAACCAAACTTGGCAGAAATGTTCCTTAGGTGGTCCCTTATAGAAATTGCTAAAATAATTGAAATCCACGAAAAACTCTGGTTGCCGTGGCATCGGAAAATGGGAAATTTAACAAAGCTCAACAACTTCTTTAAACGACATCTCCTCCTTAAATTCTGGGTTAAAATCAACCAAACATGGCAGAGATGTTCCTTGTGTGGTCCCTTTTAAAAATTGCTAAAAGAATTGAAACTCATGGAAAACTATGGTTGCCGTGGCATCGGAAAATGGGAATTTTCGCAAAAGCTCAACAACTTCTTTTAACGACATCTCCTCCTTAACTTCTGGGTCAAAATCAACCAAACTTGGCAGTAATGTTCATTGGGTGGTCCCTTATAAAAATTGCTAAAAGAATTCAAATCTATGAAAAAACTCTGGTTGCTGTGGCATCAGAAAATGGGAAATGTCATAAAAGCTGATCATTTTCTGTAAACAACATGTCCTCTGAAACTACATGGCCAAATTCTTCCCTGGGACAACAATGCGTAACATATGCAAAGTTATTTGGCATTATTAAAACATAACTCAGGTGAGCGATTTAGGGCCCTCAGGGTCCTCTTGTTTTTTCAACATTTCCAAATTAGTACTAATTTTTGATATCTAATAGAAACTTGAGAAAACATTGAGGCAAAAGAAGAAAATGCTGGTCATCAGCCTATTCCCCTTTTGCCTAATTTTTTTTTCTATATAATATTGTTCACAAATTTCATCTTCACCAGTATGCATTTTGTTGTCAGCAGCTCCTTTCAAATTGGAACACTAGATTCCACCATTTGTGAAATGATTAAAAATGTCTATCTTGTTGCTTTTCAGGCCACAAATGGAGTGACGGAACACCAGTAGATTATACCAACTGGAACTCAGGAGAGCCGAATAATTTCAAGGGACAGGAAAATTGTGTGGCCTTTGTTGTAAATGGAAATGGTGGTGGCTGGAATGATATGACTTGTTACTGGCCTCAACCATTTATATGTGCTATACCCAGAGGTAGGAATTAGTTTATCGCTGTTTGTCAAAGAAAAGTTTTTGTTAAAAAGCGACATTGTATTGATAGAGGTCAAATATCAAGGTCACAATTCAAAATGTTTGCTTTTGTTGTAAATAGGAATGGATTGGGCTGGAATGATATGACATGTTTCTGGCCACAGCCATTTATATGTGCTATACCCAGAGTTAAGAATAAGGCTATATTGGTAATGGTCATTGATAGAGGTCAAATGTCAAGGTCACTTTCCAAGATGATTGTGTAGCTTTTGTTGTAAATGGGAATGGTGGTGGCTGGAATGATATGACATGTTTCTGGCCACAGCCATTTATATGTGCTATACCCAGAGTTAAGAATAAGTTTATATTGGTAATGGTCATTGATAGAGGTCAAATGTCAAGGTCGCTTTCGAAGATGATTGTGTGACTTTTTGTCACATTATTATACCCCCCACAACGAAGTTGGGGGGGGGGGGGCATACTGGAATCAGGTTGTCCGTCTGTCTATGGACATAATCTTGTGTCCTCTTCACCTGCCACATTTTTTTACTAATTTTTCTGAAATTTTATCAGGATGTTTCCTATCACATGAAGTTGTGCACCTGCAATTTTCATCTTGATCCAGTCATTAGTTTTAGAGTTATGCCACTTTGAACTTTTTTATGGGAGGGGGGGGGGGGAGTAGTCAAAATTTACAATTTCGTTTCTGTTTTTTAACTCAAGAACCGTTTGACCTAGGATCATGAAACTTTACACAGTTGTTGCCCATGACCCAAGGAGGTGCCCTAATGTTTTGGGGTCACAAAGGTCAAGGTCACAGTTGGACTTTGTTTAAAATCCGTTTCCATGCTCTAAGTCAAGAACCTTTTGACCGATAGCATTTTTTCAGTGACAAGGCCCTAGTGGGGTGTATTCGTCTGCTTTGAGACAGTTCTAATTGATCATGGTCAAGTGTTGAAGTCAAGTTTAAGAAAATTTTGTGATTTCGGTAGAGCATGGTAATTGTAGGTAATATTGATATGATCTGGTATTGTCACAATTATTTGTATTGTGTGATACTAAGAGAAGGAGATTGTATCATATCACATTTAGCGACTTTCATCTTTACCCCACAATTATTGAGTTTGAAGTCAACTGTTTACAGTCGGCTCCTATAGCAGCCACATCTCTTTGACTTTCAACTATCCTGTGTACCCATTTACACACCTAAGTGAAGATGAGCAACATGAGATAACCTTTTTGCTCAGAAAATTTTTTGTGACAGTGGCAGGATTTGAACCCAGGACCTTGGATTCCAAAGACTGTGTCTTATCACTAGATCACGGCACACAACAAGACCAATGTCATACTTGAATAGCTTTTGTTGTAATTGATAACCCGTTTGAGTAAGTACTTAGTTATCAATTATTTGTTCATGGTACATAAATACTAGCTTATATTTCAACTATTTGTCTCTTCTATTTAAGGTACACAGTTGACCGGAATATCTGTTCCACCTACTGTAGTCGGATGTAAGTTGTCTGATTCATATTTTTTTGGTTAAGATTAAACTAATTGTCATTTACAATAGTTCAGATGTAAATGGAATTTTGCATTTCTGTCTCAACTGTAAAGACGTTTATTTGGCTTATCACAAACAATTTAAACTGATAGCATTTAAACAATTTAATATAAACAACCTTGGCCTCTTTTTGACTCATTAGAAGGTAATGGCCTTGGAAAGCATTGTGGAAAATGAAGAAATTGTTGCAATTGCATTTTTCACAATGTTTTTTTACCTAAAATGACCAAAAAAGTAAACTTTCATTCCCTTGATATTGTCGTCTGCAACATCTTTGAATCTGGAACAGTCTAATTTTTGCCTTCTGGTAAAGGGTTAACAGAATCTCTTTATATTCACAGCTCCCCAATGTGGTACGGATCCTAACTGGAATTTCTACAACAACTATTGTTACTGGGTCAGCCCATCAGGGGGAGACAACTCCAGACTGACTTACTACGATGCTGAAAACTTCTGTCATACAGTTAAAGCTACACTGGCTAGTATTCATGATGTAGATGAAAATAACAATGTCCTGGCAATGGTGAGTGTTTTATTTTTTATGCTCCCCGAAGGGAGAGCATATAGTCGCCGCTTCGTCTGTCCGTCCGTCCGTCCGTCCGTCCTGTCATTCCGTCCGTCCGTCCGTCCGTCCGTCCGTCCGAAGCAATATCTCCATAACCCTTGGGCCAAATCAAATGAAACTTACCATGTGAACTCCCTGTGACAAAATGCCGATGTACTTTTCCCCGTTTTTGGATTTGAGGCCTTGTCATGGGAAAAGGGGACTTATGGTGAAATATAGTTTTTCTCTAATTTCTCCTAGTCTAATGGTCAGAATTTGATGAAATTTCATATTTGAGTAGCAAATCAGATGCCCTTGACAATAAAGTGCTCTCCATGGCATACATTTATTGTGACAATGCCTTATTCGGGGAGCATTGTCCGTCTCTGACGGCCCTTGTATGAATGATGTAAGCTTAAGCTTAAACCCATTACGGCACAGCAACTCCTTTTGACTTCCTCACAAGAAAATACTTTGGAAAACATTGTACAAAATAAAAAAATTGCTTTCCCAAGGAACATTTCCGCCAAGTTTGGTCCTTTGGTTTAAGAGGAGAAGATTTTTAAAGAAAAAGTTAACAAACGCACACATGGACGGACAGATCTACACACAACAGAGACTATGTCAAGACAATAGCTTGCTGGCCTTCAGCCAGTGGAGCTGAAAAGACCACAGCATTTTCTCCTTTTGCCTCAATATTTTCAGTGCCATCATGAAAGACACATTTTCTACTTTTAAACAACAGTTATCTTGACAATGACAGATATGTTTGTGTTTCAGACCCATAAGACACCAGGTATGGATGGTTTCTGGATTGGTTTGAATCAACTAGCTAGCACTGGACTGAAGTAAGTACTGGTATTCTTAATTACATGGTCATCTAAACAGCATATTATGTGGAAAATGGGAAGTGTAAAAAGTATTGACCCTAGTCTGTTTGGGCATACTGCACAGACTGACTAGGGTTGAAATGACTCTAAGATAGTTTTCTGGATTTAGATTGTTTTTCCTATCTTTCCAAATATGACATCTGATCCATTTCTCATATATTAGTGTTATGGACTTCCCAGAAGGTCCCACAGGGTCCAAGAAATCCCGAAATTGGCACTTGTCCTGCAGGACAAGTGATTAAGAAAAATCACTCGTCCTGAGCCGCGTTCTTTAGAGCGAGATTTCTTGAGATATCTTGAGATTTCTTAGGATGTTTTAGGATAAAGCGCTCTTTTGAGCAAGATTTTTAAGAGGATCACTGGGAGCCGCCATTGCTCTATACTTATTTCGGTAAATTCTGTAGAATCTATATGGAAGAGAATTGACCGAGTTGTTCCGAATGCTCCATGTTTCATAAACCGCGGAGTTCCAAATGCTCCATACTTCATACAAATGACGTCATGATGATGTCATTTGTATGAAGTATGGAACATTCGGAACACCTCGATTATAATCTCGGTCTCAAAGACACTGTATCAAAAACATCTGAAGAAATTTTAAAAAATCTGGCTCTAAAGAACGCGCCTCTGGTCTTGCCTTTACTTGTCCTACCAACATTGTAGGTTGGAGTCTGGACCAGGTTAACAATAGGGGATTCCAGACTATAGAGTACAAAGTTCCCAGTCTATGACATACCGGTATTTAATAAAATTTTGTTTTATTCTATTTTAGAAAATTTATCCCCAAATCCTTTGAAAAACTACTAATTATCAAAATTTAAACCATCAAAAAAAGATAATTATTAGTGTGTGTTCGGAGGAAAAGAAATGACTCATTCCTCGGCGATCTATTTATGTCTGTCAAAGTAGGACTGAACTGATTTTTTAATTGGTAAATAAGCTTATTTGCGATGATTTGGTGAAGCCTTCCTTTAGAAATTGGCTTTAGTAAATCTTGTGTTGCATTTTGATGACAATAATCACCAAAATACTGTCTAGTGTTAAACAATGAACAAGACACCGTCTGCCATCTTTGTTCACACTGTCATGGTAACTAGGGGCCATCTCAAAACAGTCAAAACTATTTTCACCTAAAGTCATATTTTTGTGAATGAATTAGCATTCTACAGTGTACATTCTGACTTGCTAATCTCGATTAATTCTAGCCCCAACCCAATTCTTCCTCATTGGACTGATTTTAGATGATCAACAAATTGTTATCTGCTTAATTTTCCACTCGTCCTGCAGGACGACCATGACTAATCTTTTCACTAGTCCTCTCCAATTTTTACTCGTAAATACGAGCGGACGAGTGGATTTCTTGGACCCTGTCCCATTTGGTGTGATGAGTCACAAATATTTTCTGTGTTTACAGATGGACCGATGGTACCCCCCCTTGACTATGACAACTTCTTCCCCAATCAACCTGACGATTATCTAGGCTCCGAGGACTGTGTAGACTTCCATAGTGGGTACTCAGGTTACAACAGTGTTTATGTGGATCAAAGTTTATATGTATATTTTCTATCATTTACAGATGGACAGATGGTACCCCCCTAGACTATGACAACTTCTTCCCCAATCAACCTGACGATTATCTAGGCTCCGAGGACTGTGTGGAGTTTCGTAGTGGTTACTCAGGTTAGAACTGTCCTCATTTATTATCCCCTGCTAATACAATGACACATTTTGACACACCTGTAAGATAAGAGCTTTGAAAAACCTCATGGAAAATGAAGAAATTGATTGTCACAAGCGATTTCTCCATTTCCCACAATGTTTTCTACCCACAAGGACTGTGTGGAGTTTCATAGTGGATAGTTGGATACTCAGGTTAGAACAGTCCCTATTCATAAAAAATGAAAGATATAGAGATAGTTTCTTGTAGTTAGTACATTAAAAGAAGTAAGCAAAATCTGGGATTGACAGAAGAACAGATACAGAAAATGGACAAGCAGATATATATGATTGAAAATTCCTACAATTTTCTGCTATTATCTCCAAAAATAAGTCCTCATCTGATTTTTACACAAACATTTATTTTAGTCCCTACTGCAATCAATTCTTTGTCTTAATTTTACATTAGTTTTGCATGTTCTGTTACTTTCAGGAGAGTGGAATGATGAACATTGTACACAACAGAGAAGGTTTATCTGTAAGAAGCCCACATCTGGTGCGGCGAAGTATGTTACCCCACCCCCCTACACACCCGGGGGTTGTAAAGGCTCATTTGTCAGGGCACCTGGCGGTCGTAAGTATTTTTCTCGTTTAATTATAACACCATTGAGAATAAAAGGTTTTGAAAGTTTCATTGAAAAGAAAGAAAACACAGGACTGTCAACATGAAACCATATTTCGAGGGTGTTCTGAAATAATATCTCTTGTCTTCATCCATGTTGCTAAAGAATTACTTTTCCTGATTTTTTAGATAAATTGCTTTTGCAGAGACTCTTTAAAGCTCAATGGAGCAAAACATGCTCATTGGAATTTTTTGAGAAATTTAGTTGTCCAATGTTTCTCATGAATCATCAATATTGTTTAGGAAAAATACATTTTGATGTATAATATCCACCCTATATTTCACTCTTTTTTTAAATAAAAGTATTGCCTACTAATATATTTCAGGTAACAAATGTTTCTACCTGGGTGGAGCCAGTCAGATGTTAAACTTTAGTGCTGCTGTAAAATTCTGTAACAGTCAAG
The DNA here is from genome assembly GCA_963680895.1 of Fragum sueziense. NCBI lineage: Eukaryota > Metazoa > Mollusca > Bivalvia > Cardiida > Cardiidae > Fragum > Fragum sueziense. The sequence goes on along the minus strand of OY804600.1, from coordinate 55,152,117 downwards.
GACCGGGCTACGATCTAGCTAGTATAGAAAACCCATACGAACAACGTAAGTCTGATGTCAAATCTGTACATTAAAATGTGCTGTAATTTGCCAATCTTTTTCCAAACCACAAACTTTGAGGCTGGTTCTGTATGAAAGTAGTTTGCAGATGAATAATGTTGGGAAAAGTGAAGATTTATGTTTATGATGAAACAGAAACTATTGAAAGTGACATTTCAGAATTTTTTGTCATAAATTTTACTTTTATTTTTATCTGAAAGAGCATATTTCCTTATGAAAATTCTGAAAATTTCAAGCCAAAATATTGTGCCGTTTACGAGAAATTTATATTTTTGTGTTAAAATTGAACAAATTGTTGTGGACAACAGTTCGGATTTATATGCAATTTATCGATTATGTCTCAACTTTAAATGCGTGTTTCTCGCTTATTATCAACAACTTCAAAAAACTAATAGTATTTATACTCATTGGAATAACCAATCTTGGCATCAAGACATACTTTAAAAAATTGAAATTGGAATGAAATGTCCCTTGAAGGAAAAGGAGAAATTTATGATTCTCCAAGAACTAATTTGCTGGACTATTGGCTGTCAGTGTGGTACCAAATGACGAATTTTCCAAACCCTGTATTGTTGGTACTCATTTGAATTGTATTTTAGACAGGCTGAATAGCAATAGTTTTGACTGCCTCAAATTGATATCTGCTGCATACAACGAAATGGATGTTGATAAAGCTTTGATTCTGGTAGAATGCAGCACAGAAAAAAAAAATTGGCAAAAGGGGAAAATGTTGGATCACCATTTTTAGCGTGACTTTTCGAAGAAAATAATAGCTTATATTGTCACCCGGGCGTTGGCGTTGCAACAAAGGTTAAAGTTTTTTCAAACATCAATAACTTCCATACTATCAAAGGGATTCAACCCACACTTGGAATACTTATTCACCATCACACCCTCTACCTTACTACCAGGGCCCATGACCCTGGCTCCACTATATTTGGAGTTATGCCCCCTTTATACTAAGCAACTTAGAAAGTCGAGCGCATTGTCTTCGGACAGCTCTTGTCTTCCCATGCTTCTTTATTCTCACAAACTTGTATCAGCTGCCTCAAAAGGTGTCATTGTTAGGGAAAGGCTAAAATATTTCATATTTAGAGACTTTTATATGATTTGATATTACAGAGTTTGTATTGACAATGGCACGAGGCAGTACAGTTGGTGTGTGGATAGGTCTGTCTGATATAAGAATCAACAACAAATTTGATTGGCATGACAGCCACCCAGTTAGGTACCTAAACTGGGATAGAAATGAACCGTCCAGTGGTAACCAGAAAACACATGGGGTAGGTCAGGCCTCTGTTGATATTAACCCTTTCCCAAACAAGACCTGGTTTTGATATCCCTAAAAGAGATGGCTTGGGAAAACATTGAGGCAAAAGAAGAAACTGCTGATAACCAGCAGTTTCTCCTTTTGCCTCAATATTTTCTGTGCTATATTGTGCACAAATCTTATCTTTATCAAGATCCATATTGTCCTCTTCAGCAGCTTTCATTATAAGACCACCCTAAAATTTTATTGTTCAGAAAAGGGCTAAATGTGACCCGTCATGCTAAAAAGGACTTCTTGGTAGATCCATAAAACCAGATTTTGAGAAACAGATCTAATCTTGAAGAGGTCAACCAGATACCACACTTGGAAAATGAACATAACCCTTTCCCAAAAGACATTATTTTAGGGTGGTCCAATTTGAAAGATGTTACAGAAACAAAACAAATCATATCAAAAGGAGAAAGTATCTTTGTTATAGCCCAGAAAATATTGAGGCAAAAGGAGAAAGTGCTGGTGACCAGCACTTTCTTCTTTTGCCTCAATTTTTAACTCACCTGAGCAGGAAGTGCTCAAGGTGAGGTATTGTGATCTATCAATGTCCGGCGTCCGTCTGTCCGTCTGTCCGTCTGTCTGTCTGTCCGTCTGTCCGTCACGGCGTCAACAATTTCTTTAAACGACATCTCCTCCTAAACTACTGGGTCAAAATCAACCAAACTTGGCAGAAATGTTCCTTGGGTGGTCCCTTATAAAAATTGCTAAAAGAATTGAAATCCATGAAAAACTCTGGTTGCCGTGGCATCTGAAAATGGGAAATTTCACAAAAGCTCAACAATTTCTTTAAACGACATCTCCTCCTAAACTACTGGGTCAAAATCAACCAAACTTGGCAGAAATGTTCCTTGGGTGGTCCTTTATGAAAATTGCTAAAAGAATTGAAATCCATGAAAAACTCTGGTTGCCGTGGCATCTGAAAATGGGAAATTTCAAAAAAGCTCAAAAGGGGGTGTCTCAAATCTGCCCACGCATAAATTTTCTTTTAATTCTGCATGGTGATAAAGGACCATATACAAGCTATGAAAATGCATTTAGTTTCTTAGATAATTCAAACTGGATTCCAAAAAGCCACCTTGACTTATTCCCACTATGACATGAAACATGGCCCCTTTTTCATGTGTCGCAAAACTTTAGTTTTGTGTATTTTCAAGATCTGTCAATTGAATTTGATCCGAGACACATAATGCATTACATTCATACCAGAAAAGGTATTTGAGGAAATTATCATGAATGTTTTTTATTGAATTAATCATGAAAATATGCATATTTTTCAGCAAAATTTTGGAAAAGAGTAAAATTAAATTCCAAAGTTAAGTATGTTGGAGTCTTTGTCAAGATTCCATATCATCACAAAAACTTGCTACATATTTCCTCTTACTTTGAGCCAAATTATATAGAAATCCAAAACCGGTAACAATGTCATAGAATACATATTATTGATGAAGGTGATGTTTTGGTCCAAAACTTGTATTCAGTAAAAATTTGATTGTGCTCCTAAAAACATTTTTATATTCAGTAAAATCAACTGTAGCATACAGTACAAACCTACAGCAATATTCATGCCCAAAAAACTCTTTGGAAAAAACATAGAATTAATATAAATATTACTTATATTTACAAAATTACATGTATGGAAGCCAAGATAGGCATACATATACGTATTGCAAGTTTTCCTTACTATTTGGTCACATTTTTTTGTCTATGCAACATTTTTAGTGAGACTATGACATGCAATAAATGTCAAGCCAAATGTTATGAAATTGAAAAGACGCTTAGAACCGGTACGTTAAAGCATCAAAAGGTGCCCTTCCGGGTAACCAATACATATCCAAATATTTTTGCTCTAAGCGCCCCATAATGAACTAACATGATATGGAAGGCCCCCATAATTCAGTAAAAGACTTACAGCATTATATCTTTTCAGTTACACAGTTGAAAATGTGCTTGTTTATTTCAAAACGTGGCCCTATTGGGATAAAACAGGGTACAATTATTTCCTCAAATTATTTTTCTGACCATAGCTTAACCTGTATTTATACACAATTTATACACATTTCAATGATGTCATATGATTAACATGTTGTTTTGCCATCAATAGCCCTTAAAAGTCACATGGGAGCTGGATTATCTGTTTCTTATGCATCACAACAATATTTTCACTTTTGCACGATTGTCAAATGCCATCAGAGAAATCGGTGCATTTTTCTTATTTGCTTTCTCATGTTTCAAAAGATCTATAAATAACTCTTGCTGTTAGCTTTCATGAATCACGGCTGACTTGAATAATTTGAAATGATTTTTATAGAAAATTTACTATCTTTTTTGTAAAGTAGGTACACCTGGGACAAGATCTAATGTGACCCTGGACAAAAATATTGTAACCAACTTTGAAGTCTACCACTTAGCAAACTTACAAACAAAATTTAAAACCTCATGGCTTTGTAAAGCTTTACAAAAAGAGCTTATTTTTATACCCCCCCACAACAAAGTTATGGGGGGGTATACTGGATTCAGGTTGTCCGTCTGTCCGTCCGTCTGTTCGTCCGTCTGTCCGTCCGTCCGTCCGTGGACATAATTTTGTGTCCTCTTCTCCTCCCACAGTTTTTGACCGATTTTGCTGAAATTTTAGCAGGTTGTTTCCTATCATATGAAGTTGTGCACCTGCAATTTTCATCTTGATCCAGGCAGTAGTTTTAGAGTTATGCCACTTTGAACTTTAGCACTTTTTTAGTGACAACGTGCTAGTGGGGGGTATTTGTCCGCTTTGCGACAGTTCTAGTTATTATATGAAATGTTTCCCCTTTTATGCTGCCACAGCAACAAAAGTTTATGATAAAAAGAAATTCTAATAACACGGAGTTGTACTCCTTTAACCCAAGGATACTTTTTATCAAGTTTCAAAAAGATTTACATATTAGATTTGGAGAAAAAAGAATTTTTGAGAAAATGCCAACAGACAGACAGACACACGGGCAGATGACAGGAAATAACCGAAAAAATGCCTTGCATCTTGATTTATCCTCAGGTAAACTAAAATGACCAAAAAAGTAAACAAAACATTTGAAAAAAGTCATTTTTAAAAAATCTTAATTTTGTCCATTCTTGGAAATGTGCACTATTCAGGGGGAAATTCCAAAAGCAACATTTTACCGGTTTTATTTTTTCTCGATATTTCACGATAATCATCAGTATATTTGTGCGCAACTTTTACATAATTTTCAAATCTTGACAAAAACTGGAACAAAGAAAATTTTTGAACAGAATTTGCTTAAAATATTTAAAAACAGTGAATTTTTGGGTTACCCCCTTACACCAGTTGATAATAAACAATTTCTTTGTACATAATTATATATATTTTTGTTTCATACAGGATCACAGACTACTGGGCATTATTTTTAGAATAAATTACGCGATGAAACTAACAACCAGAACGCTTGCATACTGTTTTAATCAGGGTACCCTCTTTTTTCATGGTGAAAACTTAAAATTCCGAGAAAATTGTTTTCTGGAATGTGCGATTCCGCGATTTGAAACATTTCATGAATATGAACCGTTATCTAGTGTACTAACTTCACGCCAAATTTCATTAAATTCCGAGCGTGGGCAGACTCCCATGTTATTTTTCCTATTCGTGAGACACCCCCTTTCTTTAAACGACATCTCCTCCTAAACTACTGGGTCAAAATCAACCAAACTTGGCAGAATTGTTCCTTGGGTGGTCCCTTATAAAAATTGCTAAAAGAATTGAAATCCATGAAAAACTCTGGTTGCCGTGGCATCTGAAAATGGGAAATTTCACAAAAGCTCAAAAATTTCTTTAAACGACATCTCCTCCTGAACTTCTGGGTCAAAATCAACCAAACTTGGCAGAAATGTTCCTTGGGTTGTCCCTTATAAGAATTGCTAAAAGAATTGAAATCCATGAAAAACTCTGGTTGCCATGGCAATGGAAAATGCTAAATTTCACAAAATCTCAACAATTTCTTTAAAAAACATCTCCTCCTTAACCTCTGGGTTAAAATCAACCAAACTTTGCAGAAATGCTCCTTGCGTGGTCCCTTATAAAGCGTGCTAAAAGAATTGAAATCCATGAAAAACTCTGGTTGCTGTGGCATCGGAAAATGGAAAATTTCACAAAAACTTAACAACTTCTTTAAACAACATCCCCTCCTGAACTTCTGGGTTAAAATCAACCAAATTTGGCAGAAATGTTCCTTGGGTGGTCCCTTATGAAAATTGCTAAAAGAATTGAAATCCATGAAAAACTCTGGTTGCAGTGGCATCAGAAAATGGGAAATGTCATAAAACTCATCAATTTTTGTAAACGACATCTCCTCCTAAACTACATGGCCAAATTCTTTAATGGGACCACAATGCGTAACATATGCAAAGTTATTTGGCATTATTAAAACATTACTCAGGTGAGCGATTTAGGGCCCTCAGGGTCCTCTTGTTTCCGAAGTATTTTCTCCTAGGGACATCAAAACCAGGTCTTGTTTGGGAAAGGGCTAAGTAAGATACGAAAAACAATCTAGATGCAGAAACTTATCCTAAAGTGAAAAGTAACAAACCAAGTCAGACTGCACATTTATGTTTCTATACAAAAGTGATTCTCCCTTATACCTGTAAAGCCTCTATTATGACTTATGTCTCTATACAATTTATATTACAGTACAACCAGAACTGTGTAAGGATGAACATGTATAAAGGTCATGAAGGTCGCTGGTCAGATGTACCCTGCTCACAGAAACTGAGATTTCTGTGTGAGGCAAAGCAAGGTATTCAACAGCTTTATATATGTCCTGGCATTAAGCCTTTCCTAAATGTTTCACAATACATTTGATATCTAACATGTATAAAGTCATGAAGGTCGCTGGTCAGATGTACCCTGCTCACAGAAACTGAGATTTCTGTGTGAGGCAAAACAAGGTATTCAACAGCTTTATATATGTCCTGGCATTAAGCCTTTCCTAAATGTTTCACAATACATTTGATATCTAACATGTATAAAGTCATGAAGGTCGCTGGTCAGATGTACCCTGCTCACAGAAACTGAGATTTCTGTGTGAGGCAAAACAAGGTATTCAACAGCTTTATATATGTCCTGGCATTAAGCCTTTCCTAAATGTTTCACAATACATTTGATATCTAACATGTATAAAGTCATGAAGGTCGCTGGTCAGATGTGCCGTGTTCACAGAAACTGAGATTTCTGTGTGAGGCGAAACAAGGTATTCAACAGCTTTATATATGTCATGGCATTAAGCCTTTCCTAAATGTTTCACAATACATTTGATATCTAACATGTATAAAGTCATGAAGGTCGTTGGTCAGATGTGCCCTGTTCACAGAAACTGAGATTTCTGTGTGAGGCAAAACAAGGTATTCAACAGCTTTATATATGTCCTGGCATTAAGCCTTTCCTAAATGTTTCACAATACATTTGATATCTAACATGTATAAAGTCATGAAGGTCGCTGGTCAGATGTACCCTGCTCACAGAAACTGAGATTTCTGTGTGAGGCAAAACAAGGTATTCAACAGCTTTATATATGTCCTGGCATTAAGCCTTTCCTAAATGTTTCACAATACATTTGATATCTAACATGTATAAAGTCATGAAGGTCGCTGGTCAGATGTGCCGTGTTCACAGAAACTGAGATTTCTGTGTGAGGCGAAACAAGGTATTCAACAGCTTTATATATGTCATGGCATTAAGCCTTTCCTAAATGTTTCACAATACATTTGATATCTAACATGTATAAAGTCATGAAGGTCGTTGGTCAGATGTGCCCTGTTCACAGAAACTGAGATTTCTGTGTGAGGCGAAACAAGGTATGTCTCCATAACAGCTTTATATATGTTATGGCATTAAGCCTCTCTTAACTTTTCACCAACACTTTTGTAAACTAGAATCTGAATGTACAAAGGACTTGTTAGATATATCATATTCACAGAATTTGAGATCATATTTTTATGAGGCAAAACAAGGTTAGTGGCTTGAAAAGATGAATACAGGGAGCATGGCTAATGGTTAAGTAGAACTCTGGTTGTGTCAAATTTTATTCAGCGCCCTCAAAAGTTCACACAATGATATTCTCTTGACCCTTTAGGTAAAATTTGATTTACTTTTTGTTTGTTGATAAGCTATATTCTCCATGACCCCATATAAAAATTTCAGATGCAAATTTGTTATAAATAATCTAACTGCACTAAGTAATCAGTCATATCTTCGTCCTTAAAGATATTTGTGTTTAACAAACTCTTCATTATTGAAAAAAAAGTTTGTGATGAGCATTTTCTTATATTTCCATGATACATATATCAGCAAATCCCTCTTTAACCCTCTCCTATTGCTAAGCAAGACCTGGTTTTGACATCCCTAATTGATAATGCATTGGAAAGCATTGAGGCAAAAGAACAAAATTCTGATGTTCAGCATTTTCTCATTTTGCCTCAGTTATTTCTGTTCTATTTTTTTTTCACAAACTATCTCTTTACCTCGTATCATCAATAATTTGTCATTGGCAGTAGATTTCAACATGAAATTACCAAAATGCTCTTCATTTGGGAAAAGGGCCATATATATAATCAATAAAACAAAAGACAAAAGAGTGAATAATTTGATTGTCTTTCAGATCCTAATATAGCCACATTGGGGCCAGTACAGAGCACTTGCCCTAGACTCTACAGTTACTACCAAAATGGGTGTTACAGGGCAAAAACTACTGGTGAGCATGAACTTTAGCACAACATTTTCTCATTTTCCTCCAATATATCTGTCCTAGACTCTACAGTTACCACCAAAATGGCTGTAACAGGGCAAAATCTACCTATGAGTATATGAAGTTATGCCTCAGATCCAGGATTTATGTGAAGGGGGGTTCGAACATACAATTTACTAATAAGGGGGTTCGTTTTCCAACTATTACACAATTTTGACTAAATTCCTTAATAAAAATGAAATAAATAGGCTTCAGAGGTGAGTTCATTTGCCTTCTATCTTAAACCTCTCCTTAACAAAATGTTTGGGTCCCATTTAGAAGCTGCTACCGACAACAAGTCGGAAGTTTACAAATTTATGTACAATTTAGCACAGAAAATATTGAATCAAAAGAAAGAAATGCTGATTTTCCCAAGCCTTATCTCTTAGTGATGTTTTAAAAAACCAGGTCTATTTGGGAAATGGGTAAGATATACCAACACCACATTATAATACAAGCTTGATTCATTACTTGCCTGTTTTTGTAGATAAACAAGTCGAAGTCTTGTCACATCTACCAGTATACATGTATTTGGAGGACATCTGTTGTATCATCTAGATATTATCTATATGTAAATCAGAGGAAAATTTTGAGGAGTCAGCTGGCGATAACGATCTAATGTTCGAAGAGATAACGAACACATATATACAATCTGTTGTTTAACCATTACCAGATGACAAAATTTTAGACTTTTACAAATTCAAACATGTTCCAGACGACAACTTTAAGTGAAATTTTACATGTTTTGATCTTCCTGTGTAGAAAACACTGTGGGAAATGAAGAAATTGATTGTCACAAGCAATTTCTTCATTTTCCATGTTGTTTTCTAAAACCTTTATCTTGTGGGGCTTGAAAAAGCTTAAATGTTTGGGAAAGGGTTAGTTTACAAAGCTTTTTGTGACCGCATACATCTATCTACCAATCTGATATGTTCAGGCAATATTTCTTACAATTTATCTCTATTTATTTGCTTGGCAGATCAGCAAACTATGTTGCTATACACAAGATATTCTTATTGCAATGCACAAAGATTCTCACAATTCCTTCTTTTCCCTAAATGATTTCAAATGCCTTCTGTTTTAATTATATCACAAACGATCCAGGATATTGTAGTCACTTGAAATATTGTTCAAGAATATGTTGATGGGAAGAGGATAACATGCATTTTATCCCTTTCCCTGCAAGATTTCCATATAATAACAAACAATTCTTTGCTTCTTGTAACATCAACTTTGTTATCTATAACATCTATCAATAATGAAAAAAATAATCTAATTGTCAGATAGAAAATGATCTTTGATGGGTTACAAAACATTGATAAAAAGGGAGAAACTGTTGGTGATAAGCATTTTCTCCCTTTTTATATGCCCAAATGGTTGTATTACGGTATGTCCCTGGTTGTCCTCCTCTCTTTCCTTCCAGCAATTTCTTGTGCGTCAACTCCTCAATTTGAAATACAGATAACTCTTTTTAATTTTCTGCTCTTGAATTGAAAAAATACAAAATTTCACTGACTAGGCCCTCTATGGCATATATATGCAGATCTGTGAAGCTCTTGTCTTGAATATTTTACCATGTTTTAACACTAAAGTGGGCCAAAATGATTCCTTTAAAATCTGCTAGTTTCAGGTAATAAAAGAATATTTTCAATGTTACAGCTAAATCCTGGACTGATGCCCAGGCAGACTGTCAGGCAGACGGGGGTAACTTAGTGTCAGTTTTGGATGTGTTTGAGTCAGCCTATGTTGGTACATTAACAGCCCCGTTCCATGGTCCTTACTGGATAGGGCTGTCAGATACAGTGGTAAGTGGTTTATCCCTGGTTACAATGATTTATCTATTACATTATTTTGTTGTTATTGCAAAACCCCATAACTCCAGCTTGAGTCAAGCTGGAGTTACGAGGTCTTTCAATAACACCAACAACTTATTTAGTGATTGTGTACATGTATTAACTTGGTGTCAGTTTTGGATGTGTTTGAGTCGGCCTATGTTGGAACACTAACAGCCCTGTTCCATGGTCCTTACTGGATAGGGCTGTCAGATACAGTGGTAAGTGGTTTATCCCTGGTTACAATGATTTATCCGTTACATTACTTTGTTGGTGTTATTGAAAAACCCCATAACTCCAGCTTGAATCAAGCTGGAGTTACGAGGTTTTGCAATAACACCAACAACTTATTTAGTGATTATGTTTTAACTTGGTGGCAGTTTTGGATGTGTTTGAGTCAGCCTATGTTGGAACATTAACAGCTCCGTTCCATGGTCCATACTGGATAGGGCTATCAGATACAGTGGTAAGTGGTTTATCCCTGGTTACAATGATTTATCCGTTACATTACTTTGTTGGTGTTATTGCAAAACCCCATAACTCCAGCTTGAATCAAGCTGGAGTTACAAGGTTTTGCAATAACACCAACAACTTATTTAGTGATTATGTACATGTATTAACTTAGTGTCAGTCTTGTATGTGTATGAGTGGGCCTATGTTGGTACATTAACAGCCCTGTACCATGGTCCATACTGGATAGGGCTGTCAGATACAGTGGTAAGTGCTAAAGTAGCAATATTTTTTTCTCATTCATTTGACATAAAACACGAAAGAGAGCATGCGGTTATGCACATCTTTTTAATAAACAAAATTATGTCAAAAGTATTTAGAACTTGACGTTTGATTGGTTGCTACTCCATAACAACAAAGAATGCAATCCCTAGCCTAGGGGGCTTATCTTGGTACCAAGATATTCAGACTAAATCTGAATGCAAACATAGGTGCCTAGCAAAGATGCATTTATTAAAGTAAATCTTTTTCAGACACGAGGCATCTATCAATGGGCAGATAATAACCGAGTGTTGTACACCAACTGGGCGTACAGTGAACCCTCCTACGATACGAGTGGTATGCCTAATGCTAATGGCTGTGTGTATGCTAAACAGTGGAATGGCAAATGGAATGATAGTGCTTGTACTACTGCACTGCCGTATGTCTGCAAAATCAACAAAGGTATGTGCAGCAGAACTTCAAATAGTATCTACAGTTATAGTTCTACTTTTTGTTGCAATAAGATTCTGTAGAGTGTAAATATGAGAGTTTGAACCCTATTTTCCCAACTCAAATACTCACTTGATTATTAGAGCAGATATACATAGATATCTTTTTTTCCTCTCCCATTGTTTTCAAGTGTTAATATTTTACTGTGATCAACAAGCAAGTCATTACCTGTAAAGCAATAAAAACAAATCTCATATATTAGGTCCACCAGTTGTACAAACTCAGCCCCCGGCCGGGTCCTGTCCAGTGGGTCAACCCTACCAGAGTTCATGTTACTACGTCAGTATCAACACAGGGCGGTCATGGCCGGAGGCGAGATACTTGTGTAAGGGGAAGGGCATGGAGCTGGCATCCATACATTCTAAAGATGAGATGGATTATGTGTTTAACCTTGTAAAGACGGCCAAGGTTAAAAACCCACAGTATAAACCAAATGTATGGATTGGGTTGTCTAAAGGACAAGGAGGTAACTGACAATTTTTAAAAAAAATACATTTCCTATCATGTTTTAAGTCCAATCGCCAAATATTTTGGCACTTTCTCTTTCCCAAACTACAAAATTTCCGGATGGCTCAATTCAAAAGCTGCTGCAGACAACAAAATGGATGATAATAGAGATTGGAATTTTGTGCGATATTGTCAAGAAAATATTGAGGTAAAAGGAGAAACTGTTGGTTTTCAGAAGTTTCTTCTTTTGTCTCATTGTTTTCCCAAGCCTTGTCTATTAGCGACGTCAAAACCAGGTCTTGTTTGGGAAAGGGTTAAGATCTTTCTTTTAATGAGAAATATGTGTAAAAAAGCCACAATATCTGCCTATATGTCAATATATATATTACAGATTAATGCATTAAGTTTTTTGCTTAATTGAATGTTTTATTAACATTATCCCAATGATTTTCCCCATATTTACAGTACTGAATGATGCACTTTTTGTGTTATTAATTCTAACCTTAAAGGCATGAAAATCTAACATGAAAATAACATTTGAGCCAGGATCTGGAAAGAGGTACTTTAAAGCATTTGGAACTGCATAATGTTCTCAAATTTAATAATTGTGCTCAAGTGTAATCTGATCAGGATAAAACAGATCAGGAATTAGCTTGTAGAGAACAAAATGGATCTTGATCAGGTTGTGTCAAATAATGTACATGCTGAATTGGATCCATATTGTTTTCAAATGCTATAAGAGACTTTTTCCAGTTCCCAGCTCATTTGTTTTTATTGAATGGCAATTTTTCATTGTTTTTATGTGATTTGCATAGGAGCATATTCCTGGAGCGATAGTTCACCTGTCAATTTCCTGGACTGGACAACTGGAGAGCCGACCAATTTGGGTTCACATCTAATGATATAACTGTGTTATGCTCCATTAATGTTTTATTTCATGTATATAAGTTATCATGTTCCTACAATGTTTATAGGAGCCTATTCCTGGAGCGACGGATCACCTGTCAACTTTCTCTACTGGACACCCGGAGAGCCCACCAATCTGGGTTCACATGGTGAAGAACAACAGTGTATAGAGTTTGATAGACAACTAGAAACTTGGGATGATGTTCACTGTTTTACTAACAGGGGATTTGTTTGTAAGGGGCCTCAAGGTAACACATCATTTATTGCAGCTTTTCAAAAAAAAACCTGGTAACTGCAGCTTAAAACAAGCAGCAGTTACAAGGTTTTCGTTGAAAAGGGATGATATATGCTTCTATGTGATCACCCCATAATGATAGAGTTTGATAGATACTTAGAAAATTGGGATGATGTTCGCTGCATTACTAACAGGGGATTTGTTTGTAAGTGACCTCAAGGTAGTACACCTTATAAGTCCTAAATGCTCTCAATGTAATGATAACTTTTCTATCAATTCAAGGAAATAAGGATTCTATCTCCAAAATTAATGGAAGTACATGTATATTTACTCTGTGGTGGATCCAGGATTTCTGTGAAGGAGGATCAAATGTGTAAATGAAATAATCAGGCTACAGAGGGGAATTTGTTTGAATCCCTGAACCCTCTCTGGATCCGCCAACTGTTACTGGTTACATTGACTATATTCAAAAATGTTTTTCTAATTCTTGAAAAAAAAATATGTCGAAAATATGGTGTATGTGCTATTTCATGAATATATTTTGAGTTATTCCATTACAGCTGTATCTACTATCTTGCCTGTATCAATTGGTGGTGCCAATGCTGGAATAGCTACACAAGGGCCTGGTGGAACATTGCCTTCATATATTGTAAGTTAATTTGAATACAGGTTGTATGCATGCGAGTGATTTTTTTCTGCTATTTGGTAATTCTGTGTATTGTGTACTCATTGAAAATTTTTTTGGGGAGGATGTTGTTGCCATGCTGTCCTCCCCTCTGCCCATCTATCCGTTCAAGGCCGGATCTCAGCAATATTAGGACCAAATTGGATGAAACTTCATATATACTTAACTTAAAAACTTAATATATGAACTCCCTGTAATATTTCCATGACATGATTTTCTGTGCATTTTGACACTGCATAACCGCAAAATAAGATTGTTAGAAATAAGATTTTCTCTCATTTCTTTTCATCTAATGGTCTGAATTTTATGAAATTTGTACCTAATTAATACATCAGGTGCTCTAGACCATACAGTTTTTATAATCTGCGCGCAAAAAAATGTTATGGGAAAAGATAACTTTTTTTGGACTTGTTCAGGGAGCATAACCTGTGTATGATGACTCTTCCTTAACAAGCCTTTGAAAACAATGTACAGTAAATATCGTAAAGTTTTGTATACCCAAAAAGTTCGTACACCCTTATTTAAAAAAAAAAATTTGTAGATTTCGAAAAAAAGGAAAAAAAACCTATTTTTTCCAAAAATGGGTATTGTTGGATTGGAATAATGAGCTAATGTTCTATGACTTTAATCTGGGCTATGATGAATACTATAGCTATCCAAACCAATTTTTCGTACCTCTAGGCACAGACGGACAGTTCAGGTGTGAGGGCAGGTGAAGGTCAGAGTGTAAGACCAGGTATAAAAGTAGGTCCAGGTCCTACAGTCACAATGTTTGTTATTTTGTAGGCACAGACGGACAGTTCAGGTGTAAGGGCAGGTGAAGGTCAGAGTGTAAGACCAGGTATAAAAGTAGGTCCAGGTCCTACAGTCACAATGTTTGTTATTTTGTAGGCACAGACAGACAGTTCAGGTGTGAGGGCAGGTGAAGGTCAGAGTGTAAGACCAGGTATAAAAGTAGGTCCAGGTCCTACAGTCACAATGTTTGTTATTTTGTAGGCACAGACAGACAGTTCAGGTGTGAGGGCAGGTGAAGGTCAGAGTGTAAGACCAGGTATAAAAGTAGGTCCAGGTCCTACAGTCACAATGTTTGTTATTTTGTAGGCACAGACAGACAGTTCAGGTGTGAGGGCAGGTGAAGGTCAGAGTGTAAGACCAGGTATAAAAGTAGGTCCAGGTCCTACAGTCACAATGTTTGTTATTTTGTAGGCACAGACAGACAGTTCAGGTGTGAGGCCAGGTGAAGGTCAGAGTGTAAGACCAGGTATAAAAGTAGGTCCAGGTCCTACGGGCAGCAGTCAGCAGCAGGTTGGCCAGCAACAGTCACAGACACTGACAGAAACTAGTAAGTTTATATAGTCACTTTTCACAAAGACCTCGTAACTGCAGCTTGTTTAACCCTTTCCCAAACGGCAAAATTTTCGGATAATCCTCTTCAAAAACTGCCACAAATGGCAAAACAGGTGTTATCAAAGATAGGATTTGTGTAAATTATGGCACAGAAAATATTGAGACAAAAGGAGAAACTGCTGGTTATCAGCAGTTTCTTCTTTTGTTTCAATGTTTTCCCAAGCCCTTTCTATTAGGGACGTCAAAATCAGGTCTTGTTTGGGAAAGGGATAAGCTGCAGTTACGAGGATTTTGTTCAAAAGTTCGGATATCTACAGTTTTGTAACCGTTTCTCAAGCAATAGTTTAGGTTGGTCAAAATTGAAAGAATTCACAGACAACTAAATTAATGCTCACTGCTATCATATGAACTGTAAAAGTCTACATATTTCACACATGGATTCCTCCTGCCAAGACCTTTTGTTTTGGACAATGACCATGAGACTTTGATCTTGGGGTTTGACAAAATATACTTGTTTTAACCAAGCCCATATTTATTGTAATATTTGAGATAGAGCCTCTAAATTTCACTCTTGGACACCACACAAAGACTTTACATTAGAGTTATGAATTTTGACTTTATGACCTTGACCTTGGGGTTGGACTGTTGTTATTTGACAAATGCAGCTACACCAGGCTGAAATTAAATACAAATACAGAGGTGTTAAGTCATAATTACAAAAGCTTGCTTTTGAGCTATAAGCTTTACCTAACCCTTTCCTAAACAAGACTTTGTTTTGACGTCCATATGAGAACAGACGTTGGAAATCATTGAGGCAAAAGAAGAAAATGCTTAGAATCAGCATTTTCTCCCTTTGCCTCAATATTTTCTGTGCTACATTACACACAAATATTATCCTTATCTACATCCCTTTTGATGTCCCCAGCAACTTTTGAATAGGACGATCTTAATATTGAACTATTTGAGAAAGGGTTTAACCCTTTTTCAAACAACTAAATTTTAGGATGGTCCTTTTTGAATCTGCTGCTAATGACAAAATAGATGTTACAAAAAGTAAAATTTGTGAATAATACTGTATAGAAAACATTGAGACAAAAGGAGAAAATGCTGATAATCAGCATTTTCTTCGTTTGCCTCAATGTTATACCAAGCAAAACCAGGTCTTGTTTTTCAAAGGGTTAAATTTTAACATTTGTTACAGACGCCTCCAACAAGGGTATGAGTTCTGGAGCCATCGCTGGTGTTGTACTCGGTACTCTGATAGTACTCATCTGTGTCGCATTTCTACTCATCTATCTGAAAAGGTCAAAGGTCATCAAGGTACCAGAGTTCAACGGGAGTCCGTCTTCTGGGTTCGATAACGCGCTGTACAGTCGTGAAGATGATCAAGTAAAGATAGACTCTGATGCATAGTTATGGGAAAGTTATGGGACTTGTGTAAATAACAAACAATATTTATCACTTTGGCATTGTGGGGGAGTGTGTAATTTAAATGTATTCATAGGGCTTATACTTTGTTCATTCCAATACTTTATTATCAGGGGTGCAATAAAATGCAGAAAATATCAAGGCAAAAGGAGAAAATGTTGATTATCAGCATTTTCTTCTTTTGCCTAAATGTTTTACAAGTGTATTTCATTATTAGAAGTGTCAAAAACCATTGATTTTGAAACTCAAAGTGCCATACAATACATATCATATGTGTCCATTGTAAATAATGTCATTATTTTCATGATAAGTGCAATACTAAAGAGGAAATGTGCAATAATTAGATTTCTTGAATCAAATTGTTTTGTCCTTTTAGTTGCAACATGCTTAATTTGTTTAATTTATGATTTTGATGTTAAAATTTACTTGGTGTCAGGTAAATAAAAAATTGGCTGTACTTATTGTTTAAAAAAAGTCAGAACACCTTTGTTGTTTATAAATATGAAAAGTAAAGAGTGTATTAGATGAAAAGTACAGTACAGCTCGCATGTTTTTTGCCTTAACCCTTTCCCAAACAAGACCTGGTTTTGACGTTCCTAATAGAAAAGGCTTTGGAAAACATTGAAACAAAAGAAGAGACTGCTGATAACCAGCAGTTTCTCCTTTTGTCTCAATATTTTCCATGCCATAATTTACATAACTTCTATCTTTCATAACTTCCATTTTGTCATTTTTGGCAGTTTTTTTACCTTTTCCCAAACAAAACCTGGTTTTGACGTCCCTAATAGGAAAAGCTTATGAAAACATTGAAACAAAAGAAGAAACTGCTGATAACCAGCAGTTTCTCCTTTTGTCTCAATATTTTCTATGCCATATTTTACACAAATTCTATCATTTATAACTTCCATTTTGTCATTTTTGGCAGTTTTTGAATTGAATCACCCTAAAATGTTGCCGTTTGGGAAAGGGTTAAGTGGATCACCCTAAGGATTTGCTGTTTGGGAAAGGGTTAAACACTTACACACAGTGGTCAAATAAATTTTGGTGGAAAATTGCGTTGATTGTCCATCACCACAATTTTTTACTCACAATCCTGCTCATCACCGTGATTGCGGTGGCGGGTGGAAGATCACCGCAATAGAGTGGAAATGCCAGGTATATTCTAAAATTGTCCACACAATTTCCTGTGATTAACGGTGGTCAATGGGAAATTCGCTGTGATTCTGCGGGTTTGGGTGGAAAAAACCCACTCTCGCCATGGCAATCCATTTTTTGACCGGAATCCACCTGAATCCACCTGAAATTAAATGGCAGTGCTGCAAACACATGCGAGCTGTTCTGTATTCTCTGGCTCTGCATGATTGAAAAATTATTATTATTTGTTTCTTTGATAATTTGGGAATTGATTTCAAAATCTGTTATTGTTCTAGGAATTTGTAACCATATGATTTTATATTATATATATTTCTTGAAATTTGCTCATCATAATGTGATAGATGATAATTGCAGCAGGAATCTGAAAAGGGGGCAGGCCTTTACGGTGAACTCATGCTGTTCTGGGTCCATGTAGGTCTCAAATGCCTTTAGCCATTAGATCCCAGCTCATTTAGGATATACAAATCAAAGTATTAATAATCATATTTCACAATAAATATTCTGTTACACACTTAAAAAATTGAGTTTGTCTTTGATCTATGTGTAAATCATAACTGATAATCAATAAATCAGTTTTTGATCCAATTTGAAAAGTGTTGCTGACGACAATATCAAATTGATGAAATTTTAAAAGTATTTCCATTTTGGGTTAGAAAATATCGTGGAAAATGAAGAAATAGCTTGTCACAAGTAATTTCTTCATTTTCCTCAATGTTTTCCCTAGCCTTTTTTTTGTGAGGGTGTCAAAAGGCATCACTGTGCAGTAATGGGTCAACCTTCCTGAAACACTTGTTCTTGCACAATAACAAGCATAGAAATCTTCATGGGTAAATGCCAAACTGCCAACCAGTAGCACTTTCCTGTATCAAATTCTAATTTTAATATTCCATAGAGTTATCACAGCCAGCGCTTATTTAGAAAATAACTTGTTACAGTGTGTTAAAGCAACTAGAATATTTCAGATTCATATTGACAAGGAATGAGAAAAGAATACTTGAACATTATCTGACTTGGTTTTGTTTACATACTTTAAAAACAAGACTTGATTTTGGTGTCTCTAGTATAGGAGAAGCTTGGATAAAAATGACACGGAAGATGAAAAATGATGCATAGTGATAAGATAGATAACATTCTGCAAGTCTAAAATTTTGCTGTTTTGGAAATTGTTATTGCTCTTCTAGATGAAAAAAAAAAATGAATTATGAAATGGACAAAATTTCATTGCTATTAGGGTGGCAAAAATAATTTGAGCTTTAAACGGTGGCCTTATATTATTTTGAGACCATCATTGTTCTAGATAGAGCACAATTTCAGCCTGATCATGATCCATTATGTAATGTAGAACATTTACCACAGGTGATGAAAAGCTACAACACGGTGGATAATCATGCGACCAAGAATTTCAGATGATCTTCACGTATTTTGGTTAATACTTCACCAATTTGAATTCGGTTTGAAGCAGAGAAGGTGGGAAAACGCCAGGAATTATCTGGACGTGGGGGATATTTAAAAATCATGTGATGAAAAAGTTATTGAAGATCAACCAAAATTTTTGTAGATAACTCTTTCATCACATGATTTTTAAAAAAATCAACCAAAACCATAAATGCCTGACATCTGCCCACCTCTGCTTCAACACGAATTCAAATCGGTAAAGTATTAACAAAAATATTGAAGATTTTCTGAAATTGTTGTTCTACGTGCTTCCATGCTGGTCTCAAATATTATGAGAGCCTTTTTCGAGGTCCATTCTAAAATGTATAACGAAATATTGTGTGCACGGATATTTTACGGGAAATGAGTTAATTGCTTGCAATTGTTTCCCTTTAGGTTTTTTTTTGTGTATTGAAGAGCACACTTAATTATGGATATAAACTAGAAATGATTTGCGAAAATTTTGAAATAACTCGAAAAGAAATTTGCAAAAGATGATTTTCCAGGAAATGATATAGATCTAATCAATACAATATAAATGTATGGGATGGGTGAATACTGAAAATTCAGCATTATTCACCAATCTGTTACTTCCAAGATTTCATATTGGGTGTGCTCAATCCCCTTTGTCTGATAAAAGCTTTCAATTGGGGAAACCGTAAAGTATTACCATTTTGAGAGGTTTCTTGAACAATGTAACCGTTTTGGAAACGGGGTATGTAGCAAATCCAAGGTCAACCATTTTAATTGCAAACAATGTTTCTTTGATGACGCGACAAATGCTTACCTAGGCAATATGCAACCTGTTGTTCATGAAGCTCGAACAGTGTCATCACAAAACAGGGCCTTTAATTTATGAGCTCTCCAAAACGACAAGAGTTTATCCCATTACCAAACGGCAAACTTTTAGACTTGTCCAAATTCAAAGATTTTGCAGACGACAATTTCATGTGAATGAAAATTAAATTTTTCTGGTCTTTTTATGTAGAAAACGTTGTGGTAAATGAAGAAATTGCTTGTCCCAAGCAATTTCTTCATTTTCCACATTGTTTTCCCAAACCACTATTTTGTAAGGAGATCTTGTGTGATAATGGGTTATACTATTCCAAACTGAAAGAAGTTGATTAGTAAATACTCCAAGGAAGCCACGGTTTCTACGTCACTACAATAGTGGCGTAGAAACCGCGGCTTGCTTGGGAAAAGGTCAAATATTTCCAAGAAAGTATAATGTAGGCCTACTACACCAAATTGAAAACCATTGCAGACGACATAATGGATGGAATAGAGTATGGAAAACCTATAGATTTTAAGATTTAAAACAATAATAAAATGATCAATTTTCCGGTAAATAGCATTTTTGTCTTTTTAGCTTACCTTCGTGAAAACCAGATATTGCTTGATAAGGGATAAATGCAAAAAATGTCGACCCTAGTTATCATGTGTATATTATTTCGCCATATCAACAGATAAGAGAGTGAAGGCATTCTAAACGTTTTATTTCAAATGCAAACCCTATTTTGTGGGTATTCATTTGAATCGTCTCGGTGAGACGATTCTAGTGAGTACCCACATAGCATTTAGTGAACGACAAATGCAGTATTCATTTTGAAAAGCCATCACCCCCTCTTATCTAAAACTGTTCGCCATTACAATTTGTGAATTTCAATTACAATGTATATGATTAATGATAGGTGACTATTCTCATGATTAAACTGAACATTCTTACAAGTTACCATTCACATACCGAGGTACAAGGAAAAATCGGTTGTTTTGATATTTAGAAAAAACGTTGAAGTCAACTGAGAAGACATGCTGGTGACCAGCAATTTCGTCTTTCCCCTTAATACTTTTGAGCTATGTTGCACCTATATATATTTCTTCTCCGAAATTTAACGGTTTTGTCGGTCCTTGGCAAAATCTTGTTTGAAAATTTGATGCAATATAAACACATGCCAGAGGAAGGGTTAATTTTGAAATCTTTGACAGGCCCTTTATCAAATGCCGCCATTTTAAATTTTGAATATATAGACAAAGGAAAGGCTGTCGCCTAATTATCATTTGCGAAGCTCAACCCAGTTGACGCAAAACAAAATTTAATATAATCTGATTGCGAAGGAAATCAAGAATACCAAGTAAGTTTCTTTACAATAATTATGACATTTTCTTTTACGTTTTCATACGTGACGAAAAGTTTATCAATGGCTACATGCATGTAACTAGATTGTAGAATTTTTCGTTTCCCATTTGTAGAAATGTTTTTGTGGAATATTACATGTTTTGATAATATGAAACACATGTATGTTTGAATTGAATCAGTGGATGATAAAGGGGTAAAATTTAGTTTTATATTTTACAATTTTCGTAGAATAAATCTTAATAAAATCAGGGGAAACCGCAGAGTGTTTTGAAGCAGGAGAGACCGATTCTATAAGCTCAAGTAAACCTTCAAATACAGCAGTGTTTACGAAAACAATAATTATTGTGAATGTTAACATGGGACAAGAAGAAGTGGCTAATCTCGAGTAATTTCTGCTTTTCCCAAAAGGTTTTTACATATTTTCTATTCCCAATTATGGAAAACGTTTTTGGTCAATTTCTGGCATGAAATACATCAAAATGTCTCTATTTTGGTACCAATTTTGAAGAAAAAAGCTGTGGGGTAGTTTTTAAACTGTAAGGGGGGGGGGGGGCAATGATTTTCCTGAAACTGTAGTGGGGGCCCCAACAGGTTGTTGGAGAACAACGATAAAGTATTTTAACCTATTCCCAAACAAGACCTGGTTTTGACGTCCCTGATAGAAAAGGTTTGGGAAAACATTGAAACAATTTTCAATGTCCATTCTGTCGTCTGCAGCAACTTTCAAATTAGACCATCCTAAACTTTTCTCGTTTGGGAAATGTTTAAAACAATCAGGGTGGCGAGATAACTATTCTCCCACATCTATGCCCACTTGTAAAACATTAGCGCAGAAATCGTTTTTGATTAAATAAAACTTTTGCCTAGTTTCTAAAGATTCGACTGTCAAAGGAATCAATGTCACTGAGAACATACCCCATGAATATCGGTATCAATTGGATGAATATCGGCATCAATTGGCGGTTTTGTATCGTACACAATGATACTTGTTGATATGGGGAAAAACAAATCCAGTAGATATTTGGTAAAAAAGAACACGATACTTGAAAATTAACCCATTTGCAAAATGTGATATCTTTGACGAACCCTATGGACACGGGTTTAGTAAACCTTGCAGGAAAGAGCTAGCATGCTGGTGACCGGTATTTCCCCCTTTTCCTTAAAGGTTTTCTTTTTTCATAACGCCGAGATTTCAAATCGAGTCATGTTGGTATTTTCAGGATGAAGGTTCTATTGGTTGTTGCTACACTGATGTGTATCGGTCAATATGTCGCTGACGGGGCTCGAACAAACAACCGCAGACAGGAGGAGGGTATGCCCCCGATGTTTGCGGAGGAAGGGCGACCACGCCTTCAAGTAGATGATAGTATCTTGATGGAGTTGAGTCGATGTGAAGAGTTCTGTAGAATGGATAGCAATGTCGACTTAGAGATGTGTCAGATGTACATGGAGTTCTACATGCAGTACCTACAATCAGAGCAACCCGAGATGTTGGAGGGGGCACTTGAAATCTGTAAATCACAAATACTCCTTGAGACCCCAGAGTCGATGTTGGGTCGATGTGATGCGTTCTGTAGAGAGGATAGAAACGTCGAGTCAGAGATGTGCCTTATGTACAGGGAGTACCAACAAGCGGATATACCACCCGAGGAAGTACTGGAAATCTGTAAACTTATACTTCAAGAGATTCCAGAGTAAACAAAGAAGATACAAATGAGCTGGGATCTGGAAAAAAAGAGCTCCTATAGCATTTAATACATCATGTTTGTACTACAGCCTGTGTCTTGTTGTAGTCTGGTCTAGTTAGTGTTGTCTAATGATTGCTACAGGTCATGAAGCAACTGTTAGAGAACAATATGGACTCTGACCAGACTGCTCAAATGCGCAGGCTGATCTGGATCCATGTTGGTCTCAAATGTCATAGAGGCCCTATTTACAGATCCCGGCTCAAATTGTAACACCCCTGCTGTAGACTGAAACAAAAATACAAAATAAATTGTTAACACTTTATTTCTTTCATTTTTTTCTTCCTAAATTCTAACATATTTCTTGTATGTCATCAGGTATTAGAAATATTGAATGTTTTTCTATCAGTGTACAATATCACACTTTTGAAGAATTTCTATAATTGATATGTAATTAGTACTGAGGAACTTGATAATAAAGTTCTTAAGACGGGGGTATGATATCAGCTCGAGTAAATACCATCAATATATAAACTCGCTTGAAACCATGTGCTTGTTGTTTATTATTTATTCCAAAACGATAATTGGGCATAAATCTGATAAAATATTATACAAAAGGTAAAAGAGAGAAAAGAATAAAAAAAAACCCAACAAACATTAATCTTGATCAGATTGCACTGTTGTGCAGGCTAATCTGGATTCATGGTGGTCTCGAATGCTGTAGGGGCCTTATGTAGATCCAGGTTTATTCAATTCATAAAAAAAGAAAAAATATAATAATTTGAATAATTTGAAAGCTGCTGCAAATGACAAAACTCGTATGGAAAAGATAGGATTTGTGTATAATCATGTACCATAAAGCGCAGAAAAAATTGAAGCATCAGGAGAAGATGTTCTCTCAAGACTTTTTCAACTAGGGAATCAAAATCAATAATAATAATACCTGAGGTGTGTTCTTTAGAGCGAGATTTTTTTAGATTTCTTAAGATGTTTTAGATAAAGCGTTTTTAAGGCCGAGATTTTCACCGAGTTGTTCCGAATGTTCCATACTTTATACAAATGACGTCATCATGACGTCATTTATATAAAGTATGGAACATTCGGAACACCGCGGTTTTTAAGTTATGGAGCGTTCGCAACTACTCGGTCAATTTTCTTTGTATCGTTTCTACAGAGTTGACCAAGGCTTCCGCATGAAGTAAAGTAATGGCGCCTCCCATTGAGCGTCTTAAAAATCTTGCTCTTAAGAACGCTTTATCTTAAAATATCTTAAGAAATCTCAAGATATCTCAAGAAATCTCGCTCTAAAGAACGCACCTCTGGTCTTTGGAAACGGTTGAATGAAATACCTGCCCATAAAAAGGATTGAAGTAGAAAACCCGTCATGAGGACGCAGCTGACAACACAACCGTAATATGGGTGAACCAATCTGTTGACAAATTCAGTCCACAGCCACGTCATTCTCCGAAGGCCAACGAGCTATTGTCATGACGTTGTGTCCGTCGTGCGTCCGTCAGTGCGTTCGTCTGTGCGTTAACTTTTTCTTTAAGAATATTCTCCTCTCAAACATGTTGGCCAATTTGACCTGTTTGGTCAAACTTGGCAGAAGTGTTCCCTTGGTGGTCCTAAATTAAGTTGTCTGGAAAATTGTGATTGGTCCATTAATGTGGACGTTGCAGGGCGAGGCTTACCAGACATGGAGAAATCACCAAATAGTACTTAATAAATTAACTACCGGTATTTAGCCAATAAAGACCAAACTTTGCAGAAATGTTCCTTGGGTGACCCTTTACTTAAAATTTTGATTGGTCCAAAAATAGGCGTGGCAGGACGGGGCTTATCTGACTTCCTTACAAAGCATCTATATTTGCACCGCCCCGTTATTTGAAATACAGCTAGTGGAGCGATACAGGCCCACTTGAGCCTCTTGTTACAAAATCGTCGTGACTATATCTTGTTTGTAGTGACGATGTTTTTGTAGAAAAGCGGCGAAATGGTACCCGAAAGGAATAATAGCGTCGGAAAAATGCTGTTTATCAGCATTTCTTCTTTTTTCTCCTAGACGATTTCCATTCACTCTGCTCTTTAATTATTATTAAGTGGATATGGGTTATAGATCCCGTTCGATCCGCAAAAAGACTAGAATTCAAGATGCACACACCGGCTTTTCCCTGGCCCTGTGCAGGCTAAGCCTATAGTCCAGTCACGATATTATGACACATGTTTACACATTTTTACTATATGTAAACAAGGGGAAAAGCGTTTTTAATTTTCAAAACAATTTTGCATGCGTTTGTTTGAACCTTGTATGTGTGAGAGACACCTGCAAGGTGCGAACCTTCACATGCAAAATTACAACAGGCTGTAGTTCAATTACTTGTTGCTTACATGGGTATATCACGGTGGGGATTGTGCATGCTGGGAAGGGTAAATCTACGGACAAATTTGCCTCGCTTCAGGTAAGACATTTTGCAATAACTTCCTTATTTCTGCGTCAATTTAAAAACGGTTTGTTGCATGTACCCCGCCTTGCTGAGCTCTTTCCTCTGATGTATGCCTCACACGAAACCTTTTTGTACTTATTGCGAAAATTGATCCCAGCCGACCAGAAAAAAACGACAAAAAATTCTGATCGTTTTTCAGGTCAGTTGGGATCAATTTTTGGGAAAAGTGTGGGAAGTTTTCAAATAAGTAATATACATAAGTAAAGCGATCAGAAAGACGGGGTACATGCAACAAACCACTTGAAAATTGACACAGAAATAAGAAAATTATTGCACATTTTCCTACCTGAAGCATGGCTTCTTTTGCCGTAGTCGTTATCATTTGTTTTCTGGTCAGTTGGGATCAATTGTTGGAAAAATTAAAAGGATACCATGGGGGATCTAGAGGAGGAGGGTCAGGGGGGTCCGGACCCCCTGGCATTGGCCGAAAATTAAATTTTGACTATATAAATTTAGTGTAATGTTACACATTTGTTACATTTTAAGCCACAATTTGAGCTTGGACCCCCCCCCCCCCCCCCCCTTCCCCCTGGAAAAAAATCTCGGGCTTGGACCCCACTGGAAAAAAATCATTGATCCGCCCTTGGATACCACAAATAATCTATATATCTGCGGAAAGAGATTTTCGAGGCGGGGTACATGCATTAAACATTTTGATAATCGGCAAAGAAATAAAGGAGTTATTGCAAAAGTATTTGACCAGATTCGAGATTATTTTTGTCCGTATTCGTTATCTATCCCATGATGCACAATCTCCACCGTGTATATTGATTTTGGTAAACATGTACAATAATATCGTGACTGGGCTATACATAAGGCTTCTTTAACCCTTCCACAAACGGCCAAAAATGTTCCCGTGTTAAAGCTTATGCATATGACAAAAAAGGTGTTGATAAAGATGGGTTTTGCATACATCATAACACAGAAAATATTGAGGCAAAAGGAGAAAATGCTGATTATCAGCATTTTCTTCCTTTGCCTAAATGTTTTCCCAAGCAATTTCTATTATGCGCGTCAAAAGCAGATCTTGTTTGGGGTAGGATTTGGAGCCCTCGAGAAAACTGAAGATAGCGTTGAAATCCAATAGCGATCGATTTTAATCAAGCAAACCGTGACGTTATTTCGGACAAACAATAGTACATTATCGTTGTAACTCAAAAATGACGCAACTTGCCTACAACTTGATTGAAGCCGTAATTACGAAATTTCTCAAAAACACCGACACTTCATTTTATTCAAATAGCAACGCCTCTCATTTTGGACCGGTCTAAAATATTGTTTGAGAAAGGGTTAATAATTCTTTTGAAGATGAATCTGGTTACCAACATAAGACTTAAACATCTATTCCTGCAATTTAACATCCTTTTTGTCTTTTGTGGAAGTTTTCGAAGTGAATGACCCTTAAATTTTGTCGTTTGGAAAAGGGTTAAACATCTATTCCTGCAATTTACCCGCACATTGCCTGTGTAGAAATTGCGTTTTTTGTCAATTTTTCGTACATGAAGATAAGAACAAAATTGAATAGGATCTGGTGAAAGGGAGCTTGATGTATTAGATACATTCATGAATCAAGATCAGACTATGCGTATACAGAGTCTGATCAAAATCCGTGTTGTAAATCTAATAGCTTCTTCTATATATTTAGCAAGTCTCGAAAAACAGCATGAATCCTGATCAAAATTCAGTTTGGTCTAAAATTTAGCCAAACTTGACAGAAACGTTCCCTGCGTGACCCGTTCCAAACTTGCTTACAAAATTTTGATTGGTCAAAAAATGTGGGCATGACAAGGCGAGGCTTATCAGACTTAGAGAATTTTTTCGAATATTCTTTTAAAAAAAACATTGTGCCAATTTGAATCAAACCGACAGGAATATTCATTGAGTGACTCTTTTTATAATTTATTCATTGAATTTGCATTACTTTAAAAAAAAGAAAAGAAAAAAATATGAGCGTGGCAGGGTTGGTACTTTTTCGATTTGGCGAAATTATGATATCATTCCTAAAAAAAATAAACATCGAGCTAATCTATGCTCAACTTTACAGGATCGATTTGAATAATGTTTTTACTAAATTGTTTCGGAACAGACAATCCATTAGTTTATTGTCTTTTGATTTGGCAATTTTGCCACTGTCATTATTGTCATCTTGGTTCGGTGAGCGATTTAGGACCATCATGGTCCTCTTGTTTGTTTTGAATTTCTTTTTGCAAAAAGTGTCGACCCTAGTCAGCATGACTGTGTATATTATTTTTCCATTAAAATGTGTGAAACATTAAAACTGCATCACTGTAGTAGGCCCTACCATTAAATTGTACATTCTAACCATTTACATACCCGGTACCTGGTATAAGGCAGAATCGGTTGTTTTGACATCCCAGGGTACAGCTTTAGAAAAAAAACCTTGAATGACACAAAAATAGTGGTGATCAGCATTTTCTCCTTTCTCGTGATACTTTTGAGCTATATTCTCCATTAACGTTTTCCTCGGTGGAGATTTGTATGATGGGATGAGTAAATCTAAGGTCAAATTTACCGAGCACTTAATTCAGGTGAGATGTTTTACAATAGGGGAGACCGGGGCTATTTCGGCCCCCTAATTTCGATTGCTCATATTTTGAATTATATGAAAGTTATTTGGGCGTGAATTATATATTTAAGTTCGACAGGCGAAAGCCTTTCAAACTGCGTCTGTCCTTTTTATATTTTTCTTTTCAATAAAGAGAATTTCAAAGTTTAGAGTTTTGATCGTGGTGGCCGAACTTGCCCCATACATGGGGCAAGTTCGGCCCACCCTTGGGGCAAGGTATGCACAGACCTATAAATCCTTATATTTGATTTTTAGACGGTTTAAATTTAAAGGAATCTGTATACGACTTCGAAATGAAGGTATAAATTGAAAAAGCATTGTTATAACAGTCAAATCATCGTGAGTAAGGGGGACATTCGGGATAATAAGTAGAGGCTGGGGCAAGTTCGGCCTGTGATTTTGAATTTGTCCATTTTTTACATTTCTGTTAGATCTAGGTCTGAACAATTGATATATTCGGAGTCGTCAAGAAATGGCAATTCTAACAGCGATTATTCTTTTTATTTATGAGCAAGTTTGGTGGTGGCCGAACTTGCCCCAACCCCAAAGGCCGAACTAGCCCCAAACAGACCTGGTGTCAACATCACGCCATATCTTCTTTTAGATAACATAAACACTTCATCTTTAGTTTAAATATGAAAGAGGACTTAATTGTCTTCATAAATATACAAAAATGAAATCTGAATCCTGGCGCATATTACTATAAATTAAAATTTACATAAATGTGGAAAAATACTGAAATTGTCTAAAAATCAGAATCGTGTTCTAAATTCTATGTTTTTGTACTAAATTCGACCAAAAACCTTCTGCGAAATGCTTTCGTCATGAGTGACATTAAAATCCGGGTCAGAGCTCTCTATCTCTGTCGACAGGCTCAAAAGAGCCACTAGCCGAACTTGCCCCGGGGCCGAAATAGCCCCGGTCTCCCCTAACTTTCTTTATTTCTGCGTCAATTTTTGAATCGGTCTGCTGCATGTACCCCTCTTACTGAGCTCTTTCCTCTGACTTATTTGAAATCTCGAATCGATCCCAATCGACCAGAAAGTCGACAAAAAATAAGATCGTTTTTCCGGACGGTTGGAGTCAGTCTTTGGGAAATGTATCAAGTTTTCAAATAAGTCATACATGTTAGTAAGGCGGGGGTACATGCAACAAACTGTTTGAAAATTGATTCTTAAATAAGAAAAGTATTGCATACAATTTCTTACCAGAAGCGTGGCTAATTTGGCCGTAGTTGTTATCATTTTGTTTTCTGGTCGGTTGGGAGCATTGTTTGGAAAAAGTAAAAGGATTCAACAAATAATTCATATGTATCTAAGAAAAGAGATCAGTTTGGCGGGGTACATGCGACAACCCTTTTGAAAATTGACGCAGAAATAAAGACAGTTATTAGAAATATTTGTCCAGAATTGAGATTAGCCTATTTTGGCCAGAGTTGTTTCTAGAATAAGAGTTGATTTTCGAATCTTGGACAGGCCCTATATCAAGTGCCGCGATATTAAAGTAGTGAAAGGAAAGGCTGTCGACTAATTATCATTCGCGAAGCTCAACCCAGCTGGCGTAAAACAAAATTTTAAAAATATCATTTTTTTTTGCGAAGAGAATCTACAAAACCAAGTAAGTTATTTTACAACCATTTTGATATTCTGCAATTGGCAAAGCCTTCGTATACAGTTGGGAGAAGAAAATGCAGACGTCCAGTTTTTACCCTCACTCTCAATGCTTTCTGTCATATGATGTTCAAATATGATGCTTTTTGTAACATCTCTAGTGTCGTCTGCAATTATTTTGAATTTGTATTGTCGCACGGAGAAGGCAGAGAAACAGATAAGAGGGTGGGGTGAAACCATTCTAAATTTATTATTTAAAACTTAAACCTATGTTGTGAGTACTCATTGAAATGAGTACCCACAACATGGTTTTTGGTGAAAAATTAATGAAATATTGCATTTTGAAAAGCACTCACTCTCATCTTTAGCTCTGGGACGGGTTAACCCATTACCAAACAATAAAATTTTAGACTGGTTCAAATTCAAAGATGTTGCAGACGACATTTTCAAGTCAATGAATTTCGTTTTTGTTTTCTTGTCATTTTGTGTAGAAAACATTGTGGGAAATGAAGAAATTGCTTGTCACAAGCAATTTCTTCATTCTCCACATTGTCTTCCAAAGCCATTTACTTATAGGGAGTCTAAAAGAGTCATTGTGTGGTAATGAGTTGATGAACAATGATCGTAAGTTCATTGTCCCTTTTTTTTAGAATGAAGGTTCTACTTCTGGTCGCCACATTGGTTTGTATCGCTGACTGTATCTCGGGCGGGGCTCGAGCAAACAAGCGGAGTGATGTTGAACCCCCGATGGTGGGGGAGGGAGGCGGCTATATAGAGCAATGTTTTAAACTCTGTGGAGGTGATGTCATACCAGATCTGTGTAAACCATTCCTTCTAGCGGAATCACCGAAGTTGGCAATGCAAATCTGTTTAAAACTTCTTGAGCTCAAATAAAACAGAAGATTATATATTTCAACATTCTGCCCCACACATACAAACTGGAAATGTTGTTTATAATTATGTGAGATTATCCAGGTAGCATCTATTCTTTTCTAAATTATCTAACAGGCTAGCTACTACACTATCAGATAACAGAAAATGTTGATTGTTGAACTAAAAAAATCATCTTTGATTTATAGAAACAAATTAAGAACTGATGAACATAAAACAAATTTCATGAAATGGGGGCATTACATAAGCTTGAGTAAATGCCATCAAAATAAATTCGCTTGAAATAACTTACTTGTTGTTAATTATTTATTCCCAAACGACAATTGGCAGCATATCTAGACGAAGATATGATGGAATTTCAGGACAGTACGGGTACTGATAAATGTGACAAGTCATCTTGAAATGGACCTTCTTGAAATTCCATGGAAAGGAATTCGAAAAACGAATCAGACATAGCAGACGTCGACCAGCTGTCGCATTTTGAGAATTAACATAAAATTAAAACAGGACAAACATATAATATTCATCAAATTTTATTAGTGTGGGAAGTTTCTGCCATAGTCAGACTGTCTGCGCGATTTGTGCAGAAAAACTAGTCAAGTGTCGATATCTTTCACACGTCCCAGAAGGTTCCCTCTATCGACAAGGGCAAACATTATGTCGTCGGTGTAAATTCAAAACCTCGTATGTCAATACTTGACACTTTCAAAGTACAAACATTTAAAATTTTCGAAGAACGGTAGGTTTTGTGTTTACAACGGCGATGTGTATAAAGACAGTCTGATCAGGATTCATGCTGATCTCTGATAGTAACCACAGGTAATGGAAATTGAGTACTGTTAACCCATTACCAAACGACAAAATTTTAGGGTGGTCCAAATTAAAAGATCATGCAGACGACACTTTCAAGTGAATGGCATTTTTTATTTTTATGTCTTTTTATGGAAAACATTGTGGGAAATGAAGAAATTACTTGTCACAAGCAATTTCTTCATTTACCACAATATTTTCCACATCCATTTTCTTGTAAGGAGTCAAAAAGAGTCATTAACCCTTTCCCAAACAGCAAAATTTAATGGTGATCCTCTTCAAAATCTGCCAAAAATTGACAAAATGGAAGTTATTAAAGATAGAATTTGTGTAAAATATGGCACAGAAAATATTGAGACAAAAGGAGAAACTGCTGGTTATCAGCAATTTCTTCTTTTGATTCAATGTTTCCCAAGCCATCTCTATGAGGGACGTCAAAACCAGGTCTTGTTTGGGAAAGGGTTGAGTGGTAATGGGTTAATCTTCTACATACAGAATATCTGTCACATAAAGTAGAACGTGTGAATTTTGTACATGTAGCACAGAAAACAATGAGACAAAAGGAGAAATGCTGATTGTCAGCTTTTTCTTTGTTTGTTTCAATATTTTTCCAAGCCAGACGACATTTTCAAATTGATGAAATATTTAAAATGAACAGAAATATGTTGGGTAGAAAACTTTGAGAGAAATGAAGAAATTGCTTGAAGAAATTGCTTGTCACAAACAATTTCTGCAATTCCCACAATGTTTTACAAAGCAGTCATTTGAATGGAGTCAAAATTCGTCACTGTGTTTGAATGAGTTAGCGAGCGACGTTTCATTCTATTCATTTAGTCACATCGCGTGGTTGGAGCACCTAACCATGGATTTCTGGCCTTTTTTTCTGACAAGTCGGTCTACTACCACAATATCCATACCGAGCATACAGCTGCTCTCTTACCAAGATGATTTAACCCATTACCAAACAACAAAATTTTAGCCTATTACAAACTCATAGGTGTTGCAGACGAAAATTTCCATTGAACAAAATTTAATATTTTTTTGGTCTTTCTTGGTAGAAAACATTGTGGGAAATGAAGAAATTGCTTGTCACAAGCAATTTCTTCATTTTCCACAATGTTTTCCAAAGCCTTTATTTTGTTGGGCGTCCAAAAGCGTCAATGTGTGGGAAAGGGTTAAAATCCATGAAGATATAGAGGAAAACATGGATCTTGATGATACTGCATAGTTATGCAGGCAGATGTCGTTTGATGTTAGTTTCTAATGCTATAAAGGTCGATTTTCCAGACCCACGGGCTCGTATTATCAACGATCGTTCGTACGACTTTACCATTATGATTTCCCTTCCTTTGAAAATACGGACCCCAGGCTCATATGAACACCCCTCCGCCCTTTCCCGTGCAGTCGAATTTGTTGTTTTGTCGAACCACATCTGCTAACAAAATACGGAATAACCAACCAATAACCAAAGTATCATGCCTCAATCATACATTGTGCATTTGAATTGAGTTGGACAATTTGGAAAGTTTCTATTGTTTTTGCCTATCTGTTGTTTCCAGTGGGATGGGTAAAAATCGAAGTTAATTTTTTTCTCAATTTTTTGTTCAACTTGGGATAGTCAGAAATCGATGATTTTAATTTTTTGCCCGATCTGTTGTTTCAACTTGGGATAGACAGAAATCGATGATTTTAATTTTTTGCTCAATCTGTTGTTTTGATAACGTGGCTCAATATGCTGACGTGGAAGGAGGATGTACGTGTTTGATTAACTTGAGAAAATGATTCACCAACCCAGTCACAAAACAACTAAAATTGAGATCTGGCCCCAGTTTCTCGAAAAAACTCAAGTACGTTCTCAGACTCGAATCTGAGCACCGTGCCAGTACAGAATATACCCAAATAGAAACCTGTCAAATAAAATAACAGAAAATATCAAAATATAAGGAGAAAACGCTGGTAGTCAGCAGCAGCTCATGTTCCCCCAATGTTTTCTATACCCATCTCTGTTAGGGCCATTAAAACAGATATCATTGGTATAAAAGTTAATTGTACACTGGCTGCCATTGCACGGTGGATAATCACGTGATACAACACTTTCTTAAAATGTTCAATAACGTTGTAAAGACGAGAATTTGAATTGCAGAGAATGCGGACAGACGTCACGTGCTAGATGGAGGTGGCGGCTTTATGTAAAAATCAGCCGATAAAAATTACTGAAGATCAATCAAAATATTGGTTGATCTTCAATAACTTTTTTATCAGTTGAATTCTCAAATCTCCAACACGTATAGCTAACTTTTACCATTTTCCTACCTTCTCTGCTTGAAACTGAATTCTAATTGGTGAATTATTAACAAGAATATTGATGTTTTCCCGAAATTCTGAGTCACGTGATTAAGGTTTACGAACTGAGAATGAAAACACCACTTTCTAGCCATACGAAATGCATCAAATTGCACACACTTGTAAATAAACTTCACATACCGGTAAGTTGATTCACCATGCCGGATTTCAAGATTATGCTTCAAGAAGAAAATAATTTACAAATATTATTTTACTCTTTATTCATATGCAAGGGAGGTAATTTTGAACATTTTTGTCAAATATTTCCATAAGTATTTCCATAAGTATGCATTAATTCAAAATTCTAAACCATACAAGATGCTTATGTTTATATTTGGAATGGACATGTAACACAGTTTAGGAATTACTGGCACTTTTCAAATTTAGCCTCTGGCTCTGCATTTCATTCTCAGTTCGTAAACCTTAACCACCGTGGTTGTTACAACTGTCAATGTGATGCTCTTGGTCAGTTTGAAGGCCGACCAAACTTTTTGTGATTTTGAGTTATTGTGGTTGGAAATTAAGTGAAACCACCACCATCACCACGCGGTTTTCATGTTTAATAAGGTTCCTTAACCCTTTCCCAAACAAGACCTGGTTTTGACGCCCCTAATAGAAAATGCTTGGGAAAACATTGAAACAAAAGAAGAAACTGCTGATAACCAGCAGTTTCTCCTTTTGCCTCAATATTTTCTGTGTCATATTTTACACAAATCATATCTTTAATAACATCCATTTTGTCATTTCTGGCATTTTTTGAAGTGGACCACCCTAAAATTTTGCTGTTTGGGAAAGGGTTAAGCCTCTCTTACAACCCGTCGTGCGTCTTTTTAAATCGTACGTTTTTAGCTCACCTGAGCACGAAGTGCTCAAGGTGAGCTATTGTGGTCGCTTTTTGTCCGTCGTCCGTCCGTCTGTCCGTCCGTCTGTCCACAATTTGTTGTTACCACTCTAGCATCCACAAATATTGACCAATCTTGACCAAACTTGGTCAAAATATGTATGACTATAAGTTCTCGGATGAGTTCGATTTTGAGTCAGATCGGACCAGGAAGTCCAGAGTTATGTGCCCTTGAACATCAAAAATGGCTAGTTTTGACTTTGTTACCACTCTAGTATCTACAAATATTGACCAATCTTAACCAAACTTGGTCAAAATATGTATGACCATAGGTTCTCGGATGAGTTTGATTTAGAGTCAAATGGGACTTGGAAGTCCGGAGTTATGTGCCCTTGAACGTCAAAAATGGCTAGTTTTGACTTTGTTACCGCTCTAGTATCTACAAATATTGACCAATCTAAAGCAAACTTGGTCAAAATATGTTTGACCATAAGTTCTTAGATGAGTTTGATTTTGAGTCAGATCGGACTAGGAAATCCGGAGTTATGTGCCCTTGAATGTCAAAAATGGCTAGTTTTGACTTTGTTACCACCCTAGCATCTACAAATATTGACCAATCAAGACAAAACTTTGCCACAATCTTTGTAACTATAAGATCTTGGATGAGTTTGATTTTCAGTGTGATAGGAGCAAGAAATCTGGAGTTATGTGCCCTTGAATTTGTCAAGATTGCTGTTTTCGACTTTGTTTACACTGTAGCATCTACATTTATTGACTAATCAAGACAAAACTTGGCAACAATGTTGATGACCATAAGATCCTTAATGAGTTAAATTTTCAGCTTGATTTGGCCAGAAAAACAAGAGTTATTGGCCCTTTAATTTAAAAAAAATACCGTTTTCGACTTTATTTTCTCTCTAACAAACAAATATGGACCAATCAAGACACAATTTGGCCGCAATGTTGGTGTCCATAATATTTTAAATGTTTTAATTTGTCAGATTGATTGCACTAAAAAAACAGACTTGTGTGCCCTTGACAGTTACAAAATTGCCGTTATCTACTTATCTACTTTGTTTTCTCTCAAACAGCAATAAATGTTAACCAATAGAAAAAACTTGGGACATAATGTTGATGCGAATATTTTTATCAGAACAGAGTTATGTGCCCTTTACTGTGACAAAATTGTTGTTTTCTTCCACTTTGTTTTTACTGTAACAGCTACAAATATTGAGACTTTCATTCTATCTAGGTGCAGGTGAGCGATTAAGGACCATCATGGTCCTCTTGTTTAAAAAACACTGCAAAATCGCACGATTTATAAAGACGCACGACAGGTTGTAAGTGCGCCTCAAATACTTGTCCGGTCAATTCTTTGCTGCGTGCAGTCTGCGTCGTGGTTGCGTCAACCAAAATCGTACGTTGCACGTGCGTGCATCGCACGACTAAACGTACGTTTTAGACGCAGACCGCACGCAGACCACACGCAGGAGCACGTACGACCGGTTGTAAGAGAGGCTTTAGGTATGTCTCCTTTAACTCTGTGGACAGGTCTAACATTTTGTGATTTGGGAAGGGTCTTTATGACACAACAGATGTGCTGAGATGGACAAAAACTATCGAGTCGCCTACGTACCGCTTCACAACGAACAAGGCTATTGCTTATCGTCGATTTTATACGAAAATCTCGTAACTGCAGCTTGTTTTAAGCTGCAGTTACGAGATTTTCGCTGGAAAGCAGCGATGTGTACAATGTCGTCCCTGGAGTGGTCAGCTTGCACCGTCCACTTAGGTTGTCAACAGTAGATTTTTCTATGCGTTTATTCTACTGGGCGCTTATATAAGTTCTGATAACCAAATTAACGTGTACATTTATTCGTTTCAATGAGTGCGAGGCCTAAACAAAAGTTTCCACTGATTACCTAAAAGTCTGCACTACACTATTCCATGCGTGTGGCCTTTTTAACAATATTGAGAGAAAGAAATACTGATTGGCAGCATTTTCTTCTTTTCTCACAGGGTTCATGCCCTATGATGTGCGATATTGTGACATTCCCTTCCATGCATGTCTTCTGATACCAAGGGTACTATATAACCATGTTTCCAATTTTGGTATTTTGTGAAAGGGTAAATCCTTTCCATAATGATAAACATTCTGACTATTCAAATTTGCCGCTGCTGACGACAAAATGACCGTTAATGGAGAAAAGATTCTATTTCAGTACAGCATAGAAAATATTGCGACAAAAGGAGAAAATGCTGGTAGCCAGCATTTTCTCCTTTTGTCTCAATATGTTCCAAAGTATATTCTCTCAGGAAAGCGAAACCCAGGTCTTGTTTATGTAAGGATTGTTGCACAAAAACTCGCCAAACCAATCGGTAACTGCCACGACACCTAATCATGCCTATATAGTCACAGGTAATGCTATTACAAATCATCTTTGACCAAGTTACATCACAGCTGATTCAACATTACTGATTTAGTTTGTGTAAAACTGCACCAAAGGAAAAATCAAGTAAGTGAATTTAATATTACAATACGATTGTTCATGATTTGGAAAATATTCACTAATTTATCTCTTTTCCTTTATTATCAATACATCAATTTAAAGATAGGCCTAATATTAAAATTCTAAAAAGTTAGTTCTTAAAAGTTTTCATCTTTATCTAACGTCGGAATAAATGAAAATTTCTAACGTATTTATTTTTTATTTCTTCTTATTTATTTTCATATGTCAAAGATTCTATACAAAAAATGTCAATTTCAAGTAGGCCTACTTGTAAAATGCACTTACAAGTAAAATTACATCGTTGGTGGGGAGTCAAAACCTCGTAACTACAGCTTGAAAAAGCTGGAGTTACGAGGTTTTGACTCCCCACCGACGACATGATTCCTTGATTAATTAGATATAAAGAGACACACCGTTTGAATTTAATTTTTAAAACCAAGATTGGTTGTTTAAGTGCGTTTAAAGTCTTATTATTTTTTTTAAATTGTTGCTGATGAGCCAAATTGTCTGTAAAGTTGAGACGGAAATGACAAATTCCATTTTCATACGGTTTGGGGTTCATCACAATTAATCTTATTTTCAAAAAAGATGTGTACCTCGTAAATGGCGCAATACTTTGGATTGAAAATTTCTTAATTTTCCATAGAAAATATTTTATTTCAGACAGAAAGATAAAAATAAAAGTTATAAGGAAACGTCCATCGAATGTTTCTTTAAAGATATGTCTATATATACACATGTATTTTCGGAGAAACAATTATCACACTTGTCTCACGTTTAAAGGGACATTTCATTCCAATTTCAATTTTTTAAAGTATGTCTTGATGCTAAGATGGGTTATTCTAATGAGTATAAATACTATTGGTTTTTTTGAAGTTGTTGCAAATAAGCGAGAAACACGCATTTAAAGTTGAGGCATAATCGATAAATTGCATATAAATCCGAACTGTTGTCCACAACAATTTGCTCAATTTTAACACAAAAATATAAATTTCTCGTAAACGGCGCAATATTTTGGCTTGAAATTTTCAGAATTTTCATAAGGAAATATGCTCTTTCAGATCAAAATAAAAGTAAAATTAATGACAAAAAATTCTGAAATGTCACTTTAAGCCTGCTATTTCAGTTTTTCGTTACTTCAGTTAAGCCGAAAACACGTTTTTGTCATTTTAGATACTTTTCTAATTCAAAATATACCCAAGCTCAGAATCTAGCGTCTCTACAAAACAGAAGGAAATGCCAATGGTCAGAATGTAAATTAGCCAGGATCTGGAAAAACGTCCCTAATAGCATTTGAGACAGCCAGGTTTCAAGATCATCCTGTGCCTAGGTGCAGTCTGACTGTGATCCATGTTACTCTCATACAGTTACTACAGGCCACGAAGAAGCTGCAAGAGAACAATATGGTTCCTGATCAGACTGCGTGTATACGCAGGCTGATCTGGGGCCATGTTGGGCTCAAAAGCCTTAAAGGACCTTTTTCCAGATCCTTGCTCAAATGCTTTTGAGAAGATTAAATTCTGTTCATTATTTTTTAAAAACATTGTTTTGACATCATTATCCAAAAAAGTTTGAGAAAACAATGAGACAAAAGAAGTTAAATGTTGATAAATACGTTTTCATTTTGTCATTGTTTTAGTCGTATGAAGCAGCTTTCAAAGCAAAACATTATATTTTACATGTTGGAAAGGGTTAACCCATTACCAAACAACAAAATTTTAAGCTAATCCAAAATTCAAAGATGTTGCAGACGACAATTTCAAGTGAATGGAATTTTAAGGATTTTGGTATTTCATGGTAGAAAATATTGTGGGAAATGAAGAAATTGCTTGTCACAAGTAATCTCTCCATTTTCCACAATGTTTTCTAAACCTATTTCTATTAGGGGCGTAAAAAGGCGTCGTTGTAAGGCAATGGGTTAAGGGCAATGTTTTCCCGCGAAAAATCTTGAGAAAACAATGAGGCAAAGGAAGAAAACGCAAAGTATTGATAATAAGTATTTTCTACCATTGTCTCAAATTTACCGGTTCATTGTACACTGGCGGTGAACTAAAACAATTTTCGCTACAACAAGGTATAGATATTTTGCGTTTAAATGTAAGTTTATAGATTTTTTTCTAATGACAATGGACTTGTTCTAAAAACAGACCGGGTTTACCGTTTTGTATTGACAAACTGTCGCTGTTGTTATAAAATATCGTAACTACGGCTTCGATAAAGCCGTAGTTACGATATTTTAGAACAACACCAACGGAATACATTGATCGCGAAAAAACGTATCTCGCTTTGGCCGAGTTCACCAGCAGTATTGTAGGCCTACACAAATCCTCTTTCGTCTGCAGGAGCTTCCAAAGTGGAATAGTCTCTGTGACATTTGGGAAAGAGTTACTAGTGACATCCGTGTTCGAAAATGCTTGTTGTAAAATTGAAGGAAAATGAAAACAAATGTGATAATTTGTATTTTCTACTTTTGCCATAATATTTCCGGCTAGTGAAACCATTGAATCAATAGAAGAAAATACTGATAATTAGCAGTTTCTCCTTTTCAATTTTATATGTTATATTTTACACTTTTTTTTTCTTTGGGTATGAATTTTTTGTAATCTAGAAATTGAACCACCTTAAAATTTTGCTGTTTTGGAAAGGATTAAAGATAAAAATTAATGATAACTTGACTCGTCATTCCAGAATGAAGACTCTACTACTTGTCATAACACTGATTTACATCGCCCAATACGTGGCCGGCGAGGCTCGAGTCGCGGTTCGAAGGGCGAGAGAAGCACGCGTAAAGAGAGCCGAACAAGACCCATCATTCAGGCGTACAGTATGTGTGCGTGCTTTTGAGTATTGCGGGGAAAATAAGGATAACCTCGCCTTACAGAGAGATTGCGCAATCTTAGGAAGTCAAAACTCGAAACCTGAGCAGTGGTGGAAAAGCTGTCAAAGAATTCTTAAAGAAATAGAAATGCCATAATGCCCGCCCCATCACCCCCAACAAAAAGCAAGGAACAACAACAACAACAACAACAACAACAACAACAACAACAACAACAAAAACCCAACAAGGAACAACAACAACAACACTCAAATGTAAAATTCAAAAGTCATTACCTTTATTTTGCTCAATCTTCTGATAGAAAATTAATGTTTGCCTATGACTTTTTGACTGGAATTTATTGAATCTGGAACTTTGGTATGTAAATGATACAGCAGGGGGCATGAAAAAAGGTAGACAGAATTTCAAATAAAGTCGCTTGAAATTATTTTCTTGATGTTCATTATTTATTCCCGATACCACGATTTTGTTATTAACCCACTTCAAAACAACAAGATTCTAGACTAGTCTAAATTCAAAGATATTGCAGACGACAATTTCAAGAGAATGCAATTCAATATTTTTTTTTCACATTTTGAGTACAAAACATTGTGGAAATGAAGAAATTGCTTGTCAGAAGCAATTTCTTCATTTTCCACAATGTTTCCCAAAGTCTTTTTTGTTGTTAGCCAAAAATAGTCATGAGTGTGAACACAGGTATTTGACACTATATGTCTATATAGAACACTAGGCCTATAAGGAGTAGTGTTCTATATAGACATATAGTGAATATAGACATATAGTGTCAAATACCTGTGAGTGTAAATTGGTTAATGCTGCTGTAAGAAACATGATCCGAGCTAGCGAATCAACCAGTAGATGTAGATCAAGATCTAACAGAAGCGACAACAGCTACTCAAATACAGTTGACACTCCTTATCTCGACATCGGATGAGTTGAAGATCCGCTTATACACGGGTGGTAAACAGAGAAACTAGCTCCAAAAAGAGGTAGTTGCATAGAGCGAAAATTTGTAGGCCACGAACACATTTTCTAAAATTAATCTCTTTTAAAGCGAGTTTTTGAGAAATCCGGCGATGCTGTAATATGAAGAAATGGTCGAAGTTTGTTGTGCACGAGAGTATACGGTATTAGTAGCAGGGTTTTAATACAATAGTTGAAAAACATTTCAAAATCGAAAGTAAAGAAGTTTTTACTTTCGATTTTGAAATGTTTTTCAACGATTGTATTAAAACTCTGCTCACTAACACCGTATATTCTCGTGCACAACAAACTTCGAGCATTTCTTCATATTACAGCATCGCCGGATTTTTCAAAAACTCATTGTAAAAGAAATAATTGTAGAAAGAATGTGTTCGTGACCTACCTTTGTTTACAGATTTTCGCTGTTTACAGATTTTCGCTCTATGCAACTACCTCGGTAGAGGCCGGATGTCACGAGGAAACGAAATACCGTTGACTCTTTTTGGAGCTAGTTTACCACCCGTGTTATAAAGTCAAAGTAAAAATCATGTCCTCTCATCATCAATGGATATCAAACGTGTTAACCCATTGCCACACAATGACCCTATTTTACTCCCCTAAAGATAAATGGCTTCGGAAACATTGTGGAAAATGAAGAAATTGCTTGTGACAAGCAATTTCTTTATTTCCCACAATGTTTTCTACCCAAATGATCAACAAATTTTGAATTTCATTCACCTGAGCTTGTCGTCTGCAATGTCTTTGAATTTGGAACACCCTAATTTTTTGTCGTTTTGGAATAGACTAAACAAACAATTTTGAAGTAAATTATAGTCATTGAAATATAGTATGAAAGGAGAGAAATTACTCGCTTCGAGCAAATTCATTCCATTTCCTACTATATTTTAATAATCATGAACGCATTTGATGAGCAACAAAAAAGGTCAAATATCATGTCAATCGAAACTGAACGAGAATCGAGTTAGTCGAACTCCGGATAGGGCGTGTTTTTTACAGCCTCTCTGACTTCGACACAACGAGTGTCGACTGTACTTCATATAGTTAGGAGCTATCAGTTACTATATTTAAGGATACGAAACTTATATATAGGCTACCTACTTTCTTATTCTTATTTTCCCCGCGATGAATAAAAGAAGTGTCGGAAAAACGAATAAGAAAGTATAGGAAGTTCATTTTCCTTCAAATTTGTTTAGGCCAACTGTTGTCATGTTCTATTCGCCATTTTCCTGAATATCTCTTTTGGGCTCGAATACACGACTTAAGTTCGGAGAATCGTCGCCCAATTTCCTAAACATACGTAAGAAACTTTATAATATACATTTGCCTATAGATGTTATTTCCTCAACAATGTGAAATGATTATTAATGTGTGAATCTGTAGCTGCTAGCAGTTATGTTTCCGAAGATGATAATAATTCCGAAGGGACGAGTTGACGAACAGACAGACGAACGGACAAACTCACCCAATTTACCCCCTTCCTCTTCAAATCCACATCGATCTCGCTATGTGGAATGAAAATGATCTGTCATGGTATAATTATTGTGGTCCGTCAAGTTAAATGGAGCCATGCGCTAATTGTATTGTATATCAGACCTGTAGGAGAAGGGAAGGGGGCGAGGGTGCTACCCCCGCCCCTGCCGAATTTTCCTTATTTTACACTGAAAATTTAGGTAAAATCCAGATTAGCCCCTTCAACTTCGACAGAACGATTTTCATCGCTTTTTGCAATCTTAATTCTAAGGTAAATACCAATGAATATCCATGTTTTTTTTCAACAATATGTTGCCTAAACAAGACCATTAAGATAGAAATCGATGAATTTGATTTTTTGTCAATCTGTTGCTTTTAGAGTGTAGACATGGCCTGGTGACGTGGCAGTCGTGTCTTTATGGTTTTATTTCGGTTTTATAATGTACATGTTGACATCGATGAGCTTGAAAAGTAGCTTCGGCTTTGTTTGTTATAGTATCATTCCTATTTAACCCTTTCCCAAACAAGACCTGGTTTTGACGTCCCTATTAGAAAATACTTAGGAAAACATTGAGACAAAAGAAGAAACTGCTGATCACCAGCAGTTTCTCCTTTTGTCTCAATATTTTCTGTGCCATATTTTACACAAATCCTGTCTTTAAAATCATCTATTTTGCCATTTGTGGTAGTTTTTTAAGTGGATCACCCTAAAATTTTGCCGTTTGGGAAAGGTTTAAGGGACCGCCTAGTTGGCATATGGCATACTTGTATCTTAGGTCGCACAAATACCCCCACTCCCTTCCCAAATGTAAAATTTGTCGGGCGTCTAGCAGAGACGGGTCTACGATAACCGATATTTACCAAAACGACAACGTTTTTGTGTGGTCCAATTTGAAAGCTGCTGCAGACGACAAAATTGATGTCAACGAAGAGAGGGATTCTGTACAATATAGCTGAGAAAATATTGAGGCAAAAGGAGATCAGCATTAAATTTTCTTCTTTCGCATCAATATTTCCTTAAGCATTTTCTAATCGGGGCGTCAAATTTAAGCATGTCTTGTTCGGGAAATGGTTATGCTAGCTGGCGGCTCATAAATCGTTCTCTTGAGTCTTATCCAACAGACCGGCTTCCAACGGACTTCGATCTTCGTTCAACCGCTTTCAAGGCATGCGTCCTCACCACGAAAACACGATCTGGCCCCTTCCTTGTCAAAGGGAAGTAAATGTGATCTAAAGAAATCGTGAAATAACTATGTACATGTCAGTTTATAAGAATTGCTACAGAGAGATTGATTGTCGAGGTTTAACGCCTCTTTCAATTGATATGGTCACTAACACCCTTACCGAGCCTCCCGCTGCTCG
This sequence comes from Fragum sueziense, assembly GCA_963680895.1. Lineage (NCBI taxonomy): Eukaryota > Metazoa > Mollusca > Bivalvia > Cardiida > Cardiidae > Fragum > Fragum sueziense. Next base: position 55,108,709 of record OY804600.1, on the reverse strand, counting down.
CCCACATCGGTTAAACGACTATCGAATCATATTGCTAGAGGCAGAGGTTTGACCGTATAGACATCTTCGAACCCCATCATAATATCTGCACGTAGGCATACTGTTCGACAACAACAAACAAATTTAATATTATGTAGACCTACTCATTTAACGCATCGACGATTCTTGCAATGGCAGCTTGAATAAAAAAGTCTACATGCATAAAAATCTAGATACTACTAGATGACCGTGACCCAGGGGTAATGGGTTCTGAAGCGATTTATGAAAATAAAGAGTTTATGTCGATGTAGTATGGAAACGTATATGGTACACCCTGATGATGTCATTGGATGCGAAGATGTGTGCTTATAGGACGACATGATCACACCAAGTTGTCATAAAATTTAAAGAATAATATGATAATTTGATCATGACGTATTAACAGAACACGATTTGTTGTCTTAATCTGATCATTACTCAATAACAGAACTCGACTTGTCGTCTTAAAATAAAACGACATAACTACATAATAACGTATTTTGTAAAAACTGCTATGTTGACTATGCTCGTTGTTTATGGCTTTATGACTTGCTATAGGTCGAGATGTCGGATTTAACTGCCTTGTACGGAAGCTTTAAATGGACACCGTGGTGTGAATATAATATGGTAAATTTCGTGTTATTGCAAGTCGACTTGTGTTGTTATAACGAGACATGTCTTCTTATTTAAGTGAATATTTGTGACCATAATATAATCTTGTAGACATATATTTTCACGTAAAAATGTGAATATTTCGTAAGTCGATATAATTCTTATAAACTTATGACATAAATTATGTGATCAAAGCCCTTACTACATAGTCAAGTAGTTGTAATTTTTTACAACAAAGGCACATCTTCTGAATTAAGAGACATTGTAAAAGTCGAATAAATCACTTGAATATGATTACGACATGTCTTTATGGTGTAGATAAATGATTAGAATAATTCCGATATATCTCAATGAAAGAATCATTTTGAAAGAATGAAAGAATGGAAGCTGTACACTACAGCATGGAAAATATTGAAGCAAAAGGAGAAAATGCTTATTATCAGCATTTTCTTCTTTTGCCTCAATGTTCTCCCAAACCTTTCCTAATAGGGACGTGAAAACCCGGTCTTGTTTGGGAAGGGGTTTAAGAATCTTTTTAGAATTTATGGAATTTCATATTTTCTGTTACCAACCAGTTTTTCATGGTTTTCAATTCTTTTAGCCATTTTCAAAAGGGACCACCCAAGGAGCATTTTGGCAAGTTTGGTTGATTTTGGCCCAGTAGTTTACTAGGAGACGTCATTTAAAGAAATTGTTGACGCCTGAATGACAGACAGACGCCGGACATTGGTCGATCACAATAGCTCCCTTGAGCACTTCGTGCTCAGGTGAGCTAAACACTTGAGTACAAACTCATGAGAACATGCTCAAGTTCAATGGAAAACTCTTCAACGTAGGGTATTCATTTAAAGTTCATGCGGGTTTCAGCATAGCGCTCCTATATTGAGCCTGAGAACGTACTTTTTTCGAGAAACCGGGGCCAGGTCTTGTTTGTGAAAGGGTAAACCCATTACCAAACAGCGAAATTTGAGAATTATCCAAATACAAAAATTTTGCGGACTATAATTTTAAAAGAACAAAACTTTATGTTTTTTCCAACTTTCTGGATAGAAAAATTGTGAGAAATGTAAAAATTACTTATCAAAAGCAATTTCTTAATTTCTCATGATGCTTTTCAAAGCCTTTCATTATTTGGGGCATCAAAAGGCATCATTATGTGGGAACAGTTTAATTAAAACTTACACATACAAATAAAAAGTTACAGACACAAGTTAATTAACACTTTCCCAAATGACACAATTTTAGGGTAATCCAACTTAAAAGCTGCTGCAGAAGGCAAAATAAATGTTGATAAAGATAACATTTGAGTTTAATATAGTGCAAAAGATATTCAGACAAAAGAAGAAAATGCTGATTATCAGCATTTTCTTCTTTTGCCTCAATGATTTCCAAAGCCTATTCTCTTAGGGACATGGAAACCAGGTCTTGTTTGGGAGAGGGTTAAACACACAAGAGTGCCTTGTTGTTAAGAATAAAGGCCTGGTCACATACAATGCCACATCCACACCACATTCTGAAGCATCCTGCTTTGGTGACTTAGTCCTTTCACGAACAAGACCTAGTTTGTGAAAATATTGAGAAAAAAGAAGAGATTACTGAGAATCAGCAGTTTCTTCTTTTACATCAATATTTTCTGTGATATATTGTAAACAAATCCTATATCTAACAATATTCAAATTGTTGTCTGTAACAGTTTTAAAACTATTTTGTGCGGTTTGGGAAAGGGCTAGTACATTGGAGACGCTCCATCAGTGGTTAGAAAGTGAATGTGTGTGCTGATTGGGTCTTTACACAAAATGATAAAAAGCTGATTTTCAAGAAAATATTTTGAATCAAGAGTGCCATTGTCACAATATACGCCGTCACTTTGTTGCTGTTTCATGAAAATTACTATATTATATAGACATTTTTAATTTTGACGGAACCAAATTTAAAACATTTGCAGACTACTCTTTTAAATTGTCAAGTTCAAACTGTCGCAGAACCTTAGGAGGAGTTGCGTTCACAAGAAAGTTTCAAAGGGGCATAACTCAGGCAAAAATCATTGAACCATAAAATCCTTACTTCATGCACATCTACCAATAATTGTGATAACATTGACCAAGTTTAATAAAGATCTGGCCAAAATCTTAAGAGGAGTTGCGCTGACAGGAAAAAAATTCAAAGGGGCTTAACTCAGGCAAAAATCATTGAACCTTAAAATCCTTTTTATGCGCATCTAACAAATAAGGTGATAACATTGCCCAAGTTTCATAAAGATCCAACCAGAAGTTAAGGTGGAGATGCCCTCACAAGAAATATGGACGTTCATACCAGTACGTACATACAGACAGACGGAAGATGACGCCAATATACGTTTTATGAAAAGTCGCGATCCGTTTGTCGTTTTGTTCTCATATAAGGGAGTATGTCGTCATAATTTTGACTACTACTATCACATTATGAAGGCATCTTTGTGCAGATATGACGGGTTAATGAAATTCCGTATGTGGTACATCGACTTGTACATATACACATTACCCTATTAAACAGTCATGTCGACTTGATATTTGTCGTCATGGCAATTTTGTCGATATTTTACAAGTGAACATATTTATTATTTGATTTTGTCCTCATAAAACGTGTCGTAATGTGTACGAAATGTAGAAAAATATCGAGAAAATTATGTGGCATTGTTGTGTTATAAATGAACAAGTCATCATATTTATGTGGACCATAACCGTCATTATATTCACACCACGGTGTCCATTTAAAGCTTCCGTAGCCTTGTCATTTTTTGTTTTAGACGACAAGTACAGATCATGACAATATATTCATGTCATTGAAAACTGACATTATCATATTAGGTGTTAGTTCCCATGTCGACTTATCAAATTATGTTGACTTTTGTCTTTATATTGATTTTTACTTCAATTTCATCGCGACTTATTTATATAAACAAGTCACGTCGACGTATATTATGACAATATTCGTTGTTGATGGCGGTTTTTCGACAATGTGAAGTCGTCTTGTATGTATCATGTAGGCATCTATAGTAATTTAAGACGACATTGAGTGACAAGTCGACTTACCTGAAGTCGACTTTATCATTTTATCAGGACGCACCATGCCAGTCATAATCATACAGTCATGGATTCCAGCAGAAACTGGATAGATTTCATTATGGAGAGGTGCAGTGCACAAGAACCGTAACTCTACTGATCATATTTTTTGAGTTACTGCCCTTTGTTGATTTTCAAACTTGATTCTTGTCCGGAGCATAACTCAAAAAGTATGTAAGGTAGAATTATGAAACTTTACAGGTGGATAGATTTCATTATGGAGAGGTGCAGTGCACAAGAACCGTAACTCTGCCGATCAATTTTTTTCAGTTATTGCCCTTTGTTGATTTTATAACTTGATTCTTGTCCGGAGCACAACTAAAAATATGTAAGGTAGAATCATGAAACTTTACAGGTGAATAGATTTTATTATGGAGAGGTGCAGTGCACAAGAACCGTAACTCTGCCAATCAAATTTTTGGAGTTATTGCCCTTTGTTGATTTTTACACTTAATTCTTAATCTTGCCTATATCTCATGTCCTTTTACACATACAGCCTTGATATCTCACACATAGATGCCTCCTATCAACATCGTTCACATTTAACCATGATCTTGGACCTTGTGACCTTGACCTTAGAGTTAGACCTACTTTAAAAAAAATAAACCCGGCATATATCTCATGACCTTTTACAAATACAGCCTTGATATTTCACAAATGGACACATCTTAGCAAGACCTTTCACAATTGACCATGACCTTGGACTTTGTGACCTTGACCTTGGAGTCTGACCTACTTTTAAAAAACTTTAACCTGGCCGATATATCATGTCCTTTTACACATACAGCCTTGATATTTGACACATGGAAACCTCTGACCAAGACCTATCACATACGACTATGACCTTCGACCATGTGGCCTTGACCTTGAAGTTTGACCTACTTTTAAAAAAAATAAACTGGGCCTATATCTTATGTGCTATTACACATACAGCCTTGATATTTGACATATGGACACCTACGACCAAGACCTTTCACATTTGACCATGACCTTGGACCTTGTGACCTTGACCTTGGTGTTTGACCTACTTAAATAATACATTAACGTTGTCTATATTTCATGTCATTTTACATATACAGCCTTGATATTTCACACATGGTCACTTCCAACCAAGATATTTCACTTTTGACCATGACCTTGGACCTTGACCTTGGAGTTTGACCTACTTTTAAAAAACTTAAAATAGGCATATATCTCATGTCCTGTTACCTATACAGTCTCAATATTTTACACATGGACACCTCCTACCAATACCTTGCACATTTGACCATGACCTTGGCCTGTGTGATCTTGACCTTTGATTTTTACATACTTTTAGAAATCTTTAACCTAGCCTTTATCTTATGTCCTATTACACCTACAGCCTTGATATTTCACACATAGACACCTCCTACCAAGACCTTTCACATTTGACCATGACCTTGAATATTGCAACCTTGACCTTGGAGTTTGAACTACTTTTAAAAAGACTGAAACCAGACATATATATCATGTCCTTTTACACCTACAGCCTTGATATTTCACACATGGACACCTCCAACCAAGACCTTTCACATTTGACCATGACCTTAACCTTGGCATTTGGCCTACTTTTAAAAACTTTAACCTGGCCTATGTTTCATTTTACTTTTACATATACAGCTTTGATATTTCACACATAGACACCTCCTACCAAGACTTTTCATATTTGACCATGACCTTGGACCTTGTTAACTTGACCTTGGACTTTGACCTACATCAAATGTAGGCCCTAAAGGGGGCATATATGTTTTACAAACATCTCTTGTTTTCATATGGTAGCTTCTATTTGAGTAAAATTTGACATGAAAACATTGCACGTATATTCTACTAATGTCCAAACTTTTACAAAGATATTCTATAAAACAAAGAAATTATAGTCATTTGAACAAGCCTAGTAGGGGTGGGGGGAGCAGTCCGTTGACACTCGCGACGTCGTATTGGTGTTTGCAAGCAGATACTCGTCTCTTCTTTTTATCAGTCCACAGAAGTCATGGCATCCAGTGTGCACAAACCATAGACATGTGCAGGTTGTTTTTCAGAATCTTCCGAAAACCTCCATCTAGCTCTCAAAGATGATATTAAATGTTCAAGTAGTGGAAATATATATTCCAGATGCTTGATTACCACGTGAATGCGACTTGTTTCTTTTTGACAAAAATATTGATGTAGGAAAGAAATAAAGGATTTTTGTCAACATGCCTACTAAAACTAGATAAGTCAGGGAAGATCGATGTACAAATTATGTGGATAAGATGACAAAGCATACGTCGACATGACATATTTTAAAATAATGATGCACTAACTTATGTCGGAAATATTAGTTTACGTAGACAACCGGTAGAGTTAATTTTCTTTTGTTATCATGACAAGTCGACTTACCTGAAGTCGACTTTATCATTTTATCAGGGTGTACCATATGCGTTTCCATAATGTAGGCCTAGTATCATATCAATATTTCAAATCAAACGTTAATGAACATTTATCATTTTATTCAAAAACCTGTTGCCTTTGATTAGATTCTAGATAAGCCTACGTGGAAAACGCAGAATTTCATATTTTCAAACCATCTGTTGTTTCGTAAATGTCGACATGACCTACTGACGTGACAGGCATGCTTGGAGGTTTTATACAACCAACATTCGGTATCTCGATACATGTTAATCCGAACAATGGTATATGTCGAAGTGAAACTTGTTGGGCTACTTTTTTATCAAAGGAAGAAGACAAATTGTATGAGATAGTGCCTACTAGTTTGATATATAACTTGAGCCATTCCCACACCATGACGCCGTTTGACGCCCTACAAGATATGGCTTGTGAAAACATTGTAAAAAATGAAGAAATTGCTTGTGACAAGCAATTTCTTAATTTCCCACAATGTTTTTTACCAAGAATTACCATTAAATGTTTTTGCACATGAAATTGTCATCTGCAACAAATTGAAATTTGTTATGGGTTAAACTCATTTCCCGATCACAAAACCTCAGACTGGTCCAAATTGAAATAAGGCACAGACAACCTATCGAAAATGTTGATTGTTTTCTAAATTGTTCGACTTTCTGCGAAAAGAATCTGGAAAATTGATATGAACGTTAGGGTAAATGACTTAACCCTTTCCCAAATGACAAAATTTTAGGGTGATCCACTTCAAAAACTGCCACAAATAACAAAATGGATGTTATTGAAGATAGGATTTGTTTAAAAATGGCACAGAAAATATTGAGACAAAAGGAGAAACTGCTGGCTATCAGCAGTTTCTTCTTCTGTTTCAATATTCTCCCAAACCTTTTCTATTAGGGACGTCAAAACCAGGTCTTGTTTGGGAAAGGGTTAAATCGTGGAAATAAAGCAGAAAATGGTGAGAAATTGTGCCAATCGTCCATTTTCTCTATAATGTGTCTATTCTACGCTAAGTCACACATAAATTTAACGAAAAGAACACAATTAAGAGCCGAATTCTGGAAAAATGCCATTATAGAATTTTAGACTTTCATGTTTTTAGATCAAATTTCAAGCACAAATTATATCTAACACGTTCTTTGCAGTCTTATCTGTAATTACTTTCTATTTCAACTTGACCACATTTTGTCGTTTGGAAAAGCTTATATCACTTTTCCTTATCCACAGAAAATTCCACAGAAAAATTACAGTATTGATTGCTGGTGTTTATGTCGAACTCCGTTTGTGTCGAACCCTTTTCAGGGGCTCATGAAAGTCGGCATAGCGAATTTCGACTGTAGTCCACAGGTCCAGGTGACCCACATTGTTTTGTATATGACGAAGAACAATCTGTTGTTCACATTGCTTGTTTAAATATCCATGCTTTTCAACGAAACGTCGTAACTGCAGCTTGTTTAAAGCTGCAGTTACGAGGTTTTTGTTGAAAAAAGACGTTAAAGAGGCACACCCAGGTTGCCGTGACCCGTGAAAATTAAATAGGCCTTAAACGCAGGAAAAAACTGTTGTTACCAATACAAGCCGAGCTTGTTTAAATGTAGGAACCCCAAGGTTGCCATGACCCGCAATTTTTTACATGGGCCTACATAGGTACTAGTCTGTGATAATCGGTAATCCGTGTGCATTTGAGTATTAAGAATGCCAACATCGCAAATCAGAGAAACAATTCCCCGGTAATGATGAAACTGCTTGTTGGCATATCTGTAGACGCGTCGTATTCCTGTGACGTCACGTCAAAAACAACGATTATAAATAACAAAATTGAGATGAACAGTCGATTACAGGGATATTGTACAGAAAAAGTACAAGAAAATAACTCAAATCCTTTGATATAATTGTTTTAGAGAAAATGCATCATTTTGTAAACATGTTAAATGCGTTTGGTATTCAGACGTCACACTGACGTCAAATTACAAACATACATGTTTACTGCTTATATGAATAGTTTTAGCAATTTTCTGTTCATGATCACACACAATAAAGGTAATATCATGAAAATACTATACCAAGAGTCACAACTTATGATTACGTCAAAAGATAAATAACGTCGATGACAGGTCAATTTTATCTAATACATATATTCACTGCATTATGTTTGCAAAGTGAAAGACCACTTAAACTTTAACCTTTAAATGTTCCATTATGTGATTTACCGTCGATAGTTTTGCTCTGATGCCTTAACGTCAACAACGTCATTGTAACGTCGTTACTAATAATCATAAAATTTACATTAAAACATCCGGATGATAAATATTTGTGAAACTAGTACATGAACATAAAAAAGTTTAAACGTGTACGGTTTGTTATTCACTTTTAAAGTTTGATTTAGGTATTTACCATAATGTGGAATGTATATTCCACATAACTCTGTTTCATCTCATTCATTTGATTTTCCTTTATAAGTTTAAAGTTGTGTGGGAAAATGTAATATACTTTATTTCAAAAGCCTTTTCTCTACTTGTTAAGGCTTTTCAAAATAAAAAAAGAAATGATTATCCGAAAAATATATATTTCGAGTATGTCAAGGTTGACCTTTCATTTTTCTGGCGTAAATGAATTGTGGCGTACAACTATGAATGAAAATAGAATACCCAATTACCCATCGAGTAAGAAGAGATTAGACAACGATTCTTAGAAGAAATTAAAGTATGATGAAATATACGGTGTAGAAAATCGAAAAATAGACCTCTTCTTATAAAGGCACACCACAATTAGCTGAAGTACGGTAGAAGACTGAAAACATTTATTAATCTGTAAATTGTTCTGGATTAAAACAAGCATCTTTGTCCGCTCTTTTTTTTTACCTCAATGCAGTGTAGAATAGCCCGTTTGACAAAAATGTACGCCTTGATGTACGACACATTGTCTTGATGCTACCACACATTACAAGTTCCCAGTGTGCATATCGGTCAAATGTGTAAGGAACCTCTTTGTAACCTTCAAATTTCGATTGTGTTACAGATACAGAGTGCTAAGGTTGATATTGCCTTTTCTCTGAGTTTGGCCGTGAGTAGTATTTCATGGCGTTTCTTTGCTCGTTCTTGCAGTCTTTTTTGTAGCATCACTGTATGACAGTTTGTGTCAAGAAGCTTAATTCTTTTGACACAAATATCTGTCACCAAACATGCTGAAACGTTGAGCAATTTCAGGTTTTGTCCCCATACTGGGACATGGTACCAACACATTAAAGTAAAATTTCACAAAAATCTTTTGTTGCTTCACTGACTAGAATTCCATCTAGAACTTGACATGATGCAATTGCTCCATTGGATAAATATCCTTGGCTTCTTTGACAGATAATCTTCTTGCCATTATATTTACAATACAAAAACTAATGCGCACTCGTATCAATTTCACCCACAATAACGTACGTAATTCACGTCTTTGTACAACAACCATTTCCCCGTAAATTATTTTGTATGTAAACACTAAATACTTATGTAATTGAATACTAAACGTACAAAAATATACACTAGATACAGAATATTTGGGATGCAATACATGTACACTCACATTAGGGCATTTTGTACTGACAAAATAACCATAATACGTATATACTCTTCTCAGACAAATGATTGAAATTTGCCCTCGTGATTCCGGGCGACACAAAATTACACAATATGTTCAAAATTCTTTTGATTGTGTTAATTCAATTCGCAAAAAGGAATGTTACAACTGTCAATAAAAAGAAGTATGTTTGGAAAACTGAAATACCATGATTTACCCCCACCCACTCATTTTCTCTTTTTGCTGTAGTCGTCAGCAATACAAACGTGTCAATAATTTTTGTTTTTCTCCATTGATTGGGTTCTGCTAAAAACCTATGTAACTTAAAATCAGTAAAAATGCATTATCTGAAGTTCTACGACGATTTAGAGCTTTTTAAGCTTTACTCATATAACATCCTGGCATTCGATGATAAATGACAAAAAAAATGTGAAAATTACTGTTATTGATAATATTAATTCACATATGGAATTTTATAAAGATATGGTAATTATTTAAATAGTTATAGTCATTTGTAATTTGGCGCTTTAGAACTTTCGATCAGTATAGCACAAACACACGTGGGTCAAGTGCATATACGGCTCGTGAAATATATGAAATTGATATTTATCTACCCTGTATATCGTCGAAGACGTCCGATCAATAAAGTAATAACAACTACAACACCCACACGATTAAAATCAATTGTCAAGATAGATTTCATGTAGTGCAAAAGTAAAGAACGTTGAATACGTCAGTATTTGTCTCAATATTGTTAACTACGGCATATCTATGCATCATACATGTATGGGTTGTTCATTTCAAAGTGTTTTATATGTCTATCTAGATATATCTGTTAATAGAAACACACATAAACAAAAAAACAACATCATTTTCATATGTATAACTAAACTCATGTTTGCAATTAAGCAAATTGACAACGTTACGTAATCGGCGATATACGACGTAATGACGCATTTCCAGATATGCCAACAAGTGGATCATGAAAGTTAAGATATTGATGCACACAACTGCAGTTGTTGGCATGCTTAATACTCTAATACACACGGAACGTGATTTCCGGACATACCATCACAGGCTACACAACGAATAACAATATGTTGTTCACCAGGCTTGTTTGAATTTTGAAAACCCAAGGTCGCTGTCACCCGCTAACTTTTATATAGGCCTACAACGAAAACAATCTGTTATTAACCAGGCTTGTTTAATTAATGCAGAAAACCCAAGGTCGCCATGACCCGCAAACTTTCTTATAGGCCGCTACAACGTAGAACAATAATGTTGTTCACCAGGCATGTATCTGTATCTTACGTGGCAGTTCCAACTTCCGGTTTGATATAGAAATCCAAAGGTCGCCATGACCCGCAAACTCTTATATAGACCACGACGAACAATCTGTTGTTTTAAAACCAGGTTTAATTGTAGAGTCCCCAATGTCACCGTGACCCGCAAGCGTTTAAATAGGCTACAATGTACAACGAAGAACAATATGTTGTTCACCATGTAGAAAACACGAGGTCGCAAGCTTTTTTATAGGCCCCTACAACGAAGAACATTTTCGCTGCTTTTCAACAAAACCCTCGTAACTGGAGCTTAATACAAGCTGCAGTTACGAGGTTTTTGTTGAAAAGCTACACTATTTTGTTCACCAGGTTTGTTGAAATTTAGAAACCCCAAGGTCGCCATGACCTACAAACTCTAATAGACGTTCTGTTCATCAGGGTTGTTTGTGTGTAGAAACCCCAAATCAATCATGACCCACAAGCTTTTGTATACAACGTAGATCTAGAACAATCTGTTGTCAACCATGTAAAGAACACAAGGTCGTCATGATCACAGTGCCCCGCAAACTTCTATATACAACGAAGCTGAATACAAAAACCAAGCGTTCGTCATAACATGCAAACATTTATATAGACTACGAAGAACAATCAGTTGCTCACCTAGCATGTTTTATTAATATAGAAACCCAAAGGTCGCCCTGCCCCGCAAACTTTTATATGGGCCTTTACAAGGTAGAACAATCTGTTGTTGGCCATGTAGGAAACACAAGGTCGCCATGATGTAGCCCGCAAATAAATATCCTATCGACTCCTGTGGGGATTCGATCCTGGGACCTCTTACACCCTAAGCGAACACTCTACCACGTCGCTATAAAAGCTAGCTTGTACGGCGAGATAGTATAAGTGTCCCTTATACTACACCCGGCTACAATGACGCGAAATATTTCATATCACCGTGTCCAATCGTTACCGGGGGATGTGGTTTTCGTAACGCTGAAAGCGTGGTGTATAACGCCGGTTTGTGGTGCAAAACAGAGGCAGGACACCACCAAGGTAAGAAAATTGAAAAATTGAATCGATGAAGTTTTTTCTTTGGGAATGAGACTAGGCCGAGGCTCATCTCAAATGATTTCTTGACCCCTAGCAATGTCTGTTTTCTTCGAGAAAGTTGCAGTTTTCTCTATCATTCCGTGAATGTAAGGCATTTCAGGCGAAATCAACTCAGCTTGTCCGTAAAATATGAATTATATACAAGCATAACCAGTTATGAACCCCAAAAAAGCATGCACTTCGTACTTACACATGTATTGCACAAAAACACATTGAGGTTTGCACCCTCTGCATCTTACAGAAGCCATGGAAACGATTTTTATTTTAATTTACAAGTAACAATGGTGGATGTGGTGCACACAAAGAAATATTTTGTAACGTATGTGGCATGGTGATTTTAAAGCTTTGCGTTTTTCCTTATTTAAGCAGGCCTAGCAGATATAGTGACACTTTCCCTTACTTCAGATGTAACACACGTCCTATTCGAATGATCGTAGCAATTGTGCAATAATTTTGTGTAAAGAATATGTGTTTTTTCGACATCAGCATTTTTAAACCCTATTAACCGGATTGTGTAATGGATTTAGAAATTGTGCAACCCGAACGTTACGTTTAAGGCGTACAAAATACAACTTATCTGTCAATATAGGGTTAATTCACGTTTTTGAGGTCTTTAACATTCGCAGAGGCCCAAGAAATATGTTAACGGCCGAGTGCGAAGCACGAGGGTTGTTTACGTAATTTACGGGCCTCTGCGGATGTTAACGGCCGAAAAATACGTGAATTGACGCTATTATTGCATAAAAACTATAAAATTCCAATGAATACTTACCCCAAAGCCATTGATATGTGCGAAAAATGAACCGAGGTGAGATAAGAAAATGTCCGCCAATGTTGTTTTGTTCTGATAAATCTTCCGAGAATTTTTTGTTATGCGTGACGTCGGAAAACCTCAGTTGTTGAAAGCGGCGTTAAAATCCCACACTATCAATCAATTAGGTCATTTCACGTATGGTTTAGTCTGTACCCGCAGAACACACTTCCGGAGGCAAAAATGGGTTTATGGGAAATCATCATTGTATACATAAAAATTGTTACTATTAAAAAATAGTCCCAAATCGGCATTTTCAAAACGAGGCTCCCTAAATATGCGGAGAAAACAATGACGACGCACGTGTATTCAATATACAGCGATAAAGAGCACGTGCATTCAACATGCGAGGTTTAAAGTGGAACAAAAACTCTGATATTGAATGTATTCGTAAATAGCCGGTAAGATGGTTATTTTATTGGATTTACAGTCAATCGTTCCCAGTTTCATTGTTGATTTCGTATGCACGCCATGCTTTGGGTTCGAGAGTATCGTTAACTAAAACGCTTTGGGTTCGAGAGTATTGTTACCAAAACGCTTTGGGATTGAGTGTATTGTTACTAAAAATAACAAATACTAAACGTTTGAGCGGCGTTTCAAGACTCCAAGGACGACTTCCGGAGGCTGTTGTGTGCGGGGGTGGGGGGTGGGGGTCTTAGATGAAATAACCTAATTAATGTTAACCAGGTAATATGCAACTTCCGTCACCAACACTGCAAAAACGTTACTGTTCTGACCCTTTGAGTAGGCCTATACAGGTATAACAACTATTCACTTTCGTCTGCACTTAGATATTTTTAATTTTACGCAAGTCCACTTCCCCAGTCTCATTCATTGTAACATTGGCTATGATCAGACTATACGTTCTATCTGTGGGATAAGAATTAAGTCCCGAGTCCATCCCATCATGCACAATCCCCACCGTGATTATTATAGTAATTCGAGTTAGATTCGCTCTTTAATATGTTGATGTATATATATATATTCTTTATTCAGGAAATAAGGCACAAATGCCTATCATTACCACATAAATAAATAATACAAACATATCAAAACGGTCAAATGGTAAATACGTTTGAGAAATATGGCATGTGCATGTACATGTCGTAGTAAATGAGCGACATCAACAAATCAAAGAGAGAATTTAATCAGAGCAAACTTGGATTATTATTATAGGAGCGTGTAAACAAACACTTGGTTTTCGGAGTACGTTATTGGCCATTGCAGTCTCCTCCAATTTGCGTTTTCAAACCTTACATGTCGAAAATGGTGTAGTTATCCTTCGCGAATAAACTGCTTTTTGTGATGTTCTATTGACAAGGAATTGTTTTAACGTTCGATTAGAGACTTGACATAATATGTCTTCCATCACTGCGAAATAAATGTTATCATGTGTTAAGGAAGGTGAAAACAGCCGGGACTTCCTACGCGGGGACCTCTTATCTGGTGTTAGGTAGCGTTTGGTCGATGGTTTTACCCGCCTGTATGGTTTGTACAATGAGAGGCTTGATTTCTGCCTCATTGTGTCTTACTCTGAAAGAATGAGATATTATGTACACAAAGCATCTATCGGAGGGACTCGGGACTTATCCTACAGATAGAACGTATAGTCTGATCATAGCCAATGTTATAATGAACCTCGGTTCATTTTTCGCACATATCAATGGCTTTGGGGTAAGTATTCATTGGAATTTCATAGTTTTTATGCAATAATAGCGACAATTCACGTATTCTTCGGCCGTTATAGCGGACGAGAATTGACCTGGCAGAGCATTCCATTCGATTAGCATGGGCTGCTCTGCCAGGTCATTTATCGTGAGGTATAACATCCGCAGAGGTCCACAAATTACGTAAACAACCCTCGTGCTTCGCACTCGGCCGTTAACATATTTCTTGGGCCTCTGCGAATGTTAACGACCTCAAAAACGTGAATTAACCCTATATTGACAGATAAGTTGTATTTTGTACGCCTTAAATGTAACGTTCGGGTTGCACAATTTCTAAATCCATTATACAATCCGGTTAATAGGGTTTAAACATGCTGATGTCGAAAAAACACATATTCTTTACACAAAATTATTGCACAATTGCTACGATCATTCGAATAGGACGTGTGTTGCATCTGAAGTAAGGGAAAGTGTCACTATATCTGCTTGGCCTGCTTAAATAAGGAAAAACGCAAAGCTTTAAAATCACCGTGCCACATACGTTACAAAATATTTCTTTGTGTGCACCACATCCACCATTGTTACTTGTAAATTAAAATAAAAATCGTTTCCATGGCTTCTGTAAGATGCAGAGGGTGCAAACCTCAATGTGATCTTGTGCAATACATGTGTAAGTACGAAGTGCATGCTTTTTTGGGGTTCATAACTGGTTATGCTTGTATATAATTCATATTTTACGGGCAAGCTGAGTTGATTTCGCCTGAAATGCCTTACATTCACGGAATGATAGAGAAAACTGCAACTTTCTCGAAGAAAACAGACATTGCTAGGGGTCAAGAAATCATTTGAGATGAGCCTCGGGCTAGTCTCATTCCCAAAGAAAAAACTTCATCGATTCAATTTTTCAATTTTCTTACCTTGGTGGTGTCCTGCCTCTGTTTTGCACCACAAACCGGCGTTATACACCACGCTTTCAGCGTTACGAAAACCACATCCCCCGGTAACGATTGGACACGGTGTATATAGGGCTGCAAAAACAATATGCTGTTCACCAGGGTTGT
The DNA here is from genome assembly GCA_963680895.1 of Fragum sueziense. Taxonomy (NCBI): domain Eukaryota; kingdom Metazoa; phylum Mollusca; class Bivalvia; order Cardiida; family Cardiidae; genus Fragum; species Fragum sueziense. Next base: position 55,093,061 of record OY804600.1, on the reverse strand, counting down.
TTGAATGTAGAAATCTCAATGTCACCATGACCCGCATCAATTTGTACATAGAAAACAGAAGGTCCTTTTGTATAGACCTATATTGTCCATGATAATGATAATAAGTGTAGCCTGGTCTTGTAAAGTTTTATAGAGCTGAACAGGCCTGAAATACTGTCAAATGCTAAGAAATCCGTTCTTTCTCCCCATTTAAACGCTTCAACGCTTTCACAATTTTTCCAGGATTTGACTCCCTATATATGGGTAAAAAATATAGCATTTCTTCTACTTTCCTCAATAATTTCCACGATTCATAATGTATAGATTTGACAAGAAACAATCTCTCGCTCGTTAGTCTCTTTTAATTAATATTTTTTCCAAACAAGGGCTGGTTTTGACCTCTCCAGTACTTGACATACTCAAACGAGAAAGCATTGGGGTATTCTGATTTTCCTTTCATACTTTCCAGGATATAATGTACAGATTCGACATACAACGTGACATCTTTTGTGCTCTATGCCATTGTTTTGATTCTGAAAAGGCCAAAGTCTATTGGTTGTCGTTTGAATATGTAAATTACAGAAACTCGAAGGTCGCCGTGACCCGCAATGGTATATAGGCAAAGCACAATATGTTGTTCGTTAGGCTCATTTAAATATCGCGGCAAAACAAAGGGGCCCGTAATAAGTATAAAGACTAGATTTTGATCAGAATGTCGTCCCTTTTCAACAAAAACCTCGTATCTGCAACTTGTTCTAAGCCACAGTTACGACGTTTTCGTTGAAAAGCAGCGATGTACAGGTTTGACCCATTCTTACATTAAGACGGGTTTCGTGCCCCACAAAATTAAAGGCTTAGGGAACCATTGTGGAAAAAGACGAAACTGCTTGTGACAAGTCATTTCTTCATTTACAACATTGTTTTCTACCTAGAAAGGCAAACAACCCTCCAGACTGTTACAGAAAAAATATTACGAGTACAGATTAGAGTGTAAAAATCATGGAGAGAAAATTAGAAAATACAGGTGATCAAAACCCGGGCTCGGTTTCAACCTTATTGGATACAAATTGTATCAATTTAACCCTTTCCCAAACAAGACCTGGTTTTGACGTCCCTGATAGAAAACACATGGGAAAACATTGAAACAAAAGAAGAAACTGCTGATAACCAGCAGTTTCTCCTTTTGTCTCAATATTTTCTATGCCATATTTTACACAAATTATGTCTATAATAACTTCAGTTTTGTCATTTGTGGCAATTTTTGAAGTGGATCACCCCAAATACACATTGGCGCAGGTAAGAAAAAAAGAGGCCACGAAAATTATAGAATATAACAAAGCAACTAAGTAGGAAAAGATAAATGAGATTTAGCATTTCTTGGCTACGTCTGAAAAGTTACAACCTTTTAGTAAGCTATTGATTATATTCGCGTCTCTTCAGAGAATGTCTCGAAAACATAGAGACAAGAGATGGACATCTAGATTGACAACACGTGTAGTTTCTTCTTTTCTCTCTGGCTTTTGTATGGTATTATATCGGCATACTTTAAATAAATTCCGCATTTTAAGTTGTATGCAGGGCGCATTATTTTTTGGAACAGTGTAGATCATGTTATTTGGCGAAGATGTTCATTCATGAATTATAATAAGCACATCTTTAGGTGACACGATTTCAAAAAATACATAATATAAAGACAATGAACATGCTGACGTAAATCATCTTCGACACAGTTACATCCAAGTTGGTTCAGTATCCGTTAAGTTTGTGTTAAACTACATCAAGGGAAAATCAAGTAAGTTATTTTATGATTGTTTTCGTCCTTTTTACCTTCATAATTGCATCTGTTTTTATTTGCCAAATGATTTAATTAAATACGAATAAAGCTATCAAGGCCTCAACACATTCCAGAAGAACAACATAAAATTACTTATCAAAGTTTAAATTATTTTTTTTGGGGAAAGTTACCCCCTCCCCCTGAAGAAAGAAATGCGTACCTGGGTTTGTAAAAAACATCTTGACATTTGAAGCCAGTTTGGATCAAGATCAGCGTATGTACAAATGTGCTATACACGTAGTTTAATTCAATCCCATGTTGTTCTTAAACAGCTTCGTCGTGAATAAGTTAACTGCACGGATCAATCCCCAGCGCAGATAGGCTTGATTTATAACACAATGGCAACAACAGAAAAACACAGCCAGGGAAAAGAAAATTCGGAAAGTCATGTTTTACTCTTGCACAGACGACACATTTCTTCATCAGATTTAGTTCAAAGACAGTTAACAGACAGCAAGTTAAATGTCACAAACTCTGTGGTAAATTATTCTTACAGCATGGAAGGCATTGAGTGGAAAGGAGAAAACTCTGGTACCTAACAGTTTCTCATTTCTTTCCAAAGCATTAGTTGTGAAGTCAGTACCAAATCTCGATTCTGAACAGTTGGATTCCAGATACTACCGGGGTCAATGGAATTGACCACGGCTTACGGTATTGTGGGCATATAGATTTCAGTGGTTGTTACATTGTGTTTTTGGGACGAGTTGCACGAGCCTCGTTCTGAAGCTCCTTCCGGCAATCGGATTTCTCGGTAGTCTTTTTGCCGGCCTTTATCCAAGATGTTGAGATTAGGAATTGGTTTAGTGTCAATTGCATTGGTTATTTGAAGCTCCGTAACCAAAAAATATGCCAGTTCAGTGAACCAGTCAACTTTTTTACTTGTGACGTCATAAATCTAGGCGCTAAGACGTCACGTATTTTTTTCTACGTTCTCGCGACGTTGACGTTCCCGCGCATTATCAGAACGTCAAGCGATGTTATTGTGCGGGTGCATTTGCAAACAAATGGTAGTGTTCAAAAATCTTTTAGAAGGAAATATTGAGGGAAAATGTAAGCAAAATTCATTATTTTAGAATACTTGATGAAAGAGTGCTTAGGGACATAACATTCTAATTTCATTTTTTAGTATGTCTTGATGCAAAGATTGGTTATTCTAATGCGTAGAAGTGCTATCAGTTTTTTTTTGTTTTTTTTTTCTTTTTTTTTTGAAGTTGTTACTGATAAGCGATAAAAACGCCTTTACAGTTGAGACAGAAATGACATATTCCATATAAATCTGAACTGTTGTCTACAAAAATTTGTTTAATTTTAGCATAGAAAATAATATTTAACGTAAACGGTGCAATATTTTTGGGTTAAAATGTCTAAAATTTTCATAAGAAAATATGCTCTTTCAGATAAAAATAAAAGTAAAATTTGTGAAAAATAAATGTGAAATGTGACTTAAAAATGGCAAACTACACATAGAAGATCTTTTTTTACACCTAGAGTATTTAATAAAGCAGAGCTATGTTGATAAAGATATGACCTGTATAAATACTATAAAGAAAAGAAAAAGGGAGATGTAAGTTATTAGCAATTTCTTTTGTCTCCACGTTTTCTTATCCGCTAGGATTTTCAAAATTCGAAGGGTAAGGGTTAAATTTTTGCAAAGTGGCAGAAGTATAGACTGGTCCACATTTACCCTTTCCCGTCCGACACAATTTTAGGAGTGTCCAATTTAAAAGTTGCCGTTGATGACAAAATAATTGCTGATTCAGATGTGATATGTGTACAGTGTGCATTTTTCAACTGATATGGTAATTTCGCAGAGGCTGTCCAGAGCCACGGGTGTTAAACGGAGAATATAGCTCCAAAAAGAGTCAACGGTATTTTGTTGCCTCGTGACATACCGGTAGTCTCTGAGTATTTGTATCGAGGGAAAATCGGTACATAAAAGTTGGTGTCGAGAACATTTTTCTTACATTATTTCTTTTTCAGAGATTTTTGGAAAAAAACCAGCGACGCTGTAATATGAGGAAATGGACAAAGTACGTTGTGCACAAGAATATAATGGTGTTAGTTAGCATGGTTTTAATACAATCATCAAATCGAACGTAAAATTTCGATTTCAACTAACCTTTCGTCGAGGCAACTTTCACTCGCCCAATTTTCGCCAGAATTTAACATTTACGTATTACAAAATACAAATTCTTATCATTTTAAGGATTTTGGAGAGTTGCAAGTCAATTAAATGTTAAATCGATATATCATTGGCTATATTTTGGGAGATTGGTAAACACATGTGCTAAAATGGTTGTTTTAAAACCCAGCTTATACTAACACGGTATATTATTCTTGTGCACAACAAACTTGGACCATTTCTTCATAATTACAGCATCGCCGTATTTTTTTCCAAAACTGGTCATAAATGAATTAATCTAAGAAAAATGTGCTCGAGACCTACCGTTGTTTGCCGATTTTCTTTCGATATAACTACCTTGGATGTACCGATATGTCACGAGGCAACGAAATAGACCTACCGTTGGCTCTTTTTGGAGCTAGCCACCCGTGAGAGCGCTTAACCGTAGATTAGGGCTTAAAGATTTTAAGGACTTTTTTCAGATGCCAGAAAGGATACTGGTTGAGCACTGAGCAGGGGTTCGAACTCGGCTCATGGATTGAAAGACTCTGTCGTCACTTACAGAGCTATCTTGGCTTGGCATTTCTACCGTAGGACTTACATCACAAAACGATTTCTTACAAATTCTCAATTCTCATGCTTTGTTAATTAAATTAATAACAGCTGTTGACCCCGGTCAGAGGCTTTGCCTTTTTTCATATTAGATCTATTATAACACATTGGGTGCGTTCTTTAGAGCGAGATTTCTTGGATATCTTGAGATTTCTTAAGATGTTCTAGGATAACGCGTTCTTCTGAGCAAGATTTTTAAGGCGGTCACTGGGAGCCGCCATTGCCCTATACTTCTTTCGGAATACCTCGGTAAAATCTGTAGAATATATAGGAGAGAATTGACCGAGTTGTTCCGAATGCTGAATGATTCATAAACCGAGGAGTTCCGAATGCTCCTTACTTCATACAAATGACGTCATGATGACGTCATTTGTATGAAGTATGGAACATTCGGAACACCTCGCTTATAATCTCGGTCTTAAAACGCTGTATCAAAAGCATCTAAAGAAATCTTAAAAAATCTCGTTCTAAAGAACGCGCCTCTTGACACATTCTCTTTTTTCCAGAATGAAGGTTGCATTACTTGCCGCTACACTGATCTGTGTCGCTCAATATGTCTCGGGGGAAATTCGAGCTGAGGACCGAATGGCGGAGGATGACCGCATGAAGAGAGCCGATGTTAGAGATCCTAAGTTGCGTGAATGTATTGTCAATGTTAAAAAGTTCTGTAGGAATGCCGGAGCTAGTGAGCCTGAATGTACGCCTACTCGTCTTACAGCTCTTCTCGACTACCTTGAAAACTCGGATGACGAAGAGGAGGTTAGGCTGAAAACATGTCTAGCAGTACTCGATTTACCAAAGACTACCCCTGATCCGAGTAATTAAAAATGATGACTTCAAATTGGATTTCCAGCAATTAAATTTTCTATTGATTAATCATGCATGTGTCTATCAAAAATTAGCAATGAAGAACTTTGATTGAATGATATTTTGGAAAAGATATTACATATGATATAAAATATATAGGCCTATCGGAAATAAAAATATACATGTTTAGACATTTCAAATGAGAATACATTGGGTTATTAACTTATTGTGACATTCCATAAAATAAAAGAAGTTCGAGTCATTTCCTTGTTTTTCATTATTAACACCATTATCCTTGTCTTTCCGTTGGAGCGGGGACCATCTTGGCTTAACCCTTTCCCAAACAAGACCTGGTTTTGACGTGCCTAAATAAAACACAGACTTGGGAAAACATTGAAACAAAAGAAGAAACTGCTGATAACGGTCATAGCTGACGCTACTTATGAGAGCCGTTATTTGATTGGGCCTTGCACTCACGCGTTTCGTATCGATTTTCGGCGGCCAAGTGCCCCAGGGGTCATGTAGCGCAGCTATGACCGCGGGGTTTCCGAGGATGAGACATTATCGGACAAAGTCATAGTGAATAGGCCAAATGCCATTGTCCATTCTTGTTCACGCAAATTCTCATAGAAATCAGTCAAGCCATTTGAGAATAAAGGCCGCTTACAAAATCTATGGACAGGCGTGGTAATTCCAACATACTTTGCGTGGGAAAAAGGCGGGGGGGGGGGTTGTAACAAATAGTGGAAAACAGAGGCTCGTGATCGTCATCATTTTTTTTCTATTTTCCTCCCTTTTCTCAATGTTTTCCTCACACTTTCTCAATTATGTGCATCAAAAGCAGGATTTGTTTGGGAAAGGAATTAACACGGTGAAAACTGTTACATCTTCATTTGATCAGAAATTACAAGCTGTTAAATGAAATTTGAATTCTAAATCAAGACACACATGGCATATCAAGGTATATGTATATATTGAACATAATTATTCAAATTACATTCGAAGATTGTTCTCATAAATTCTTGTCCATTTCACCAAAGTCATGGCAGAAAATGATAGAAAAGACCATGTGCAATTCGAACTTGATCAAGCCTGATTTCATGGAAATAAATACCCCAAATGCTTACAATGACAATATTTTTTAAGTGGGCTTTTGTCCAGTAGACTTTCGTCGTATGCCATTCCTTCAACATTTGAGCCAGGATATGGAAAAACATCCTTTAAGGCTTTTGAGCCAAACATGATTCAAGATCAGCCTGCGTATACACGCAGTCTGATCATGAACCATGTTGGTCTCTAACAGATTATTTGTGACCTGTAGCAACTTAAGAAGAGCAGCATGGATGCATATTGGACTGCATTTGACAACAGGCTAATCTTGAAACTCAATTTTTAAAAATGCTATAAGGGACGTTTTTCCAGATCCCGACTCATTTTCTTTTGTGGTTTCTACACTTTTCTTTCACTCAATACATGTCAATTCAACATAGTTTTTAAAACATTAAGTTGAAAGCCATTCTAAAGGGCAGATAATCCTGAACAAAGGTTGTCAACTTAACCCTTTCCCAAACAAGGCCTGGTTTTGATGTCCCTGAAAGAGGAAGGAAAACATTGAAGAAAAAAAGAAAGAAAATGCTCATTATCTGCATTTTCTCCTTCTTCTTCAATATTTTCTCAAATTCTTTCTTTCTGAACATCAATTCTGCCATCTGCAGAAGCTTTTGAATTGGACAACAAGGAAATGTTGCCGTTTGGGAAAAGATTAAAGATATGAAATGCATTGTTCTTTATTTCCCTTCAGGAAGTCTAATTCAACATCCAGTCACCAAATTTATGGAAAAGGGTTAAGAAAGAAAAAGTTTGAAAATGATAACATTTGATAGAATTTGATAAAATTTGATATAAACTCTTAGAATTGATATTTTTGTCCTGAAGGAGACCAGAAAAAAGTTTAAAAATCCAGGAAATTTACAAAGATTAAAAAACAATTTGGGTTCAAAATCATTTATTTTTTAGTATTATGCTTATCATAAATACCATTTCCAATTAGACAATGCTTTTATATAGAGCGGTATATAAGAAACATATGAGTCGGAATCTTGCAAAGGATCCTTATGGCATTTCAGAGCATATAGAATCAAGATCAGTCTGTACCTAACCCATTACCAGACTACGAAATTTCAAACTAGTCCAAATTCAAAGATGATGCAGACAACAAATTCAAGTGAATAAAATTTTACATTTTTGGTCATTTTGTATAGAAAACATTGTGGGAAATGAATAAATTGCTTGTCACAAGCAATTTCTTCATTTTCCACAATGTTTTCTAAAGCCTCTATTTTGTGGGGAGTCAAAAGGCGTCACTGTGTGGTAATGGGCTAAATAAGTCTAATCATTATCCTCGCTGCTCTACAAGGGTATCTAGAGGTGATATGTGAGAATAATAACATTGATCATGATCAGACTATGGTCATGTAAAGGCAGATCTGGATCTATGTAATGTTGTTCTGATTATGCCATAAAGGACTATTATCCAGATCTTGTCTCAACTGAAATTGACTGGCAACCCATTCCCACACAATGATGCTTTTTGATGCCCTTCAGAAAATTGCTTTGGAAAACATTGTTGAAAAAGAAGATTTTTAACAATGTTTCTAACCAGAAATGGATTTTTTATTTCATCAACTTGAAATGGTTGTCTGTAACAGCTTTAGAATTGGAACAGTCCAAAATTATTTGTCTGGTAATGGGTTAATATATTGCAGTGGAAGAGTGATTGAGTGAAGATGAGGGGGTTCAGAGTTGCCTTGTCTTCTTGCTCTTGACAGATTGAACAGGGTTAAATACTGAATTCAACAAAATTTGTCATATTTCAGTGGCTAAAGCACCTAACAATGTGTACCTGGTGTTACATAAATACAAAAGCAACATCAGATCTGATACACCTGCTTTTTATCCAACTTAGATAATTCAATTTGGTCAGTGCAAAATTTTGTTATATATCAAGTGTCTTTATCAAGGACACAACAAGGGGTTGGCTTGGCCAATATCCTTTCTGACATTTGACGCACATCGTCACACCAATGGATGAATTGATATGAATTATCTAAGTTGGATAAGAAGCTGGTGTATCAGATCTGATGTTGCTTTTGTCAGTACATGTATTTACTTCCTTCAAATGATTTCTCAAGCTTTTAAAGTAGGAGCATCAAACAAAGCTCTTTTCTGAAACAAGTTCTGGTTTTGACGAGAAAACACTACGGGAAATTAAGGCAAAAGATGCCTTTAACAAACATGTTCTCCTTTTGCCTTAATATTTTCTGTATAACATTGTATATTGTAACTCAAAGTATTAATATCCACTTCTGCATCTTCCACACCAGCTTTCAAACTGGAAGCCAATTTTGCTGTATAGAAAATGGAGTAAAGCAACACTAGTTTATGATCTGTGAACTTGGATAGACTTTGATGTAATTAGAAAACATACTAGGACAAAACAATGTATTGCACAACACAAACAATAAGTAATAAATAAACACTTGTATTCATATTAATTGTATGCAGCTTTATTAACCCTTTCCCATATAAGAATTGCTTTTGACATCTCTGATAGAAAAGGATTGGGAAAACATTGAAGCAAAAGAAGAAAATTCTGGTAGCCAGAATTTTCTCCTTTTGCCTAAATTTTTTTTGTGAAACAATGTACAAATCTTATCTTAAGCTAATCAATTTTGATAGCAGCTTTCAAAACAGAACAGTCTAAGTTTTAATTGTTTGGGAAAGAGTAAAGCCAGGATCTAAGAAAAAGGTTCTTATGGAATTTAACCCGTTACCAAATGACAAAAATTTGACCTGTCCAAATTAAAAGATGTTGCAGAGGACAATGTCAGATGAGTTGGATTTACAATATTAGGTCTTTTCTGGTAGAAAACTTTGTGGGAAATGAAGAAATTGCTTGTCACAAGCAATTTCTTCATTTTCCACAATGTTTTCCAAAGCCTTTATCTTGTAGGGTGTCAAAAATGGTCACTATGTGGTAATGGGTTAAGATAAACATCTTTCCCAAAAAATGCCGCCTATGTGCATTTTAATCAGTATCTGTGCCATTCTAAACTATCTTAATATACAGCTTAACCAATTACCAAACCACAATATTTTGGGCTGTTCCAAATTCAAAGATGTTGTAGACGACAATTTCATGTGAATGAAATTTAAAATCTTTCGGACTTTTTGGTTAACAAACTATGTGGGAAATGAAGAAATTGCTTGTCACAAGCAATTTCTTCATTTTCCACAATGCTTTCTAAAGTATTTTTCTTATGGGGAGTCAAAAAGAGTGAATATGTGGTAATAGGTTAAGGAGAAGTTGTTAGTAAACAGCATGGATCCTTTCCGGACTGTAGTTATGTGCAGGCTGATCTGGATCCATGTTCACCTCAAATGACATAAATGCCCATTTTTCATATCTCTACTCATTTGATTGATCTTACACAAGCAAATAAAGTAACAATAAAGTACACAATACAATCACAAATAACAAGCAAATTAACACTTTCCTAAATGACAGGATTTTTTAAAGACTGATCCCATTTGAAATTTGATAACAAGAGTTTTGCAAAGCGGGGCATATGCGCCCGAGAGGGGCTTGTAAGTAAAATTAGTCATTTGTTAAATTCAAGGGCAGATAATTCAAGAAAGTCAAGAGTTATCTGAATATTAATAGTGGCATGCGCCAGTACACACCATTGAAATTCATTGAGGCTAAATTGATCAAATTTCAGTTCAAACTGTAGGAAATATGCACCAAAGAAAATGGGCATTTTTTTCATTCAAGGGTAGATAATTCAAGAATGAAAAGAGTTATCTTAATACTGTAAGTGGTGTGCACTGCACAACTAGACATCATGGAGATTCATAATGGCAAGTTTGATCAAATTTGGATTGAAAATGTAGGAGTGGAGCACACAAGAAATTGCTTACAGACAGACGGTTGGATGACCAGGGCCATAACATAAAACAACCCTTCAGGCACAATAAGTATTAATTAACATAGAAATTTAGTTTTATACACAAACAAAAAAAAGTTTTGCACATTCCCCTTATGAACTACATGTATACACCTATTGATCCCTAAAGGTGACAAAAATACCTTTGCCACCACACTTATCTGGACAAGCATTTTTTTCAATCGGAGGCTGCAACCTCACAAATTCTTGATGGAATTTTCTCAAAAGTTGCAAATTGCACATCTAAAGGTCCCATAGAACACATTAGCCAAGTATGAAAATAACGAGGAGTTGTCAAAACAACTATTTTTTTCCTGTTACTCAAAAATTCTTATTGGAATTCTTGCAAAAATTACGCCTTGCTCAGTTTCAGGTCACAGCTCACAATACACATTTATGTCAAGTATGAAGCAAATCAGACAGAAACTGTAGAAGAACTTTTCCAGACAAGCATTTTTTAGGTCAAATCAGGGGCCATAACTCAAAAGTTCTTCACGAAAGTTGCTAAACTTGTATCTACAGGTCCAAATGCGCATTGATTCAAAGTATGGAGCAAATTGGACAAAACTGTAGGAATAGGCAATTTATGCAGCTAACCGTGATGTAATTGCGGACAAACACTAGCATCTCGTAGGTGTTGTTATAAAATCTCGATCGTAACTACAGCTTGATTCAAGCCTTAGATAAGAGATTTTATAACAACACCAGTGGTTCATCAATACCTAACAGTAAACCCAGTCTATTCACAGATCAAAATTCATTGCTATAGTCCAGACAAGATTTTGGCGACAGACAAAGTAACTACCTGACCAACCAACCAACCGACAAGCTGATTGCAGTATAGCCCCCAAAACTTGGTTTGCTGGGGTATAATTATGCCTCATGATATATTTTCAACAGACCATGTTACAAGTTTAATCTTTCTGATCTTTAATCTGTATATTTATAAGCCATCCAAGTACTTGACGATCGAAGCCACACGAGACCAAATTACACAGAGCGTTATCTTCTGCCCATGCCACACTGCATACCATCTTCGAATGACCCTGGAAATATCAAGTGAAATGTAATTCTGTATTTCTTGGTCTTTTTGCGTAAGAAAACAGTGTAGGAAATGAAGAAATGGCTGGCCACAAATAATTTCTTCAATTTCCATTAAGTTTTCCAAAGCCTTTATCTTGAAAGGCCTAAAAGTTCATCAATGTTTTGGAATGAATTAACCTGTTAGTGCCATTAACAGACGGCGAATTCTTAGACTGGTCCAAATTCAAACTAGGTAAAGACAACAATTTCAACAGTATGAAAATTTACTTCTTTCAAACCATTTATTAAGGTTAATAATTTTAGGGAAAAGGAAAAATACTATTTCAATCAGTACCAACAACATATAATCTGATGAACTACAGATATTTTGCATTTTGACAAGACCATTCCCTCTCTTATTGTAAGCTGTGGTAATTTAACCCTTTCCCAAACAACAAGATTTTAGGGTGATCCACTTCAAAAACTGCCAAAAATGACAAAATGGATGTTATTAAAGATAGGATTTGCATAAAATATTGCATAGAAAATATTGAGACAAAAGGAGAAACTGCTGGTTATCAGCAGTTTCTTCTTTTGCCTCGATGTTTTCACAAGCCTATTCTATTAGGGACGTCAAAACCAGGTCTTGTTTGGGAAAGGGTTAAGAGTTTTATACAGCAAAACCTCTAGCTGTAAAACCTAGAGGCTGATGAAGCCTAAATTTTCTGTTTTTATCCAATCTGTTACCATATCAGAATATATTCATATATTGTCCAAGGTGTTACTCTCAACTTGGGAGGTATACATGGGATGGGTAAAATTTAACACTTTATTTGTCTTTACATCTTGATATTTCTACAAAAGCCAACAAATTGATTGATTGATAGATTACAGTTTAAGGCCTCTTTCAACAACAATGGGCATATCAAAGTGGCTGGAAAACCTTAACCATGGATTCCTGGTATTTCTTTCACCAGTATTACCAGTCTACCACAATATCAAATCTAAACCTCCAGCTACTCTTTCACCTAGATGATTCACATCCATTGGTGAAAGACAAATGACTTTCATCAAATGTCAGTAAGAATATTGGCTGAGCCAGGGTTCAACACGCTATTTCCAACAGAATTTCAGTAATATCCCCTCGACCAGAGCACCTAAACATGGATTTTTGCTGTTTCTCTGAACAACACTACCACAATATCCTTTTTGAGTCTCCAGCTGTTCATCATACTAAGTTTACAATTATCTATCCATTGTATGGAGAAAAGAATTTAACCCTTTCCCAAACAAGACATGATTTTGATGTCCCTAATAGAAAAGGATTGGGAAAACATTGAAATAAAAGAAGAAACTGCTGATAACCAGCAGTTTCTCCTTTTGTCTCAATATTTTCCGGGCTATATTATACACAAATTCTATCTTTCACAACATCTATTTTGTCATCAGCAGCAGCCTTCTAATTGGATCACCCTATTTTTTTTTGTTTGGGAAAGGGTTAAGAAAGGATATTGGCTTTAACTGGAGATTGATCCCGAGGCCCTGGACTTAGAGTCTGACATGCTTCTAACTGTGAGCCATGGATGTGGCCTTTCATTTAACCCTTTCCCAAATGACAAAATTTTAGGGTGATCCAAGTCAAAATCTGCCACAAATGACAAAATGGGTGTTAGAAAAGATAGGATTTGTGTAAAATATGGCACAGAAAATATTGAGACAAAAGGAGAAACTGCTGGTTATCAGCAGTTTCTTCTTTTGTTTCAATATTTTCCCAAGCCAATTCTATTAGGGATGTCAAAACCAGGTCTTGTTTGGGAAAGGGTTAAGGAAATTATTCCTTCTTTAACCCTTTCTCAAACAAGATCTTGTTTTGACATACCCGGAATGAAGGCTATGGTAAATCATTGAGACAAAAGATGAAAAAGCTGATCATCATTTTATCTCAATATTTTCTGGGCTATAATGTTCAAAAGTTAAATTCTGCTTATTATTGAATTTCTCATCTGCTACATCATTCACAATGGAAGCATTTAAATTAATACTGTTTGGGAAAGGGTTAAATCTTTCTTCAACAACAATATCAAAGAGACACAGATAGATTCAGCAAAGAAACAATGAATGATAACTTTTGTAGGAGTAAGTTAACACTGTACCAAACTACCAAACTAAACTGTCGCAGAGCGGACAAATACCCCCCACTAGCGCCTTGTCACTGAAAAAGTGCAGTAGGTTAACCGGTTCTTGACTTAGAGCACGGAAACAGATTTCAAACAGTCTGATCGTGACCCAAAAACAATAGGGCACCTCTTTGGGTCATGGGCAACAACTGTGTAAAGTTTCATGATCCTAGGTCAACTTGTTCTTGAATTAGAGCACGGAAATGGATTTTAAACAAAGTCCCATTGTGACCTTGACCTTTGACCTTCGTGGCCCAAAAAGAATAGGGCACCTCCTTGGGTCATGGGCAACAACTGTGTAAAGTTTCATGATCCTAGGTCAACCAGTTCTTGACTTAGAGCACGGAAACGGATTTTTAACAAAGTCCAATTGTGACCTTGACCTTTGTGACCCAAAAACGATAGGGCACCTCCTTGGGTCATGGGCAACAACTGTGTAAAGTTTCATGATCCTAGGTCAACCGGTTCTTGACTTAGAGCACGGAAACAGATTTTAAACAAAGTCCAATTGTGACCTTGACCTTTGACCTTCATGACCCAAAAACGATAGGGCACCTTCTTTGGTCATGGGCAACAACTGTGTAAAGTTTCATGATCCTAGATCAACCGGTTCTTGACTTAGAGCAAGGAAACAGATTTTAAACAAAGTCCGATTGTGACCTTGACCTTTGACTTTCATGACCCAAAAACAATAGGGCACCTCCTTGGGTCATGGGCAACAACTGTGTAAAGTTTCATGATCCTAGGTCAACCGGTTCTTGACTTAGAGCACGGAAACGGATTTTAAACAAAGTCCAATTGTGACCTAGACCTTTGACGTTCGTGACCCAAAAACGGTAGGGCACCTCCTTGCGTCTTGGGCAACAACTGTGTAAAGTTTCATGATCCTAGGTCAACCGGTTCTTGACTTAGAGCACCTTGGGTCATAAGCAACTAGAACTGTCGCAGAGCGGACAAATACCCCCAACTAGCGCCCTGTCACTGAAAAAGTGCTGTAGGTCAACCGGTTCTTGACTTAGAGCACGGAAACGGATTTTAAACAAAGCCCAATTGTGACCTTGACCTTTGACCTTCGTGACCCAAAAACATTAGGGCACCTCCTTGGGTCATGGGCAACAACTGTGTAAAGTTTCATGATCCTAGGTCAACCAGTTCCTGACTTAGAGCACGGAAACGGATTTTAAACAAAGTCCGATTGTGACCTTGACCTTTGACCTTCGTGACCCCAAAACAATAGGGCACCTCCTTGGGTCATGGGCAACAACTGTGTAAAGTTTCATGATCCTAGGTCAACCGGTTCTTGACTTAGAGCACGGAAACAGATTTTAAACAAAGTCCGATTGTGACCTTGACCTTTGACCTTCGTGACCCAAAAACAATAGGGCACCTCCTTGGGTCATGGGCAACAACTGTGTAAAGTTTCATGATCCTAGGTCAACCGGTTCTTGACTTAGAGCACGGAAACGGATTTTAAACAAAGTCCGATTGTGACCTTGACCTTTGACCTTCGTGACCCCAAAACAATAGGGCACCTCCTTGGGTCATGGGCAACAACTGTGTAAAGTTTCATGATCCTAGGTCAACCGGTTCTTGACTTAGAGCACGGAAACGGATTTTAAACGAAGTCCAATTGTGACCTTGACCTTTGACCTTCGTGACCCAAAAACAATAGGGCACCTCCTTGGGTCATGGGCAACAACTGTGTAAAGTTTCATGATCCTAGGTCAACCGGTTCTTGACTTAGAGCACGGAAATGAAAAAGTCTACGGACAGACGGACGGATGGATGGACGGACGGACAGACAGACAGACATGGTGAAACCAATATACCCCCCTCTACTTCGTAGGTGGGGGGTATAACAACTGTGTAAAGTTTCATGATCTTAGGTCAACAGATTCTTGACTTGGAGCACGGAAACGGATTTTAAACAAAGTCCGATTGTGACCTTGACCTTCGTGACCCAAAAAGAATAGGGCACCTCCTTGGGTCATGGGCAACAATTGTATAAAGTTTCATGATCCTAGGTCAAACGGTTCTTGAGTTAGAGCACGGAAAGGAAAAAGTCTACGGACGGACGGACCGAATGACGGACAGACGGATGGACGGACAGACAGACATGGTGAAACCAATATACCCCCCTCTACTTCGTAGGTGGGGGGTATAACAAGACCTAGTCTTTAAGACCCTATAGAATGTTAGTTTAGATACACTTGAAAAGATGAAAATGCTAATAACCTGCATTTCCCTTTTCCCTGAACTATTTCTATACTTCAAGGTGTTCACTGTAAGTTCACTGCATTATCTATTTTGTCCTCAATATTAACTTTGAAATAGACTACCCTAAAATATTTTGTTTGGGAAAGGATTTACACTTTGAATATGGAATAAGAACACTGCAAAAAATTTCTTACAATTTTCACAGTATGAGAACGTTTTGTTGTTTTGTTGATGTTTTTATTGTAGATTGAATAAAGCTGACAAGAAAATAAAACAAGAGCTGTCCGAAGACAGCGCGCTCGACTTTCTAAGTTGCTTAGTATAAAGGGGGCATAACTCCAAATATAGTGGAGGTCATGGGCCCTGGTAGTAAGGTAGAGGGTGTGATGGTGAATAAGTATTCCAAGTTTGGGTTGAATCCCTTTGAAAGTATGGAAGTCATTGATGTTTGAAAAAACTTAAACCTTTAATGCAACGCCAACGCTGACGCCCGGGTGACAGTATAAGCTCTCATTTTCTTCGAAAAGTCGAGCTAATTATCAGGATTTTCTCCCTTTTGCTTCAAAATTTCATCAATATCTCACATAGTCATCAAATAATTCTTTGGTGAGGGCTAGCACAAATTATGGAAACAGATTCAAGCAGATTTTTTCTTACCGATCGATTATTTCTTGGAAGTCTCCCCAATCTGTTACCATTGATGTCATACAGGCGTATGTGTCGGTTGTCATGTGGTATAGCAATTATCCCTTGATTTTGTGACACAGCTAGTCTGAAATTTGAAGTCATTTCACAAGTTTAAGATAAATATAATAATAACAAGAGCTGTCCGAAGACAGCGCGCTCGACTTTCTAAGTTGCTTAGTATAAAGGGGGCATAACTCCAAATATAGTTGAGCCAGAGTCATGCGCCCTGATAGTAAGGTAGAGGGTGTGATGGTGAATAAGTATTCCAAGTTTGGGTTGAATACCTTTGATAGTATGGAAGTTATTGATGATTGAAAAAACTTTAACCTTTGTTGCAACGCCGACGCCAATGCCGACGCCCAGGTGACAGTATAAGCTCTCATTTTCTTTGAAAAGTCGAGCTAAAAATGTCTTAAGTTTTAACACTCTGCCAACAGGGGGATATTAAAAAACTTTTTGAGCCTTACATAGAAAGAACCCGATATTTGGATTTAACCCTTTCCTAAACAAGACCTAGTTTTGATGTCCCTAAATAGAAAAGGCTTGGGAAATTATTGAGAAAAAAGAAGAAACTGCTGACAAACAGCAGTTTCTCCTTTTGTCTCAATATTTTCTGTGCTATATTGTGCACAAATCTTACCTTTATTACCATCCTTGTGGTCTTCTTAACCCTTTCCCAAACGGCAAAATTTTACTGTGATCCACTTCAAAAACTGCTACAAATGACAAAATGGATGTTATTAAAGATAGAATTTGTGTAAACAAGAGATGTTTGTAAAACATATATGCCCCCTCAAGCGCCTACATTTGATGTAGGTCAAAGTCCAAGGTCAAGGTAACAAGGTCCAAGGTCATGGCCAAATATGAAAGGTCTTGGTAGGAGGTATCCATGTGTGAAATATCAAGGCTTTGTATGTAAAAGTAAAATGAAATATAGGCAAGGTTAAAGTTTTTAAAATATGCCAAATGCCAAGGTCATAGTCAAATGTGAAAGGTCTTGGTTGGAGGTGTCCATGTGTGAAATATCAAGGCTGTAGGTGTAAAAGGACATGATATATATGCCTGGTTTAAGTTTTTTAAAAGTAGGTCAAACTCCAAGGTCAAAGTTGCAATATTCAAGGTCATGGTCAAAAGTGAAAGGTCTTGGTAGGAGGTGTGAAATATCAAGGTTGTAGGTGTAATAGGACATAAGATAAAGGCCAGGTTAAAGATTTCTAAAAGTATGTCCAACTCCTAGGTCAAGGTCACACAGGCCAAGGTCATGGTCAAATGTGAAATGTCTTGGTAGGAGGTATCCATGTGTAAAATATCGAGACTGTATAGGTAACAGGACATGAGATATAGGCCTAGTTAATTTTTTTTAAAAGTAGGTCAAACTCCAAGATGAAGGTCCAAGGTCATGGTCAAAAGTGAAATGTCTTGGTTGGAAGAGACCATGTGTGAAATATCAAGACTGTATGTGTAAAATGACATGAAATACAGGCCCGGTTAAAGTATTATAAAAGTAGGTCAAACACCAAGGTCAAGGTCACAAGGTCCAAGGTCATGATCAAATGTGAAAGGTCTAGGTCGTAGGTGTCCATGTGTCCAATATCAAGGCTGTATGTGTAAAAGGACATGATATATCAGCTGGGTAAAAGTTTTTTTAAAAGTAGGTCAAATACCAAGGTCAAGGTCACAAGGTCCAAGGTTATGGTCAAATGTGAAAGGTCTTGGTAAGATGTGTCCATGAGTGAAATACTAAGACTGTATGTGTAATAGCACATGAGATATAGGCCCCGTTTAATTTTTTTAAAAGTAGGTCAAACTCCCAAGGTCAAGGCCACAAGGTCCAAGGTCATAGACATATGTGATAGGTCTTGGTCTGAGGTTTCCATGTGTCAAATATGAAGGCTGTATGTGTAAAAGGACATGATATATCGGCCAGGTTAAAGTTTTTTAAAAGTAGGTCAAACTCCAAGGTCAAGGTCACAAAGTCCAAGGTCATGGTCAATTGTGAAAGGTCTTGGTAGGAGCTGTCCATGTGTGAAATATCAAGGCTGTATTTGTAAAAGGTCATGAGATATATACCAGGTTTAATTTTTTTTAAAGTAGGTCAAACTCCAATGTCAAGGTCACAAGGTCCAAGGTCATGGTTAAATGTGAACGATGTTGATAGGAGGTATCTATGTGTGAGATATCAAGACTATATGTATAAAAGGACATGAGATATAGGCAAGGTTAAGAATTAAGAGTAAAAATCAACAAAGGGCAATAACTCCAAGAATTTGATTGGCAGAGTTACGGTTCTTGTGCACTGCACCTCTCCATAATGAGATCTATTCACCTGTAAAGTTTCATGATTCTACCTTACATACTTTTTGAGTTGTGCTCCGGACAATAATCAAGTTTGAAAATCAACAAAGGGCAATAACTAAAAAAACTTGATCAGCAGAGTTACGGTTCTTGTGCACTGCACCTCTCCATAATCAGATCTATTCACCTGTAAAGTTTCATGATTATACCTAATACAGTTTTTGAGTTAAGCTCCGGACAAGAATCAAGTTTGAAACTCAACAAAGGGCAATAACTCAACAAGAGGGCCAGAATGGCCCTATATCACTCACCTGAAAGAAGTTTGTGACATGCCCACTTTTTTTACAAATCAAAAATTCGTGAACAAATTTTGAAAAGGGTCACTCAAGGAACATTGTTGCCAAGTTTGGTTCAAATTGGCCCAATGCTTCATTTTTAAAGAGTTTTTGTATGATTTCTCTAAGTCTGATAACACTGCACTTCCACACCCACATTTTTAGACAACAAAGAAAATTTGTGTACGCATTTTTAAAAGTCACTCAAGGAAAATTCTTGCTAATTTTCGTTCAAATTAGCCCAATGTGTTTTTTAAAGAATTTTCTTAGGGTGTCTCTAACTTCGATAAGCCACGCCCTGCCACGCCCGCTTTATCTGACGAATCAAAATCCGCAAAATTTTTTAAAAAGAGTCACCCAAAGAATAATTCTGTTAAGTTTGGTTCAAATTGGGCCAACGGTTGATTTTTGAAGAATTTTTTTAGGATTTCTCTAAGTCAGAGAAGCCATGTCCTGCCACGCCCACTTTTTCTGACGAATCAAAAATTTGCGAACAAGTTTTGAAAAGAGTGACCCAGGGAACATTACTGCCAAGTTTGTTTCAAGTTGGCCCAATGGTTGATTTTTAAAGAATTTTCTTTGGATTTCTCTAAGTCCGATAAGCCACGCCCACATTTTTTGACGAATCAAAAATTCGCAAAGAAATTTTGAAAAGAGTCACCCAAGGAACATTCCTGCCAAGTTTGGTTCAAATTGGGCCAACGGTTGATTTTTAAGGAATTTTCTTAGAATTTCTCCAAGTCCAATAAGTCACGCCCTGCCACGCACACTTTTCCTGACAAATCAAAAATTCACCAACAAATTTTGAAGAGTGTCACCCAAGGAACATTTCTGCCGAGTTTGGTTCAAATTGGGCCAATAGTTGATTTTTAAAGAATTTTCTTAGCATTTCTCTAAGTCTGATAAGCCACGCCCTGCCACGCACACTTTTCCAGACAAATCACAAATTCACCAAAAAATTTTGAAGAGTGTCACCCATGGAACATTTCTACCAAGTTTGGTTCCAATTGGGTCAATGGTTGATTTTTAAAGAATTTTCTTAGGATTTCTCTAAGTCCGATAAGCCACGCCCTGCCACGCCCACATTTTTTTACGAATCAAGAATCCGCGAATAAGTTTTGAAAAAAGTCACCAAGAAACATTTCTACCAAGTTTGGTTAAAATTGGGTCAATGGTTGATTTTTAAAGAATTTTCTTAGGATTTCTCTAAGTCCGATAAGCCACGCCCTGCCACGCCCACATTTTTTGACGAATCAAGAATCCGCGAATAAGTTTTGAAAAGGGTCACCCAAGGAACATTTCTGCCAAGTTTGGTTCATATTGAGCCAATGGTTGATTTTTAAAGAATTTTCTTAGGATTTCTCTAAGTCCGATAAGCCACGCCCTGCCACGCCCACATTTTTTTTACGAATCAAGAATCCGCGAATAAGTTTTGAAAAAAGTCACCAAGAAACATTTCTACCAAGTTTGGTTAAAATTGGGTCAATGGTCGATTTTTAAAGAATTTTCTTAGGATTTCTCTAAGTCCGATAAGCCACGCCCTGCCACGCCCACATTTTTTGACGAATCAAGAATCCGCGAATAAGTTTTGAAAAGGGTCACCCAAGGAACATTTCTTCCAAGTTTGGTTCATATTGGGCCAATGGTTGATTTTTAAAGAATTTTCTTAGGATTTTTCTAAGTCCGATAAGCCACGCCCTGCCACGCCCACATTTTTTGACAAATCAAAAATCCGCGAACAAGTTTTGAAAAGGGTCACCAAAGGAACATTCCTGCCAAGTTTGGTCAAAATTGACCACATGGTTTAGGAGGAGAAGATGTTTAAAGAAATGTGAACGGACAGACGGACGGACGGACGGACGGACGGACGGACGACGGACGGTGAGTGACCACAATAGCTCCCCATGAGCACTTCGTGCTCAGGTGAGCTAAAAAACTTGATCAGCAGAGTTACGATTCTTGTGCACTGCACCTCTCCATACTGAGATCTCTTCACCTGTAAAGTTTCATGATTATACATAACATACTTTTTGAGTTATGCTCCGGACAAGAATCAAGTTTGAAAATCAACAAAGGGCAATAACTCAAAAAATTTGATCGGCAGAGTTACGGTTCTTGTGCACTGCAACTCTCCATAATGAGATCTATCCACCTATTAAGTTTCATGATTCTACCTTACATACTTTTTTAGTATTGCTCCGGACAAGAATCAAGTTATAAAATTAACAAAGGGCAATAACTCAAAAAATTTGATCGGCAGAGTTACGGTTCTTGTGCACTGCACCTCTCCATAATGAGATCTATCCACCTATGAAGTTTCATGATTCTACCTTTAATACTTTTCGAGTTATGCTCCGGACAAGAATCCAGTTATAAAATCAACAAAGGGCAATAACTCAAAAAATTTGATCGGCAGAGTTACGGTTCTTGTGCACTGCACCTCTCCATAATTAGATCTATCCACCTATGAAGTTTCATGATTCTACCTTTAATACTTTTTGAGTTATGCTCCGGACAAGGTTTGGTCTACGGACAGACCGACGAACCGACCGACTGACCGACCTTCCGACCGACCGACCGACACTTGCAAAACAATATACCCACATTTTCTTCGAAAGGGGGCATAAATATGGCATAGAAAATATTGAGACAAAAGGAGAAACTGCTGGTTATCAATGTTTTCCAAATATTATTCTATTATGGACGTCAAAACCAGGTCTTGTTTGGGAAATGGATAAGCAGCTCTCAAATTGTGTTATACACATTTTCCGCGGTTTGACAGATTCTTGTCTTTCATGGCGTCAGCCCGTTGCAGAGATGTATGGTGAGAGTAACGAATGACAACTCTGCTCAGAGATTGTAGAAACACTTCTATGACAGCTCTGATGTTGGAAAACATTTTAAGTAAAAGCGAAAATTTTAATATCCAACATTTTCTTCTCTTTTTTTTCCCCTAGTAATTTTGAAGGTGCAATATGAAAAAAATTCCTCCTTTTCCTTTCATTTGTTCTATCAACTGCAAATTCTTTGACTTAGGTAAAGTCCAAATTTTGGCGTTTAGGAAAGGATTACTTTTTTTTCCCTTGTATATACAAATCTTGTACCTATTGACAGATGAGTCTGTTCTGATGGTTGCTATAGGAGACCGCATGTTCTTCAGGTCCCACACTTTGACAGTTCTGTCATCACTCCCGGATACCACCTTCTCCTGACCTGCAAACACTGCTGTTGTCACTGGCCTGAATAAAAATACCACACAGATCATACAATAAAGCCCCTTAAACCCTTTCCAAAATGGAAAAAAGAATAAGAATGCTCTAAATTGAAAGCTTTCAAGTAGAGCTAAACAGGGAACGACATTGCCAAAGCCGGCCTAGACAGATACCAAACTGATCAAAGGGAAGTAAATCAAAAATATAAATTGACACAAATATTTGAAATATAAATCCTAATAAGATTCTACTTGAGGATTGACTTTTAAAGCTGATGCTGATGTTTTTCTTGCCTACAAATAAAGAAACAGACCAGACAGGACAAAACAATTTACATTCCCATCTAGCAATGGCGGGGTATAAAAACAGTTAATTGCAAGCTGATCGCATGACAGTCTCAAATGCCTTAAGGGTCATTTTTCTACATCCAATTTCAAATAGTTAAAACACTCTCTTGACTTCTTATTGGTTCAAAAATTTGATGTGAGTACTGGTGTATTTTAAAGGGGGTAGATTTGAGTGTTGATTTTATAAAGCTTCTAGCTTTTGTCCAAGTCAATGTAAAATGAGTTTAAACCATTTCCAAAACAAGACCTGGATGAGTTTTGGGAAAACATTCAGGCAAAGGAAGAAAGCGCTTATAATCAGCACTTTCTTCTTTTGCTACATTATTTTCTGAGATACAGTCAAACCTGCCCTAGCGACCCTCTGAATTTAGCGACTTCCTGTCATATGTGACCGTACTTTTTCCTCCCGAAGCATTTTGATAAACCGTCGAAACTGTTTTTAGCGACTTTTCCGCGGGGACGTAATTTCAAAATATGGATTCTTGAGACGGAAACGAAAGTTAATGGTGTTATCGTAAAAAATGATGTTATCAGGTCGAACTTGATTGTAATTTTCTTAGTAGGGATGGGCTTGTAAACGGCCGAAATATTTGTTCGATTAAGGATCCCTTGAGTATTGGCAACTACGAATCCGCGAATCAAGTAGGCACAAACAATGATAGATTGAAATTTTTGGCAAATTCTCGAATTCAATTTACAGTTTTGCTTGTTTGAAATGGCCGATCTTTTCATCAAGAAGAACTTCAAAATTAATGTTACACAGTGGGAATGACAAAATAGGAAATGTTGGATCGAGGACATTTCATTATCTGACATGTCTGAAGGTCTGCATGCTGATTTTCACCATTACAGTCAGTGCAATGTAAAGGAAACTTAATGTAGATCGATTGACGGATATTCTTAATACATAAGGCGTGTTCTTCTAATCATTTTATTCAGTTTTATTATATATGTAGAGTATTTTCATTTGTAAATTAATTTTAGCATGCAATAAATACTAAACATTGGTCGTACATGTACTTTGAAAATTTTACCAATTCTGTCTGACCCTCAATTAAGAGACCACCTGTCATATGTGACCTTTTTTGGTGAATCCCAAAGACGGTCTCTTAATACAGGTTAGACTGTATATTGTACACAAATCCAACCTTGATTAAAATCCTATTTGTCGTCTGCAGCAGCTTTTGAATTGTACTGCTCTCAGATTTTGCCATTTGGAAAAAGTTTAAGATTTTGCCATTTGGAAAAGAATTATTCTACTAGTTACTGTGTATGTCCTTGAAATACTGTTACTGGCATATTTGGGTCTCTGAAATCCCACAGTCTGAAGGTGGTATCCTTGGATGATGTCACCACCAAATTCTGTGTTGGGTGTGCTCTCACTTCTGTCAACTCTTGGTCATGACCTTCAAAATGTAGGAAAAATTTGTAAAAACACTAGATTGTTGTCCAGGGATATAACACATGGAGCCCATTATTTAACTCTTATGAACCATATAATGATAATACATTGTAACAACTGTCAATAAATCAAGAGGTAAGCTGGAAGAGTTAACCCATTACAATTGACTCATTACAAAACAGAAAACTTTTAGACTGGGTCAAAAATATTCAAAGGTGCTGCAGACAAAATGTTAAGTAAATAAAATTTAGCTTTCTTAGATCTTTTTTGGTAGAAAACATTGAGAGAAATGAAGAAATTGCTTGTCACAACATGTTCTCCTTATTCTTCAGCATTTTTGTTCATTATCATACAAAACTTCCATCATGATCACCATTAATTTTATCATCTGCAGCAACTTGCAAAATAGAACAGTATAAAAATCTTCCATTTTTACCTATCACATTGGAAAACATTGTGGAAAATGAAGCAATTTCTTCATTTCCCACATTGTTTTATACAAAAAAAAAATCCAAAAGCATAAAATTCAATGCATCTGAAATAGGCGTCTGAAACACCCTTGAATTTGAACCAGTCTAAAATACTGGGAAACGGTTAAAATGATGAATGACGCTAAACATTCTGAAGAGAACTTTTAACCCACCAACCTGTGAGTGTAGAAATATTTTCTCCAGTTTCCGCATCAAACAAGATGGCCGTCCTATCCCATGATGCCGTGATAACTTGGTCACCACCAAATATCCAATCAGCCGCTATCACCACGCCCATGTGACCAATCAACTCTCTAGACGGAGTACGAAGTGTGGATGTCTGCTCTTGAATGTCTGAAAAATGTCAAAAACCTTTTTGTTCAGAGAACACAACATTAATTCCTTTCTAAAATACAAAATTTAGATTGGTCCAACTAAAAAGCAGATTCAAATAACAAATGGGAATTAATAAAGACATCATCTATACATCATGTAGCAAAGAAAACATTGAGGTAAAAGGAGAAAATGCTGATTATCAGGATTTTCTCCTTTTGTCTCAAAGTTTTCTGAAGTATTTTCCATTCGGGATGTCAAAGCCAGGCCTTGTTTGGTAAAGAGTTTAAGCATCTTAAGAAAGGTAATCAATTATTGCATCTATATAACGCTGCTTTTCTATGAAAACCTTGTAACTGCAGCTTAAAACAAGCTGCAGTTACGAGGTTTTCATAGAAAAGCCACGATAAGCTTGCACCAATGCTGATGTGTTTTGAAAGAACCTCCCCTGAAGAGTTCAAACCATTGAACGAAACCAGTGGGGAAGTAAGATCAAATGCAAGCATGTCTCTATGTTTCTAATAAGTTTGAGTTTATTGGGGTTTTACGCCGTTTTCAACTACCAGGGTCATATCGCGGTGGCTGGAGCACCTACCCATGGATTCCTGTTGTTTCTCAAACCAGTACTACCACAACACCCTTACCGAGCCTCCAGCTGCTCGCCCACTTAGGTTAACGATTTCAAACCTATTGGTGGGTGACAATTTTGTCAGAAAGGGTATTAGCCGCGGCCGGGTATCGAACCCGGGACCTCTCGAATGAGGGTCAGATATGTTTCTAATAATCCCATTCAGTCATTTTGCAGTATTTGTTATAAATTGAAAGATGATTCAGCCAGTGATTTAACCCTTTCCCGAACAAGACCTGGTTTTGACGTCCCTAAGAGAAAATGCTTGGGAAAAAATTGAGACAAAAGAAGAAACTGCTGATAACCAGCAGTTTCTCCTTTTGTCTCAATATTTTCTATGCCATATTTTACACTAATTCCATCTTTAATAACTTCCATTTTGCCATTTGTGGCAGTTTTTGAAGTGGATCACCCTAAAATTTGGCCGTTTGGGGAAGGGTTAAAGTGACTGAAATTTTAGATAATTCTTATGTTTCTGTGCAGAAAACTCTGTCAGATATGACAAAATTGGTCCATAATATGTTCTAAATCCATCTTCGTTTAACCCTTTCCCAAAAAGGATGAACTTTTGGGGTCCCTAGAGGAGAGAGGATCAGAAAACATAAGAAGAAAAGATGAAAATGCTGATCATCAGCATTTTCATCTATTCCTTCTATTTTTTCTGTGCTTAATTGTACTAAAATCCTGTGTTTATCAAAATCAATTTTGTCATCTACATCAGCTTTCAAATTAGATTACTGTACATTGTTGGTGTTTGGGAAAAGGTTAACCCTTTCCCAAACAAGACATAGTTTTTCACGTCCCTAGAAGAAATGACTTGGGAAAACATTGAAACAAAAGAAGAAACTGCTGATAACCAGCAGTTTCTCCTTTTGTCTCAATATTTTCTGTGCCATATTTAACAGGAATCCTATCTTTAATAACATCCATTTTGTCCTTTTTTTTACAGTTTTTGAAGAGAATCACCCTAAAATTTTGGTGTTTGGGAAAGGGTTAATGGCATCTGTATCAAAATGCCTCACAACTACCTACCATCTCCTGCATCTTCCTTCTCTGACATGTCAAGGTCATCCTCCCCAGATGAATGAGATCTCTGTAATTATACAACAAAATATTACTGAACCTTACAAAATATCACAATTACAAAATCACAACTTCTGCATTAACCTTTTCCCGGGCAAGACTTGGTTTTGATGTCCTAACAGGAAAGGTCTAGCAAAACATTGACATTCCATTCACAGTGATGGAAAAAAAAAATATACAAAAGATATAACACGAGTGCCTGAAAGGCACTGATATCGCTCACCTGAGTTCTTCGTGTATTTGATTGTGTACAATATAGGTTTTGTTGTAAACAAATATATATGTCAGTATTATGTCATATTAAATTATTGTAAACTAGAATATCACTGAAAGTGATCATACCCACAAACAGCACTGTTTTTGTGCATTTTGAGAAGTACATTTCATTTGAACTGTGATCTGATCAATTGGGAAAAAGAACAAACAAAAAAATCAACAGACCAAACAACACATGTAAATGTTGCGAAAAATACCTATTTTCAACGAAAGGACATAACTCATTTAAAAATCAACAAGCCCCACCCTGCCATGCCCACATTTTTTCAATTGATCAAAAATTCTCAACCATATATTGAAGACAGTCACTCAAGGTACATTCCTGTGAGGTTTGGTTCAACTTAGCCCTATAATTACTTCTTTAAAGAATTTTCTCATGAATTTGTTAAGTCCAATAAGCCCTGCCCCGCCAAGTCCACATTTTTTGACGAATAAGAAATTCTCGAACAGATATTGTAACGAGTCACCCAATGATCATTTCTGCCAAGTTTGGTAACGAATTGCCTGATGGTTAAGGAGAAGAAGATTTTGGAAGAATTATCTAACGATTTCTTGAAGTCTGGTAAGCCCCACCCTGTAAGCCGATGTTTTTCACCCAATCAAAAATTCATGAACATGTGTTGAATACAGTCTCTCAAGGGACACTCCTGCTACGTTTGGTTCAAATTGGCCGAATAATTGATTTTTAAAGATTTTTCACATGATTTCTTCTAGTCCAATAAGCCCCGCCCTGCCACGCCCACAATTTTTGACAAATAAAAAATTCACGAACAAGTTTTGAAAAGGGTCACCCAAGGAACATTCCTTTCAAGTTTGGTAATAATTAGCCCAGTGGTTAAGGAGGAGAAGATCTTTTAATAATTATCTTACGATTTTTCGAAGTCTGATAAGCCCCGCCCTGCCACGCCCACAATTTTTGAGGAATCAAAAATTCATGAGCATGTGTTGAAAACAGTCACTCAAGGGACATTTCTGCCAAGCTTGGTTCAAATTGGCCTGATAATTGATTTTTAAAGATTTTTCACACGATTTCTCTAAGTCCGATAAGCCCCGCCCTGCCACGCCCACAATTTTTGGCGAATCAAAAATTCAAGAACAATTTTTGAAAAGGGTCACCCAATAAACATTTCTGCCAAGTTTGGAAAGAATTGGCCCAGTGGTTGAGGAGGAGAAGATTTTTGAAGAATTACCTAAAGATTTCTTTTAGTCTGATAAGCCCCGCCCTGCCACGCCCACAATTTTAGACAAATCAAAAATTCACGAACAAGTTTTGAAAAGGGTCACCCAAGAAACATTCCTTTCAAGTTTGGTAAGAATTAGCCCAATGGTTGAGGAGGAGAAGATTTTTGAATAATTATCTTACGATTTCTCGAAGTCTGATAAGCCCCGTCCTGCCACGCCCACAATTTTCACCCAATCAAAAATTCATGAGCATGTGTTGAATACAGTCACTCAAGGGACATTTCTGCCAAGCTTGATTAAAATTGGCCTGATAATTGATTTTTAAAGATTTTTCACATGATTTCTCTAAGTCCGATAAGCCCCGCCCTGCCACGCCCACAATTTTTCACAAATCAAAAATTTGCGAACAAGTTTTGAAAAGGGTCACCCAAGGAACATTCCTTTCAAGTTTGGTAATAATTAGCCCAGTGGTTAAGGAGGAGAAGATTTTTGAATAATTATCTTTCGATTTCTCGAAGTGCCACGCCCACAATTTTTAACGAATCAAAAATTCATGAACAAGTTTTGAAAAGGGTCACCCAAGAAACATTTCTGCCAAGTTTGGAAAGAATTGGCCCAGTGGTTGAGGAGGAGAAGATTTTTGAAGAATTTCCTAATGATTTCTTTAAGTCTGATAAGCCCCGCCCTGCCACGCCCACAATTTTTGACGAATCAAAAATTCACGAACAAGTTTTGAAAAGGGTCACACAAGGAACATTTCTGCCAAGTTTGGAAAGAATTGGCCCAGTGGTTGAGGAGGAGAAGATGTTTAAAGCAATTGTTGACGACGAATGACGCACGACGCACGACGCACGCCGGACACAGGGTGATCACAAAAGCTCACCTTGAGCATGTTGCTCAGGTGAGCTAAAAATATTGTGCCATACCTGTTAAGTCACATGTGTTGCATGTGTTTCACACACGCTCACATCACATGAGCACACACATTTTTAAAAAGAATACAAAGAAAAAAGATGTGTTTTTGAATTACTAATGCCCCCGAAATGGCAAATGTTAAGTTTTCAGACAGACAGACGGACAAAAGTAAAACAAAATGCCCCTGATCTTTTGGCATGTGGAAATAAAACATATTGAATCATAAAATTATTATTTTTCATTGCTAAATGTTAATCTCATTTATCCGAACACTTTGAATCAGTGTTGTAAGGCCAACAACACCAGAGAATGCACCAAAGAGGACATTGAAACCACTAAAATCAAAGATTTTCTGGAGGGCCTACAGCTCCCTGGACCCTGATCTTAGTCCACACCACTTGCTAACCTTATGACACTTAATAGCAGGATTAGAAACATTGAACTCACAATAATTTCATGTGGTGGTAGATTAACATGTGGACACCAAATATGTGCCATCCCTTCTCCAGAGGTAGTGACCACAAGGTCCTTGACTGGGTTAAACCGTATGGCGTTCACTGACCCCTGGTGACCTGTGTACTGCAGTAAACAGTGACCAGTGTCTATATTCCAGATTCTAGCAGAGTGATCTGTAAATAAAGGCATAATGAGGATTAAACCAAGTCTAACCCTTTCCCAAACAGTAAAATTCTAGGATGGTCCAATTCAAAAGCTGCTCAAGACAACCAAATGTGTGATAAAAGTTTTGATTTTTGTATAATATTGCAAAGCTTTGAAAGGAAATATTGAAATTATATACACTTACAAGTGTATTTTCACTCTGCCATTGATTCATTAATCATAGATGTTGACAATGTTACGCAGATTTTCATGAACATTTTGAAATCCACCTAATTAAGTTCAAAGTCCCAGATAATGGCCACATTGAAGACAAAATTGAACAAAATATTTCTATTGATTTATACAATATCTCAAACTAAATGAAATTAAACAATTCTAGAAGCTGTATCTTTCCCAAGAACCGAAATCTAAATCTACCTGCGGAAGCTGTGCCTATAATCTGTTGGTCAAGTCTGGACACATTGACCTCCCAGACCCCATCTTTATGACCCCTGAAGGTCTTGACCATCGAGTATGTTGGTGAAGCCTGTCTAAAACTTGACACAAGTTTACTGGTGGAGGCAATATACGACTTCTTGATCTTCTGTGAGATATGGCTTGCACCTATAAACAAAGTTAAATTTTGCTACTCATTCGGTTCCAAATATCTCTAGCAATTGATCAATCATACCTTTCAATCTAAATACTGATTGAGCAAACAATATGGTTCCTTTAGTCTATGTGTACATTGGAAATCTCTACACAGATATCTTATTTGACTTAATGAAATAAAGATTTTAGTGTTGTAACTGTACAGTACCAAGAATATGTTGTAGGTATATAACATGAAAGACCAAAATATAGATAGAGCCTTTCATCCTTTTCTCTCTAAATATTCTGACTTTCATACTTATTTTCTCCCACCTAAATCAGTCATCTTGCCAACTGCAGTCCTTTTGAATAAGAACAAAGATAAAATTTCACAGTTTACTATAAAAATTTCACCTCTTTTTGACTTTCCAGGTCCATCTGTGACCTCTAGTGAATCTGTTGTTGGTTTCTCACCACTCGCATAAGCATCAAGTCGTTCTTGTAAATGTTCTACTTTATCTTGTACTGAAATTGTAAAGCATATATCGTCTGTGTAAATGCAAAACCTCGTATATCGATTCGTGCCATTTTTAAAGAACAAACTTGTGTGCCCAATTTAGACAATTCTCGCAGGTTCTGAGATATGTTTACTGATCAGTATTAATGACAAATTATTTGTGAACAATATGTCCAGATATGTCAAATAAAACATTTCAGTTTGGGAAAAGTCATTATACTTTTTCCCTCCCCTTTAAAATTTTCCTAAAACGAGATACGAGGTTTTGCATTTACAATGACGATATGCAAGAATTGTTAGATTACTTGATTAGTGCAATATAGCACAAAGATATTAAGACAAAAATAGGAAACACAGGTTATCAGAACTTTCTTTCTTTGCCTCAATTTTGACTAAAGCTTTGTCTGATTGTGACATAAAAACTAAATCTTTTCAAGGAAAAGGTAAAGGATGTGCAGTCTGACCTTAGCCTACACTGCCTGCTTTCTTAGAAGATACTCAATTATTGAAGCAAAAACTTGAGACAAACTGATTTATATATTTCTTAACCCTTTCCCAAACAAGACCTGGCTTTGACATCCCTAGAAGAAATAGTTTGGGAAAACATTGAAACAAAAGAGGAAATGCTGATAATCAGCATTTTCTCCTTTTGCCTCAATGTTTTCTGTGCAATATTATTCACAAATTGCATCTTTAGTAACATCCATTTGGTCATCTGCAGCAGCTTTCAAGTTGAAATACCCTAAAATTTTGTCATTTGGGAACGGGTTAAATTGATAATTTATTTGAAACAAAAATTAAAGTCAGTACGACAAGTCTTAATCAAAGGGAGGTAAATCTGAATGTACTATAAGGACAATAAGATTGAAGTTACCTTCTCACACCAATCCTGAGCCCTTTTGCTTTTATAGCAAACAGAATCAAATATTATTCACTGATCCTAGGTGTGGATTCTCATACACTTAAAGACACTTCCAACGCAACACTTACATTTTTCATCATAATTAGATAAATATTGCAGTATATTTTATGAAATTTTCAGCAAATATAAATGATCTATGTTTACATGTATTCTGTAAATATCATCAAAATCGATTGATCTGAACATAAAAAATATTCAGATTTTTCACCAAGACTCAAAAATGAAAAGTAAAAAAACCCAAGACAATTGCAGAATTCAATAGCATCAAAGCAGCGTCACGAAATCATGCTCATATCTCATACCACTGCTTCATAAGATTTGATAACATGATTTCACGTGCAAAGCAATACTAGAATTCAGTTGCATCTATTCTGTTTAAGAAGTAATGTTTTGTACGTGTCAGCAGTGCACAAAATCATCGAATTTGTAACCAGACATTAGTTTTCCGTCCTTTTGCTTTAACAAATTTTCAACAACTCCCCTGCGAAAAAAGTTCACGAAGTTCATTAACTTTGATGAACTTTTTATGAAATTCATGAAATTGCACGAACTAACATTAAAAATTCATGAACATCCAGTTTCATTAATTCAAAGTTCATGAACTTTTTATGAAGTTGATGAACTTTGTTGAACATTTTATGAACTTCATGAACAAATAAACACGTTCATGAACTTGCAATTTCCTAAATTCATAGTTCATGAACTTTTTACAAACATTTTGAAAGTTGTTGAACTTATTATGTTTAGTTCATGAACATCCATTTTAAGAAATAAAATAGGTCTGCATTTTAATTCCAAAGTTCCTGAAGGAGTCAACCATTTCATCGATAGATAACATATGTTGGCTACTAAAATCGACAATTATAAAAAGTACAAATTCACAAACTAATAGCCAGGCTGTTTCAACCCTGACAAAGCAGTTTTGCATATATTTAAATTTCAATGATTTTGAAAATGGATGGAGAAATCAATAAGCTGTAGAAAGAACAGTTTAGCTGCTGACTATATTATCTAAATAATTGCTAAACGATTAAGGTCTTTTTCTAGCTAACCTTCTGCTAGCTACTTTTGTGATCATCCAGTGTCTATTAACCAGTGTTTGTGACAAGGAATCTCTGAACCTAAACAGAACAAGAGATAACGTTCAGAAAGTCCATGGACAGTCGAAAGCACTGTGACTAATTCGGGAGAGTGAATGGATAAAGAAACTGGACACCAAATTTCCTTCTGGACTTAATTCAAGAGAAGTACGCCAAACGTAACGTCATGTTTTGACGTCATGACGTCACTTCCTGTAGGAAGTACAGGAAGTGACGTCATGACATCATAACATGTTCAAAATGGTGGAAAATGACTATTAACAATGTAGTTTTATAGAATAGTGCAAAATTTTTCTTGAAAAAGACCCAAATAAGGGTCGAAATATTGAAAAGAGTAACGTTTTATTAAATGTTGACTTTAATTCCCCTGTTGGGAATAATCTAAAGAAGACTCTAAAAGAGAACAAGAGATGTTTGTAAAACATATATGCCCCCTCAAGGGCCTACATTTGATGTAGGTCAAAGTCCAAGGTCAAGTTAACAAGGTCCAAGGTCATTGTCAAATATGAAAGGTCTTGGTAGGAGGTGTGTATGTGTGAAATATCAAAGCTGTATATGTAAAAGTAAAATGAAACATAGGCCAGGTTAAAGTTTTTAAAAGTAGGCCAAATGCCAAGGTCAAGGTAATGGTCAAATGTGAAAGGTCTTGGTTGGAGGTGTCCATGTGTGAAATATCAAGGCTGTAGGTGTAAAAGGACATGATATATATGCCTGGTTTCAGTCTTTTTAAAAGAAGGTTAAACTCAAAGGTCAAGGTTGCAATATTCAAGGTCATGGTCAAATTTGAAAGGTCTTGGTAGAAGGTGTCTATGTGTGAAATATCAAGACTGTAGGTGTAATAGGACATAAGATGAAGGCTAGGTTAAAGATTTCTAAAAGTATGTAAAAATTAAAGGTCAAGGTCACACAGGCCAAGGTCATGGTCAAATGTGAAAGGTCTTCGTAGGAGGTGTCAATGTGTAAAATATTGAGACTGTATAGGTAACAGGACATGAGATATAGGCCTAGTTTAAGTTTTATAAAAGTAGGTCAAACTCCAAGGTCAATGTCCAAGGTCATGGTCAAAAGTGAAATATCTTGGTTGGAAGTGACCATGTGCAAAATATCAAGGCTGTATATGTAAAATGACATGAAATATAGGCCAGGTTAATGTATTATTAAAGTAGGTCAAACACCAAGGTCAAGGTCACAAGGTCCAAGGTCATGGTCAAATGTGAAAGGTCTTGGTCGTAGGTGTCCTTGTGTCAAATATCAAGGCTGTTTGTGTAAAAGGAATTGATATATCGGCTAGGATAAAGTTTTTTTTAAAGTAGGTCAAAGTCAAAGGTCAAAGTCAAAGGTCAAGGTCACAAGGTCCAAGGTCATGGTCAAATGTGAAAGGTCTTGGTAAGATGTGTCCATGTGTGAAATACCAAGGCTGTATGTGTAATAGCACATAAGATATAGGCCCAGTTTAATTTTTTCAAAAGTAGGTCAAACTCCAAGGTCAAGGCCACATGGTCCAAGGTCATAGTCGTATGTGATAGGTCTTGGTCCGAGGTTTCCATGTGTCAAATATCAAGGCTGTACATGTAAAAGGACATGATATATCGGCCAGGTTGAAGTTTTTTAAAAGTAGGTCAAACTTCAAGGTCAAGGTCACAAAGTCCAAGGTCATGGTCAATTGTGAAAGGTCTTGGTAAGATGTGTCCATGTGTGAAATATCAAGGCTGTATTTGTAAAAGGTCATGAGATATATGCCTGGTATAATTTTTTTTAAAGTAGGTCAATCTCCAAGGTCAAGGTCACAAGGTCCAAGGTCATGGTTAAATGTGAACGATGTTGGTAGGAGGTATCTATGTGTGAGATATCAAGGCTGTATGTGTAAAAGGACATGAGATATAGGCAAGGTTAAGAATTAATTGTAAAAATCAACAAAGGGCAATAACTCCAAGAATTTGATTGACAGAGTTACGGTTCTTGTGCACTGCACCTCTCCATAATAAAATCTATTCACCTATTAAGTTTTATGATTCTACCTTATATACTTTTTGAGTTGTGCTCCGGACAAGAATCAAGTTATAAAATCAACAAAGGGCAATAACTCATAAAATTTGATCGGCAGAGTTACGGTTCTTGTGCACTGCACCTCTCCATAATGAGATCTATCCACCTGTAAAGTTTCATGATTCTACCTAACATAGTTTTTGAGATATGCTCCGGACAAGAATCAAGTTTGAAAATCAACAAAGGGCAATAACTCAAAAAATTTGATCAGCAGAGTTACGGTTCTTGTGCACTGCACCTCTCCATAACGAGATCTATCATAACGAGATCTATCCACCTATAAAGTTTCATGATTGTACCTTACATACTTTTTGAGTTATGCTCCGGATAAGAATCAAGTTATAAAATCAACAAAGGGCAATAACTCAGAAAGTTTGATTGGCAGAGTTACGGTTCTTGTGCACTGCACCTCTCCATAATGAGATCTATCCACCTATGAAGTTTCATGATTCTACCTTTAATACTTTTTGAGTTATGCTCCGGACAAGGTTTGGTCTACAGACAGACCGACCCACCTACGGACCGACCGACCGACCTTCCGACCGACCTTCCGACTGACCAACCGACACTTGCAAAACAATCAGTGTTCTCCCCAGCCCAATAAGCTGTATCGGCCCCAATACAGCTTCATTGAAATCAGTGTAATGCCACTACAGCTTCAAAAGTACCCCACAGCTTAACTTCTTCAAAATAGTCACCAAAGAGAGACATTTAGAGGTATTTCATGTCAAAAACTGATAAATGGGGCATTCTTTTAAACTAAAAACTACTAATGCTGTATAAAAACATCATTGGAAAAGAAGAAATTGCTCAAATTGAGCAATTTCTTCTTTTCCCATAATGTTTTTATTCACAAGTATTTGCATGAACACAATGTGTTGCAAGGTCTACCAATGCCCCTATGCCTTCAATATATTCTGCGGAGAACACTGACAATATACCCCCATTTTCTTCGAAAGGGGGCATAATTATAAATTGGCTTTGTAATGAATTTCTTGTATCAAATTCAAGAAGTGCTTAAATAGTTCTAGAACTACTGCAAATGTTCATGAACTAGTTCATGAACTACTTATCTATAAAGTACATTTAGGTTAAACTTCAACGTCAAGGTCACAAGTTCAAAGGTCATGGTCTTAAATGAAAAGTCTTAGCATAATATATCCATGTGTGAAATGGTACATCTGTTTTTCACATAGTTCACAAGATACAGAATTAACTGGGTGGAATCAGACCTCCCCGTCTAATTTTATTCATGTTTCCAGTCTATTACATGACATCACTTCCTGTTTATCAGAGAATTGGAGGGAATTTGCTTGTCTGACTTTTTTTTCAAAAAAATGTTTTTTGTCATAATTTAGTAAATTTACATTCATATTCAAGAATAATCAGGAGATAAAGAAGCTCACTGAACAGTTAAACCAAGTAAAGCAACATTGGTGAGTGTTCTTTTGACTAAATTAAACAAATTTAAATGTTCAGTTTTACAATTCCCCACCCAAATATTGTGTAGTAAATAACTTAGTTCATGAAATTATGATGAACATTCATGAAACGTAAAATTTGCCTTTAATGAACTCGCAAGAAGTTCTTGAACTTCAGAAGTTCATGAACTTCAGAAGTTCTTGAACTTTTGTTGGTGAACTTCAGTGGTTCATAAACTTGCTGTTTCATGAACTTGGCTGACTAATTCATGAACTTCCGAAGTTCAAGAACTTCTTGAAATTCATGAAAGGCAAATTTTGCATTTCATGAACGTTCATCATAATTTCAAGAACTTTTTCGCAGGGGACTGGAACAAGAACTTAAAAGGGACGAGTTAAGAATGATCCCACAAAGATTCATCATCAATTATGCTTTATAAATGAGAAGGGGTGTCTTCGTGTCATTTAGGTCCATGACGGACACACAGAATGTCAAAAACTTTACTGCTGTTACATAAATAACACGAATTTACGATATCAGCTTGCACAGCTTTTTTGCGACTTTTTGTTTTCTAGTCATATTATATGAACTGCAAATTTAATCATTTCTACTCAATGTTTCTTTGTCAAAATTACAGATATTTTGCAAATGTGAATTAATTAAATTTGCTGAAAATTTGATGAAAAATGGTTCATTAAATTTCAAGTTATTGCCTAAAAGGAAAATGTGGCGTTAGAAGTGTCTTTAAGTGTACTTTTCAAAATTTAGTTAAAGAACAGGCGAGCTGTAAATTTTTAATATTAGTTGTTTTTGTATAAGTGCTAGCTGTTTATTGTATGTGCAGCCTGTGGCAATTTTTTTCTTTTCTTCATACATTTAAACATGATCTGATTTCTCATTAAATGAAATGTCTTCTTTTAGAGTTTAGCACCTCTGTTAACTGCTATATCGCTGCGGCTGGAGCAACTAATGGTAAGTGTGAATTCCTAGTATTTCCCTCACCAATACAACCACAATATCCAATCTGAGCCTCCAGCTGCTCTCTCACATAGATAACTTGTACCCATTAGTGAGAGACAAAATGACTTTTTGTCTAATGTCAAAATGGATATTGGCCGAGCCCGGGTTCCAACTCAAGACCCCTGGAATGACAGACTCCGACTTTACTGATAGAGCATTTGGAGCTCGGCAAATTTAATTTCAATATCTGTAAAAAGTAGTAAAGGAGAATAAAGTATTTTACTTACACAACAAATTCTCAGAATATAAAGTTTCAAACTCTTTCTCAATCTGGCCAAATAAACGATGAAGCTTAGATCTGAAAAATAATTAAAGGCCTTGTTTGAGAAAGCATTAATGATAGGTGGCCTGGACAGCCTCAGGAATTCTACAAATAATCATGAATTCTGTGGTTTGTTTAAGTTCATAGCTCTGGATAGGTGGGTGGTGTTACAATTCTATTGTTATCTTTTCACAAAACCATACATTGTGGGTACTCATTTAAATTCTTCAATTGAGAACATTTAAATGAGCACTTAAAACAAACATAATATTATTGACAAACTCTTTCCAAAACAACAAAAATATTTAACCAAATTAGTGATATTTTGAGCATTTAAAATTTGTACATAATTGCATGGAAAACATACAAAGAAAAGCAGAAAATGCTCAATATCAGCACTTTCTTGTTTTCCTTTCTTGCTGTCTCTAATCCTTTAAATTTAGTACCATCTTTACCATTACTTATTTAGGAAAGAAATAACAAGAGGCCCAGGAGGGCCTGAATCGCTCCACTGGCTAAAATGGAAGAATTATCCCATGATTTCTTGTAAGCCTTACACAGCCAAATCTTGCAATTTGTGAATAAATTTCGAAGAGAGACTCAAAGAACATTCTTGCAAAGTCTGGTTCAAATTGGCCTAATGGTTGATTTTTAAAGAATTTTCTTATGATTTCTCCAAGTCTGATAAGCCCCTTTCTCCCTGCCACAGCCACATTTTTTGACAAATATAAAAATTTCTGAACAAATTTTAAAAAGAATGACTAAAGGCACATTCCTGCAAAGTTTGGTTCAATTGGGCACACTGGTTGATTCTTAAAGAATTTTCTTATGATTTCTCTTTAAGTCCGATAAGCCCCTTCCTCCCAGCCACGCCCACTTTTTTGACAAATGTAAAAATTTGTGAATAAATTTTGAAAAGAGAGACTCAAAGAACATTCCTGCAAAGTCTGGTTCAAATTGGCCTTATGGTTGATTTTTAAAGAACTTTCTTGATTTCTTTAAGTCTGATAAGCCCCTTTCTCCCTGCCACGCCCACCTTTTTTGACAAATGTCAAAATTTGAGAACAAATTTTGAAAAGAGAGACTCAAAGAACATTCCTGCAAAGTCTGGTTCAAATTGGCCCAATGGTTGATTTTTAAAGAATTTTCTTATGATTTCTCTAAGTCTGATAAGCCCCACCCTGCCACGCCCACATTTTTTGATGAATCAAAAATTCGCGAACAAGTTTTGAAAAGGGTCACTCAAGGAACATTCCTGCCATTTGGTCAAAATTGGCCCACTGGTATAAGAGGAGAAGATGTTTAAAGAAAAAGTTAATGGACGGACGGACGCACGGACGGACGCACGACGGACACAACGCCATGACAATAGCTCGCTGGCCTTTGGCCAGTGGAGCTAAAAATGATTGATACATTTCCTTTCAAATGACTAGCACACATCTATCTGGAGCTCTCTGTTGACAAAATTCAATACCCTAAGTATGAATTATTTAGGACTTTAAAACCAATTCAATCATTGCCCTATGCATAGAAATGGATTTTCAATTACCAGTTTTCAATCAACATAATATTATATATATTGTCGCTTTTATAAGGTTTCCACTGAAAAGCGATCACATTTAGAGTTCATAATCCAAACTGTGCAGCTAAAGAAAATTCTTGAATGCTTACAAATACTTGCATGCAAGACTTGTCAATTTCCAATCCCATGTTTGAAACATTAAAAACCAATATGGATCCTGATCAGGCTTTGCATATGCATATGCGGATCAAGATCTATATGAATCAAAATGCTGAGATGCCCCATCTTTCATGTACAACCTAATTTGTATTGAAAGAGATGTAACCCTTGTTTGGCAAGGGGTTTATAAACACTTTCCCAACAGTAAAATTAGAGACTTTTATCCAATCTGAAAGAGCTGAAGATATCAAACTGAAAGTTGATTATGATGCAATTGGTGATTATCAGCATTGTCTTCTTTTGTTCCAATTCTTTCCTAAGCCCGAATCATGAGGGACATCATTGGGAGGTGTTTAATCATTAATATTTTCTTAACAATCCATACAATCAGTAGATCAATATGAAGGTAATTGGTTATTTTGTATTTTATTACTTTTTTCCCCTTTTGATCATTCTACTTTGAAAATAAACAACATTGTCAGTTCTGCTTCACAAGCTTTCTAATTTTGTGTATCTACGTTTTAACTCTTTCACAAACAACAAAATTTTCGGGTGATTCACTTCAATAACTGTAAAAAATGACAAAATGGATGTTATAAAAGATAGGATTTGTGTAAAATATGGCACAGAAAATATTGAGACGAAAGAAGAAACTGCTGGTTATCAGCAGTTTCTTCTTTTGTTTCAATGTTTTCCAAAGCCTTTTCTATTAGGGACGTCAAAACCAGGTCTTGTTTGGGAATGGGTTAACTCTTTCACAAACAAGACCATTTTGAAAGTCCCTATCAGAAAAGACATTGTAAAAACATTGCCTAGTTTTGACATCCATGATAAAGAGAGCTTTATAAAACACAGTGGGAACAGAAGAAAATGCCAATATCCTGTATTTTCTAAATTAAGTACTCTATGATTTACTTCCATATCACAGGGATTTTTCACCATCCATCAATCAATAATCCCTGATTATCCGATGGATTAATAAGATTGAATTTGTGTAAAATATAGCAAAAACAAATATGCAGGAAAAAGGAGAAAATAATTGTCATCAGCAAATTCTTCTTTGGTCTCAATGTTTTCTCGATCTCTATCAATAAACAAGAGGCCCAGAGGGCCTTATCGGTCACCTGAATCAAATGAGCAGACACAGTTAAGGAAAATGTTAAAAGTTAACTAATAGCGCACCCCCCCAGCACCACCATTTCTTGACAGTTTTTTTTTCTCTTGTACAAACTTATTTAAAGACTCAAATACCAAATGTGAATTCAATCCAACAATAGAGCATTTCTTAATATGTACCCTATTTACCCCCTTTTGGCCCCTTTTGGGGCCTCAAAGGGAGATAACTCCATGATTTGTATAAATCTGAAGCGGCTTCCCAATGGGATGCTTCCTGCCAAGTTTGGTAGAAATCTGTCTCAAAAAAATGTAGAAAATGTTCAAAGTTTAGTAATAATGCGAACCCCTCCCATCCCCGATCCCAAGCACGACCATTTATTGACAGATTTTTTCTCTTGTACAAACTTTGTAGTCCTTGCCCTAAAGACTTTAACTTCCAAATGTGTATTCAATGCAACAGCCGGTTCATGAGAAGAAGATTTTTTAAGATGTACCCTATTAACCCCCTTTTTGGCCCTTTATGGGACCTCAAAGGGAGATAACTCCATGATTTGTACAAAATCTGAAGCGGCTTTCTATTTTAGGATGCTTCCTGCCAAGTTTGGTTGAAATCCGTCCAATGGTTCTTAATAAGAAGTCGAAAATGTTAAGTTAACTAATAACGGGCCCCCCTCACATCCCCCATCCCCAGCACGGCCATTTCTGGACGGATTTTTTTCTCTTGTACAAACTTTGTTGTCCTTACCCTAAAGACTCTAAATACCAAATGTGAATCCAATCCAACAGCCGGTTCATGAGAAGAAGATTTTTTAAGATGTACCCTATTTAACCTCTTTTAGGCCCCTTATGGGGCCCCAAAGGGAGATAACTCCACGATTTGTACAAATCTGAAGCGGCTTCCCATGGGGATGCTCCCTGCCAAGTTTGGTTGTAATCCGTCCAATGGTTCTCAAGAAGAAGTCAAAAATGTTAAGTTAACTAATAACGCAACCCCCCCCCCCCTCACATCCCCCATCCCCAGCACGGCCATTTCTGGACGGATTTTTTTCTCTTGTACAAACTTTGTTGTCCTTGCCCTAAAGACTCTAAATTCCAAATGTGAATCCAATCCAACAGCCGGTTCATGAGAAGAAGATTTTTTAAGATGTACCCTATTTAACCCCTTTTAGGCCCCTTATGGGGCCCCAAAGGGAGATAACTCCATGATTCATACAAATCTGAAGCGGCTTCCCATGGGGATGCTCCCTGCCAAATTTGGTTGTAATCCGTCCAGTGGTTCTCAAGAAGAAGTCGAAAATGTTAAAAGTTAACGCACGACGGACGACGCACGACGCACGACGCACGACGACAGACAAAACACGGTCGCAATAGGTCACCATGACCTTCGGTCAGGTGACCTAAAAAAGTCAAAACCAGGCCTTGTTTGGGAAACAATAAATTATTGTCTGCAGCATTTTGAATTGACAATAATCTGAAATCTTGCACTCTAGAAAATTACTGAATCATCATAAT
This sequence comes from Fragum sueziense, assembly GCA_963680895.1. Classification (NCBI taxonomy): domain Eukaryota; kingdom Metazoa; phylum Mollusca; class Bivalvia; order Cardiida; family Cardiidae; genus Fragum; species Fragum sueziense. The sequence continues at coordinate 55,051,330 of OY804600.1, read as the reverse complement.
TCAAAACTACAACACAAACAAACAAACCGGCTTTTGACGTCCCTAGAAGAAATAACCTAAAGGAAAACATATTGAGACAAAAGAACAAACTGCTAATAACCAGCAGTTTCTCCTTTTGCCCCAATATTTTCTATGCTTTATTGTACATAAATATTTACTTTGATGACATAAATTTTCTTGTCGACAGCAGATTTCAAAGTGGGACTTCCCCGATTTGTTTTTTTTTTTTGGGAAAGAGTTAAGCACTGCGATTTTACAATAATCTGAAATCTCGTCATCTAGAAAATTACTATATTATTATTAGAACTATCAAATTTCAAAACAATAAAACAAAACAAACAAGCAATATTTTCACCTACCTGAACTCTGTGGGTAGCGGAGACTCAGTATCGGAGTCGTATCTGGCTGCCGACATCCCTCCCGGCGTGTGAGACTGACTCTGCTGGGACACACGTTTACTCTTCAACTTGCTCGGATTGTCGACTGGCATGGCAGTAGGTGTATAAACAAACCCCCTCGATCAATTTCCGCTCCGCCTCACCGACCAATTACCACTCAGCTTCCTAAATAGATACATTATCTATAGCCATTATGGGCAGACCAGAATTACTTGACCCTTTCCCAAACATCTTTTTTTTAATGCTCCATCTTTTTACTGGTTGTTGCTGCAGATGACAAATTTAATATTGCTTGAAAAAGATGTATAGCACAGAGAATATTTAGGCAAAAGGAAAAAAAGCTGATTATCAGCATTTTCTCCATTTGCCTCCATATTTTCCAGTCTTTTATATAAGGATCAAAAGGAACCACTGTTTGGGAAAGGGTTACTGTATCTGCTTTTGTCCCTTTCTGTATTCAGGCTTTTAATCTAAATCCAATTGTCATAAATCCATTACCAGAATGATGACAAAATTTACCCTGTTCATAAAACAGACATACTTTTTACATCCCTGAAGGAGAGAGGGTAAATGAACATTGAAAGAAATGGTCATTTTAGAGTTTGAGTTTATTTGGGTTTTACACCGTTTTTAACTGCCAGGGTCATATCGCGGCAGCGGTTATTTTTAGAAACTCATTACTTGATTTTCAACATTTCTTTCAGTTTCTAAACCTTATCAACCAAGGAAAGAGAAAAAAACATTTTTCGGAAAGGGATATCAAATCTAGTCATAGTTTAGGATAGGGTCAACCAAAACATTATTTCAATGCCCAAGTACTTAAATAGCTTTATTCCTGCCTCAGCAACTATGAATTTCGGACATACTTAGAGTTTTGTTGTTAGGGAATGGGTAAAAACACTCAGAATATGTTAAATTGAAAAAAAAAAAAAAAAAAAAAAAAAAAAAAACTTAAGATATTTATTTAGAAAATTGATTAATTAAATTAATATTATGATTGTATGCTTTATTATCAAGTTTAGCACTGGAGTGAAAATGCTCTAATTATAAAGGCTATTGATCTATTGGTTCTGAATAATAGTTGAACCATACAGCCCAGGTAGAAAATACAAGTCATCATGATCAACACTGCCTTTTTTCTAACCCTTTCCCAAAGAGCAAAATTTCAGGGTGATCAAATTTGAAAGTTACTGCAGATGAAACAAGAGTTGTCCGCGGACAACGTAGCTCGTCTATATGGGACCTTGTCACAAAAAAAGCTTATTTTTCATAAGTAGGTTAAACTCCAAGGTCAAGGTCACAAGGTCAAAGGTTATGGTCCCAAATGTCAGTTCTTGTCAGGAGGTATCCATGTGTGAAATATCAAGGCTGTATCAATAATAGTGCATGAGATATAGGTCAGGTTAAAGTTTTTAAAAGTAGGTCAAACTCCAAGGTCAAGGTCACTAGGTCAAAGGTCATGGTCACAAATGAAAGGTCTTGTCGAGATGTATCCATGTATGAAATATCAAGGCTGTATCTCTAATAGTGCCTGAGATATAGACCAGGTTAAAGTTTTTCAAGTGAAGACCGGACGGGACGGTACGCGACGCCAACACTAGGGCTGTGACATTAGCTCCCCCGACATAAAGTCCCGGCTCGCTAAAAAGGGAATGGGATGTTGTATAACATAGAATTGTCTACAATATTGCTTAAAAAATATTGAGACAAAAAGAGAAGCTGCAGTCTCCATTTTCTATTTTTGCCTTAGGTCCTATCACTGTGATGTAAGTTGTACGTTAGGTTTGTGTAGTCATTCAAAGATGGCGACAACAATACAGCATGAGAGGTAGGTGTCTTAGTTTTTCATTGATAAATTTCTTAAACGGTCGTATCTTGCCTTGATACTGATATCATTATACAGGGGAAATGTATACCTATCAACGGTTCTATATATCAAAGTACCAGTGTTGTCCTATCGTACTCAGTCGTTGTGCAAAGACAGCCCAACACGGAAAACTTTTTTCGAGGCGAGAAAGTAGCCCTTTTAAGGATGATTACATAGTAATCAGCGAACTAGGGAACAAACTATTGCTCTTACTTGGATGTCTTTAACATGCTCTTTTCTATGGTTACCGTTATTTTACACAAAAATGTCTAGAATGACCACAAACACTGTGTTTATTAAATGGCCAGACAACGGTGTAGTCAGAGTGAAAATATGCAGACACAACGGTGCAGTTTCTGTGTTTTATGTACGGTGTGGTTATATTTTCATAACAAATTGTGAACGGTGTAGACATAATGCAATTGTGAACGGTGTAGACTTGAAGTAATACAGAACTCATCATTTCTGGAATGATAATATCTTTATGTTTAATGATAACGTTTTCACGGCTGAGAATCATGTTTTACAATTACTACCGAAATTCTTCAACAATTATGTTAATAATTTTTTATGTGACTGACTTGTAAATGCTTTGCAGCAAAGAAGGTAACAATATGTCTACAAAATATACTTTAATCAAAATATATCAGAATCTAGTTTCCTTGCTATTTGTCAAAGCAATTCTGTAAGGGTCAAATAGTAGAAATTACCAAGAATCTGCTGGCGTCCGTTTTATTTTTTTCTTTATTTTCAGTTCCATGCTGTTCACCTATTACTACTGTCATTTCGAAGGGAGTTTCGAAAATGTTGTGAAGCATTCGGAACAGGACCATTCCAGTCAGATATTAAAAGTGCGCAGGGCGGGGGAGATCAATGATCAGACAGGTCAAAAAGATTTGAAAACTCTGAACTTTAGTATTATTCCTGATATTATCAAGAAGTCAGACTAGGACATCATCCTCATTTGCGAGCATAGAATACACAAGATAGACCTCATCGACGCAGAAAAAAGGATTTTGGAGTTAACAAGATTCTTTCTATCGATGATATCCCCGGTTTTGAATGCATGAGTCCTGAACATAAAAAATGACGAAGTTCAACACCCCATACAGTCGTTCAAAAAGCCCCGACCTTACTTCCTGATATTTCCATTGGACGTGCTAAAACAGATGAAACGGATAGGGTCTCTTCTCTTTCCCCACGAGAACATGAAAACAATGGCTGAAATGAACAGTTTGTTCCCAGATGTGATTAAGTCATTGAGAAGCGTTGATCAACTTGGTATTTGTTTATTTTGGTCAATGAAGGTCGGCTCTCGATGGAAAACATTGCATTTCATTTATTTATGGATGTGTGTAAGTTACACTGTCTTGGTAGTACTTCAATGCGTTTTACTCCAATAGTCAAACGGTTTTGGCGAATAGAATATTGTCTTTTTCATTGCAAATGGTTACATTTTATGAGTGAGCCCAAAAAATCTTGGCCAGAAAAATGTCAGTCCTGAAGAAGAAGTTCATTACGTATGAAATTCCAAAATTAATTTTGCAGTTCCAGAATTCTATTTTCAAGACTTATTTACTTAAGTCGAACAAGACGAAAAAAAGGCCCAAATGTTTATGACACAAATTAATAATTTATGTTTTGTTATTTATAATTTATGTTTTGTTGATTGAATCCTTTATTTTGGGTAAAATCAGACTTTTCAATGAGGGGTCAATTTGAAAACAAGATACATTTCGATCAATAATTATCATACTCCATGAGTTGAAATCATTTCATTAATTACAATAATTGATTGTAATAACCAATTACAACAGTTACAAAGAAAAATTCAAAGCCAGAGCCGAAATTTCGAATCTACAAATCAAATGAACGGATGAACAAGAAATTTGCCGTTGCACTTAACATGGCTTCAAAATGACGGTTATCGTATGTCTTATTTGATATTTTGTGATGGTATTCCTTTTGATTATCATTTCCGTCAGATGTTTATTCAATCACAAATAACAAAAATGTCTCCCGAAAATTAAATCAAACATACATTGAACTGTTTAAGGCTTAGGAGAATGAAGAAAAGAGAAAACATATTTTCTTAACTTTTGTTTTCATTTACTTTGAGGATGGCGGCATTTTCATCTGAGTTTTCTAAGACCAAAGTATTTGAGGGAGATAAAACAGATGATCTGCTATCTGTTAGAGCTAGTTCGCCCTATACAACATACCAAGTCTACACCGTTCACAATTTGTTGTGAAAATAATAACTACACCGTACAGATAACACAGAAACTGCACCGTTGTGTCTGCATATTTTCACTGTGACTACACCGTTGTTTGGCCATTTAGTAAACACAGCGTTTGTGGTCATTCTAGACATTTGTGTGTAAAATAACGGTAACCATAGAAAAGAGCATGTTAAAAACATCCAAGTTAGAGCAATAGTTTGTTCCCTAGTTCGCTGATTACTATGTAATCATCCTTAAAAGGGCTACTTTCTCGCTTCGAAAAAAGTTTTCCGTGTTGGGCTGTCTTTGCACAATGACTGAGTACGATAGGACAACACTGGTACTTGGCTATATAGCACCGTGAATAGGTATACATTTCTCCTGTACAATGATATCAGTATCAAGACAAGATACGGCCATTTAAGGAAATTATCGACGAAAAACTAAGACACCTACCTCTAATGATTTTCCCCCGACGCCATCTTTGATTGACCACTCAAAACTTCCGTACAAACTACACAAATCTAACGTACAACTTACAACACAGTGCCTATTGTGTACACAAATTATTTATCTACAACTGTTACAGTTTTGTAGTCAAGGCCCATAGGAAAAGGGGGCAAGAGGCTAAGCCCTCTAAATATAGCCAAAATGCTGAATTTTCTTTATTTCATAGTAAAAATTTTTAGAAAAATTAGCCACACCATCAATATTCAGATTCTGGCTGCGAGAGGGGCTTCAGCCTCCCCACCAAAAATTGCTTCCTATGGGCCTTCAGTCTGCATCAACTCTCAACTTAGTACTGTCTAAAACTATATTTAATAAACATATAAATTATATGGGAAAGGGATTCCCCATTATATAAATCAACTTTGATCTGATTCCAATTTTACTGGCTCCTTATTCAACACTTTAAAATTAAAATCAGCATTTTTTACTTTTGCCTGAACATTTTCTGTGCAATATTGAACATAAATTATACATCTACAGCTTCTTTAATGTAGTCTGCAGTAACTTTCAAATTGGACCCTTCTAAAACTTTATCATTTGGGAAAGAGATTCCCCATTATATATATCTACTTTGATCAGATTCCCATTTTACTGGCCAAACAGGAAAACCTATTTGGCTCTGGTCCTTATTTCTAGATTGATCATTATTGTATACAGCTAAACAGACTATTAACCCTTTCCAAAACAGCCACAATTTGATCTGATCCCATTCAAAACCTGTTGAAAGTACAAAATGGGTTTTGATAATGATGAAATTTGTGTAAAATATAGCACAGAAAATATTGAAGCAAGAGGAGACAAGAGCCGACATAGACGGATTAACTCTTTCCCAAACGTCAAAATTTTAGGGTGATTATTTAAGACAGAATTTGTGTAAAATATGGCATAGAAAACATTGAGACAAAAGGAGAAACTGCTAGTTATCAGCAGCTTCTTCTTTTGTTTCAATGTTTTCCCAAGCATTTTCTATTAAGGACGTCAAAACCAGGTCTTGTTTGGGAAAGGGTTAAGCTCACCGAATATGTGTACACACATTATTTATAGAATTTGGTCTAGAACAACCTATTAATCACATGAGTACAAAATTTCACACTGAGGCCCCTTTTTCCATGACACAGCCTCAAATTAAGAAACGGAGAAAAAGATCCCTAAGGATAATCCCAGGGAGTTCACAAGTGAACTTTCATTTTGGTCCAAGGGTTGCTGAGATCTGGCTGTGGACGGGCGGACAGACAGACACACAGACGGACAGCGTGGCGACTATAAGCTCCCCCTAAATTTTTCTGGGGAGCATAAAAATGCTGATTATCAGCATTTTCTTCTTTTGCCTCAATGTTTTCCTATGCCTATTCTGTCAGGCAGGTTAAACCATGTCTTGTTTGGGAAAGGGTTAATATAGGATCAATACTGTCTATGACTACCATTCTATACTGACTGTCATAAGAAACGCCTCAATGAAATTTGTCATCATTTCCCTTAAGCCTATTACAATATGAGTGAAATATATGCTGTATATAATATTTTTGAACAACAGTTACCTCCAATAAGAAAATATGTGTTTCTATTCATCAAGATGTTCATTTCCGGTGTCTGGTCACATTTTCTATGTGCACTTCATGTGTATTTGTCATAATTAACTCATGTGATGAAATTGGTCACATTTTACACAGTAACATGTGTTAGTGGATAGGCAATCAGGAATTTAAAGATTTTCTTATCAAACAGCCATATTAAAGGATGCCAAGACTAAATACTGACAAGAGGACCATGATGGTCCTATATCGCTCACCTGAACCAAAATGATATGAGCAACACTTTTGTTCAATTCAATTAATATATATGACTTTAAGACTGAGAACGAACTTATGGTCAATAGCCTTGTGAAAATCCAACTTATACGAGATCTTATGGTGCCCAACTGTGTCCAAGTTTTGTCTTGATTGATAAATAATTGTAGATTCTAGAGTATAAACAATGTCGAAAGCAGCCGAAAAAGCAGTTTTTTTTTCAAATTCAAGGGCACATAACTCTGGTCAATCTGGTCAGATTAGACTGAAAATCGAACTCATCTGAGATCTTATGGTCCCAAACATTGTGTCCAAGTTTTGTCTTTATTAATTACTAATTGTAGAGTCTAGAGTGTAAAACAGGTCGAAAACAGCCAAAAATGGCAAATCTATCAAATTCAAGGGCACATAACTCTCCACTTTGTGATAAGATCAGACTGAAAATCAAACTCATCCGAGATCTTATGATCCCCAACATTGGGTCCAAGTTTTGTCTTGATTGATTAATAATTGTAGATTCTAGAGTGCAAACAAGGTCAAAAACAGCCGAAAATGGCAATTTTATCAAATTCAAGGGCACATAACTCTCGTCTTTCTGGTAAGATCATACTCAAAATCAAACTAAATCAAGATATTATGGTCTCCAACAATGTGTCCAAAATTTGTCTTGATTAGTCAATAATTGTAGATTCTAGAGTGTAAACAAGGTCGAAAACAGTCAAAAACAGCAACTTTGTCAAGTTCAAGGGCACATAACTCTCGAATTTCTGATTAGATCAGACTGAAAATCAATCTCATCCAAGATCTTATAATCCCAAACATTGTGTTTAAGTTTTGTCTAGAATGATCCATAATTGTAGATTCAAGAGTGTTAACAAGGTCGAAATAGTCAAAGACGGCAATTTTGTCAAGTTCAAGGGCACATAACTCTCGACTTTCTGATCAGATCAGACTGAAAATCCAACTCATCTAAGATCTTATGATCCCCAACATTGTGTGCAAATTTTGTCTTGATTGATTAATAATTGTAGATTCTAGAGTGTAAACAAGGTCGAAAACTGCCAAAAATGGCAATTTTGTCAAATTCAAGGGCACATAACTCTCGTCTTTCTAGTCAGATCAGACTGAAAATTGTACTCATCCGAGATCTTATGGTCTCCAACATTATGTCCAAGTTTTGTCTTGATTGATCAATAATTGTAGATGCTAGAGTGTTAACAAGGTCAAAACTAGCTATTTTTCATGTTCAAGGGCAAATAACTCCAGACTTCCAAATCCGATCAGGCCCATAATCAAACTCATCCGAGAACTTATGACCATACTTGCTTTGACCAAGTTTGATTAAGATTGGCCAACTTTTGTGGATGCTAGAGTGTTAACACCAAATTGTTGACAGACAGACGGACAGACGGACAGATGGACAGATGGACAGACGGACGACGGACATTGAGTGACCACAATAGCTCACCTTGAGCACTTCGTGCTCAGGTGAGCTAAAAAGGGAACTCATGATACAGCCATTTTTGAATGCGAGAAATGCGCAAACAAGTCGCCAGATAGTTTAACGCATTGTGTGTCTCGATTTGGAGTCTTGATCGACGCTTTTGAGTTTCGCAACTGGATCTCAACTGGATCTCATGTGTAACGCCTTTAAAAACAAGAAAATTCCTAACGTCAACGTCATGTACATTTCAGTTTTGTGACGTTGGGATCGACGTTGTGTTGAGCAGTCGATTACTGCGGTGGCCAAATAAGTGTTTTATGGCAATTTTTGTTGTTTCAAGTAACATTTGAAACAGATACATTGCTCGGAAAATAGAGCTAGTATATTAGCCATTTTGGAATACAAACAAGAGGACCATGATGGTCCTATATCACTCATCTGAACCAAAATGATATGAGCAACACTTATGTTCAATTAAATTGATATTCATGACTTTAAGACTGAATATGAACTAATGGTCAATAACGTGCCAAAAATGGCAATTTTATCAAATTCAAGGGCACATAACTCTCGTCTTTCTAATCAAATCAGACTGAAAATCAAACTCATCTGAGATCTTACGGTCTCTAACATTGTGTCCAAGATTTGTCTTGATTGGTCAATAATTGTAGATTCTCGAGTGTAAACAAGGTTGAAAACAGTCAAAAACGGCAATTTTATCAAATTCGAGGGCACTTAACTCTCGACTTTCTGATCACATCAGACTGAAAATCATACTCATCCATGATCTTATGCTCGCCAACATTAGGTCCAAGTTTTATTTTGATTGATTAATAATTGTAGATTCTGGAGAGTAAACAAGGTCGAAAAGAGCCGAAAATGGCAATTTTGTCAAATTCAAGGGCACATAACTCTCGACTTTCTGATCAGATCAGACTGAAAATCAAGCTCATCCCAGATCTTATGCTCCCCAACATTTTGTCCAAGTTTTGTCTTGATTTATTAATAATTGTAGATTCTAGAGTGTAAACAATGTCAAAAACCGCCAAAAAATGGCAATTTTGCCCAATTCAAGGGCGCATAACTCTCATCTTTCTGGTCAGACCTGACTGAAAATCGAACCTATCTGAGATCTTATTCGACCCAACAATGTGTCCAAGTTTTGTCTTGATTGATTAAATAATTGTAGATTCTAGAGTGTAAACAAGGTCGAAAACAGCCGAAAACGGCAATTTTGTCAAATTCAAGGGCACATAACTCTCGACTGTCTGATCAGATCAGACTGAAAATCAAACGCATCGAAGATATTATGCTTCCCAACATTTTTTCCAAGTTTTGTCTTGATTTATAGTTAATTGTAATCTTATAAGGGAAATAACACTTGACACTACTAAAGAAAAGTAGTGTCAATAGTTACTTCCCTTAGATTAATAGAGTGTAAAGCATCTGAAAATGACAATTTTGTCAAGTTCAAGGGCACGTAACTCTAGACTTTCTGATCCGATCAGACTGAAAATCAAGCGCATCCGAGATCTTATGGTCTCTAATATTATGTCTAAGTTTTATCTTGATTGATCAATAATTGTAGATGCTAGAGTGTAAACAAACTTCAAAACAGCATTTTTTGACATTCAAGGGCAGATAACTCACCACATTCTGGTCCGATCAGGCCCATAATCAAACTTGTCCGAGAACTTATGATCATACTTGTTTTGGCCAAGTTTGATCAAGATTGGCTTACTTTTGTGGATGCTAGAGTGTAAACACCCCAAATGTTGACGGACGGACGGAAGGACGGACGGACGCCGGACAAAAAGTGACCACAATAACTCACCTCGAGTTTTTGACGTCTTGCATTGCACGATTAGATTTCTTGGTCGACGAGTTAGAGTTACAGAAACATTTGGGAATCGGCAAAAGTAAGATAGACTCGGATAACCCCTGTTTTATTAGAAGATTTCTTTAATGTTAACGTCATTATGCGTTTCATGTTTATGACGTTGGGAGCAATGTCACATTTAGTATTCACTAACTGTGGACGCCAAATAACATGTTTCACGGCACCTGTTGTTGTCGCAAGTAAAGTTTTAACCGCGTGCAACTGATTTTTAAATGGAAATTCTGATACCACTCTGTTTAAATGTGCTCTTTTTCTAAACTGTATCAATTTGATAATTTCTTTACAATTATTTTTCAACATCAGATAATCAAATTTACAGATTAAATTGAGTTTTTGTAATTTCAAATCAAATATACTGAAAAATCCAATATTTAATAGGACTAAGGCGTTTCTTATGGCCGTCAGTATAGTTATCAGAAATTTCTTCTCTTGCCTTCACATTTTACTAAGATTTTTTCTATTTAAGGTTTCATACATTTGAAATTAATTGGATAATGGTTTAGCAATTTCCAAATGATAGAAGTATACAGATCTACTGGTCCAATTTCAGACCGTCTCGAACGACAAAAGGACCTCTACGGATAAGGCGAGAATTCTCCCTAAAAGGCTCAGCTCGATGGGTCAATTCTCAAAACTAATAAATTGAGAAACAAAATTAAGCTTTATGGTTAGGTAGACAAATAAAGGAAATAAACACCGATTTTTATGTCATTTTAAAAGTTCTATAGGTGCAGATAACTCTTGATTTTAGTACCCACCTAAATGGTTTCGTTTTCTTACACTACCGGTATTCAAAGAGGTAAAATGAAGATTCTTTTATTTTTATTTGCAATTTATTTTCTACAGATACAGGTATAAATGGTGTTAACATCATATGGCAGCTTTGGTTTTGTCCGTATTGCGCATGCGCACCATTGAAACAAATTTAAATGTGCACTTTCCCGCCAAAAACCGAGGCATACCTACCTTCCCAACTCCCAAGGCTGGCTAACATCGATCCCCCCCTTGACCCAGCTTCCCATTGACATGTTGTGTAACTGGATCATAGGCTTCCTTGGTAAAAAGGATTTGCTGGGTCACGAGGGGGGAACGTACTTTTATACTAAAAATAGTACTCATATACCATATATGCCATAATTTTGGCGGGAAGATTTCGCCTTTAAACTCGTTTCAATGATGCGCATGCGCATTAAGGACAAATCGAAAAATGGTTTATGATTTCAACACCAATTGTCCTTACATTTACAGAAAATTTTTTGCTTATAAAACTAAAGAAAACTTAAATCTGGTTTAATGAATAACGGTGGGGTAAGAAAATGTAATTTTGGGGGTAGGTACAGAAACCAAGAGGTATCTGTACCTGTCGAATCGTTTTGATCGTACAAAATCAGTTTTCATATGATTTAGATACATATCTAACAATACAGTTCAAATAATAATCAATTTGCATGTTTTGAAAAATGACTTTTCCATTTGAGCCTTTTAGGGAGATTTCTCGCCTTATCCGTAGAGGTCCTTTAAGGGTCGTCCAATTTGGAAGTTGTCGCAGGCGACAACATGACTGTTGATACAGATATGACAAATGTAAAATATAGCACATGGAATATTTTGGCAAAAGGAGAATATGCTGATTATAGATAATAACGATTACCGTAATTATTCTAATAAACGCCCGGGCGTTTATTATAAACATGGTTGATAGAAAAGTAGGGATGGGCGTTTATTAGAGGTATTCTTATTTCGTCTGTCAAGATTTTCTTATCAAGTGTCATTTTATGACCTCGAAGTTCAGCTAGTCGAATTTGGCAAAGTTTTGTTATAAGAACTGCATAATACGATTGTTCAAGGAAATTCCTTCATTGCCAACAGATTTAGGGCTGAACATCCTCTTTTTATTGTTTTTAGAAACGTTATTTGATTATGACTTACATTATTTTAATCTGGAATCAGAGGATGGGCGTTTATTAGAATCACCCCTTTTTGCAAAAATTGTGCTTGAAACAAGCAGATTTTCAGCCGAGATTTGGGGATGGGCGTTTATTAGAATATGGGTGTTTATTAGAATAATTACGGTACTTCTTTTGTCTGAAAAAATCTGTTTTTATTCTGTAAGGGACACCAAAACTATGTCTTGTTTTTGAAAGTGTTGAAGAAGTCACGGATGACAAAATTAGTGTTTTTTTAACATAATAATTTTTAATGATTCATGGGTGACCGAATGATACTTTGCAAAGCTAGATCTAGAGTCTAGATCTTATATAAAAGACCAAACTTAAGATAGATCTGTTTTCATCTTAATTGATATGTCAGAAGTTTGCATGCGAATGTGTTGTTTGCGATGTCAATCACAAATAAACCATTTTCAAATCAATATCTACCTTTGACTATTATTCCTCAATGCTGAATTCGAAGGATAAGAAAAACAGTAAGAGAAACGAATAAACTTTAGAACTCGAATTGAAACGGAGTATTAATGTTTTTTTTTCTTTGAATTTGGGCCAGTTGGCCTAGCCTACAATATGAATTGGGCCTTCACCACTAAACGACTGCTTTTATAAATTCAAAAGCTTAAATTCTCATGTAGATATGAACCTGTTTTTTCTGTCCTGCATTTTCCCGTTACGTCACTAAAGTCTCAATAATCTCTTTTTGTGGTCATGTGATGTTATCAAAAACAATATGCAGTGGAAGATGAGTATATTTAACACCTTTAATCAATTCAAGTGTTTGGTCTTAGTCGTCATATTTCAAGAAATTTCCAAAAGAATGCCAAAATTGTAGATGGAAAACGTTAACGTTTTACCCCCTACGAAATAAAATGAGGTATTTTACACAATCTGATTGGTTATCACTTGGGTGAATACTTCAAGGAAATGAAAGATATGTTAAATATTAAAACTTTCATTGTGGTGAAGGTTAACACAATATTTAGAAAACTTCGATTAAAAATGAGGGCTGAGACGTAACAATTTGGTGTCTTTTTGGTTACGTCTCTACAAATGCATATAGAATCAATATTTCACTTTAAGAATGTTATTTCATACCTTCAACATCTTAATAAATCTCTTTTTCACATCTTTGGTGCAAATCCATGGCGCAATTACACCGATAGTTGTTGAGGTATGTCCATTACTGAAATCACTGTGGAAACCATATATTTAAATGTTACGTCATTAACAATTCAGTATTTGAAGATATTTTGCAAAACAAAGTGTGTAAAGATTTATTGAATACATTGTGTACTTCGGCAATGATGTACACAACGGGGTTGAACCAATAATCATATTGAAACCAACCAAGCAGAACATCATGTAAGATGGCTGACCATTTAGTGTCTGAGGTGTAAGTCTAGAAATAAGTTACGTCATCAGCTGTAGAGAAAAGTTGATTTTTGGGATAAAAATGCGAAATTGATCACAAGTTAGTATTACTTTTTAATATTAAGATTCTTTACACAAGTATAAAATAAATTCGTATGATAATAGAACATGAAACAAGAGGGCCATTGGCCCTGAAGCACTCACCTGACAGGCCCATAGGAAGCAATTTCATATTGGGGGGGGGGGGGGGGGGGGCTATAGACTCTATCCTAAATATTGGGGGTGGGGGCTAATTGGGATTTCCCCAAAATTTTAAGTGTAAAATTAAGAAAAATTGGCATTTTTGGCCAATTTTGGAAGGGTTTAGCCCCCCTGTTCCTACAGGCCTGTCTGACATAATAGCTTTCTGTATATGGTGTGTCTGAGCCTCCAAACTGATCACATTTTACTAAGATTTGTGGCCTGTATAAGATAATCATTCTGACAAATTTTCAGCTTGATTGAGCAAAAAAAAAATCTCCAAGACTGGACCCCATGACCTAGTTTAGGACCCCAGATGACCAAATTTTGAAATTGTCCGAGATTTTATCAAGATTATTATTCTGACTAGGCTGATTGGGCATAAAATGTGGCCTCTAGAGTGCAAATAAGGTTTTTCTTAAATTTGACCTAGTGACCTAGTCTTTGACCCCAGATGACCCAATTTCAAACTTTTTGTACATTTCATCAAGACAATTATTATGAGCTAATTTCAGGTTGATTGGGCAAAAAAAATGGGCTTCAAGGAGTACAAACCAGGTTTGAACCTGTGACCTATTATGACCCCAGATGACCCAATTTCAAACTTGTCCAAGATTTCACCAGGACAATCATTCTGAGCCAATTTCAAGTTTATTGGGCAAAGAATGTGGCCTCTAGAGTGCACACAAGGTTTTTCTAAGATTTGACCTCATGACCTAGTTTTTGACCCCAGATGACCCAATTTCAAACTTGTGCGATATTTCATCAAGACAATCATTCTGAGCAAATTTCAGCTTGATTGGGCAAAAAATGTGGCCTCTAGAGGGCACACAAGGTTTTACTAAGATTTGACCCTGTGACCTAGTTTTTGACCCCAGATGACCCAATTTCAAACTTATCCGAGATTTCATCAAGACAATCATTCTGAGCAAATTCAGGTTTATTGGGCAAAAAATGTGGCCTCTAGAGTGCACACAAGGTTTCTCTAAGATTTGAACCTGTGACCTATTTTTAGACCCCAGATGACCCAATTTCAACCTTATCCGAGTTTCATCAAGACAATCATTCTGAGCAAATTTCAGGTTGATTGGGCAAAAAATGTGGCCTCTAGAGTGCACACAAGGTTTTTCTAAGATTTGACCCCGTGACCTAGTTTTTGACCTCAGATGACCTAATTTCATACTAGTCCAAGATTTGATCACAACATTCATTCTGATCAATTTTCAGGTTGATTGGGCAAAAAATATGGCCTCTAGAGTGCACACAAGGTTTTTCTAAGATTTGACCCCGTGACCTAGTTTTTGACCCCAGATGACCCAATTTCGAACTTGTCCGAGATTTTATCAAGACAATCATTCTGATCAATTTTCAGGTTGATTGGGCAGAAAATGTGGCCTCTAGAGTGCACACAAGGTTTTTCTAAGATTTGACCCAGTGACCTAGTTTTTGACCCCAGATGACCCAATTTTGGACTCGACCGATATTTTATCAAGACAATCATTCTGAGCAAATTTCAGGTTGATTGAGCAAAAAATGTGGCCTCTAGAGTGCACACAAGGTTTCTCTAAGATTTGACCCCGTGACCTAGTTTTTGACCCCAGATGACCCAATTTCAAACTTGTCCGAGATTTCATCAAGTCAATCATTTTGAGCCAATTTCAGGTTGATTGGGCAAAAAATGTGGCCTCTAAAGTGCACACAGGGTTTATCTAAGATTTGACACCTTGACCTAGTTTTTGACCCCAGATGACCCATTTTCAAACCTGTCTGAGATTTTATCAAGACAATCATTCTGAGCAAATTTCAGGTTGATTGGGCAAAAAATGTGGCCTCTAGAGTGCACACAAGGTTTTTCCAAGATTTGACCCAGTGACCTAGTTTTTGACCCCAGATGACCCATTTTCAAACTCGTCCTAGATTTCATCAAGACAATCATTCTGAGCAAATTTAAGGTTGATTGGGCAAAAAATGTGGCCTCTAGAGTGCACACAAGCCAAAGGTTGACGCACGACGGACGACTGATGACGGACACATCAGTATCACAATACCTCACCGTGCTCAGGTGAGCTAAAAATTGTCAGCAGAGCAACAAGTACTCCACCCTCAACGACCCACATTTTTTAAAAATAATTTTATGAATAACTTGTGTGGAACTAAAATCTGGACATAGTTTATATTGCATTTTGCATTCAGTCAGTGTCACTACCTAAAAAGAGATTTCTAAAATCTATTACAGTTCATTTATTCAAAATGGAAACGAGAGTAACAAGAGATGTTTGTAAAACATATATGCCCCCTCAAGGGCCTACATTTGATGTAGGTCAAAGTCCAAGGTCAAGGTAACAAGGTCCAAGGTCATGGTCACATATGAAAGGTCTTGGTAGGAGGTGTCTATGTGTGAAATATCAAAGCTGTATATTTAAAAGTAAAATGAAACATAGGCCAGGTTAAAGTTTTTACAAGTAGGCCAAATGTCAAGGTCATGGTCAAATGTGAAAGGTCTTGGTTGGAGGTGTCCATGTGTGAAATATCAAGGCTGTAGGTGTAAAAGGACACGATATATATGCCTGGTTTCAGTCTTTTTAAAAGTAGGTCAATTTATTTATTTATTTTATTGGGGTTTTACGCCGTTTTCAACTTCTATGGTCATATCGCGGCGGCTGGAGCACCTAACCGTGGGTTCCTGGAATTTCTCGCACCAGTACAACCACAATATCCAAACCGAGCCTCCAGCTGCTCTCTCACATAGGTGATTCACACCCATTGGTGAGAGACAAATGACTTTTGTCAAATGTCAGAATGGATACTGGCCGAGCCGGGGTTCGAACTCGAGACCCCTGGATTGACAGACTCCGACGTAACCGACTGAGCTATCCGGGCTCGGCTAAAAAAGTAGGTCAAACTCCAAGGTCAAGGTTGCAATATTCAAAGTCATGGTCAAATGTGAAAGGTCTTGGTAGGAGGTGTCTATGTGTGAAATATCAAGGCTGTAGGTGTAATAGGACATAAGATAAAGGCTATGTTAAAGATTTCTAAAAGTATGTAAAAATCAAAGGTCAATGACATACAGGCCAAGGTCATGGTCAAATGTGAAAGGTCTTGGTAGGGGGTGTCCATGTGTAAAACATTGAGACTGTATAGGTAACAGGACATGAGATATAGGCCTAGTTTAAGTTTTTTTTAAAGTAGGTCAAACTCCAAGGTCAAGGTCCAAGGTCATGGTCAAAAGTGAAATATCTTGGTTGGAAGTGACCATGTGTGAAATATCAAGGCTGTAAATGTAAAATGACATGAAATATAGGCCAGATTAATGTATAATTAAAGTAGGTTAAACACCAAGGTCAAGGTCACAAGGTCCAAGGTCATGGTCAAATGTGAAATGTCTTGGTCGTAGGTGTCCATGTGTGAAATACCAAGGCTGTATGTGTAAAAGGACATGATATATCAGCTAGATTAAAGTTTTTTTAAAGTAGGTCAAAGTCCAAGGTCAAGGTCACAAGGTCCAAGGTCATGGTCAAATGTGAAAGGTCTTGGTAAGATGTGTCCATGTGTGAAATACCAAGGCTGTATGTGTAATAGCACATAAGATATAGGCCCAGTTTAATTTATTTAAAAGTAGGTCAAACTCCAAGGTCAAGGCCACATGGTCCAAGGTCATAGTCGTATGTGATAGGTCTTGGTCAGAGGTTTCCATGTGTCAAATATCAAGGCTGTATGTGTAAAAGGACATGATATATCGGTCAGGTTAAAGTTTTTCAAAAGTAGGTCAAACTCCAAGGTCAAAGTCACAGAGTCCAAGGTCATGGTCAATTATGAAAGGTCTTGGTAAGATGTGTCCATGTGTGAAATATCAAGGCTGTATTTGTAAAAGGTCACGAGATATTTGCCGGGTTTAATTTTTTCAAAATTCGTCAAACTCCAAGGTCAAGGTCATAAGGTCCAAGGTCATGGTTAAATCTGAACGATGTTGATAGGAGGTATCTATGTGTGAGATATCAAGGCTGTATGTGTAAAAGGACATGAGATATAGGCAAGGTTAAGAATTAAGTGTAACAAGCATTCTGAAGTATTGCAAAACAATACCAAGTCCCCTACCGGCTTTATATATGTGTGTAGAAAAAGAAGACCAAAAAAATTCAAAGTCCAGCATCCGTATCTTCCTCAAAAATCACTGGACCGGAACGAAACTCTACCTTGTTCTGTAACTTATCAGTGCGGGTCTACATACCAAAAATCAGCTCAATAGCTGCAAGCATTACGAAAAACAGTCTGGAAAACTGTGATTTCCCAGAAATTTTCTAAGTCCAGCATCTGTATCATCCCCAAAAATCACTGGACCGGAACGAAACACAAACTCCTTCTGTATCTCATCAATATGTGTTCATAAACCGAAAATCAGCTCAATACCTGCAAGCGTTTAGAAAAAAAGTCTGGAAAACTGTAATTTCCCGGTAATTTTCTAAGTCCAGCATACATATCTTCCTCAAAAATCACTGGACCGGAACAAAACTCAAACTTGTTCTGTAACTCATCAATGTGGGTCTACATACCAAAAATCAGCTCAATAGCTGCCAGCATTAAGAAAAAAAATCTGGAAAACTGTAATTTCCCAGAAATTTTCTAAGTCCAGCATCCATATCTTCCTCAAAAATCACTGGACCGGAACGAAACTCAAACTTGTTCTGTAACTCATCATTGCGGGTCTACATACCAAAAATCAGCTCAATAGCTGCCAGCATTACGAAAAAAAGTCTGGAAAACTGTAATTTCCCAGTAATTTTCCAAGTCCAGCATCCATATCTTCCCCAAAAATCACTGGACCGGAACGAAACTCAAACTTGTTCTGTAACTCATCAATGCGGGTCTACATACCAAAAATCAGCTCAATAGCTACCCCCGTTTAGAAAAAAAGTCTGGAAAACTAATTCACCGGACTGACGGACAGACGGACTGACGGACGGACGGACTGACGGACAGAGTGCAAACCTAAAGTCCCCTTCGGCTTCGCCGGTAGGGGACTAAAAATCAACAAAGGGCAATAACTCCAAGAATTTGATTGGCAGAGTTACGGTTCTTGTACACTGCACCTCTCCATAATAAAATCTATTCACCTGTAAAGTTTCATGATTCTACCTTACATATTTTTTGAGTTGTGCTCCGGACAAGAATCAAGTTATAAACTCAACAAAGGGCAATAACTCAGAAAATTTGATCGGCAGAGTTACGGTTCTTGTGCACTGCACCTCTCCATAATGAGATCTATCCACCTATTAAGTTTCATGATTCTACCTTACATACTTTTTGAGTTATGCTCCGGACAATAATCAAGTTTGAAAATCAACAAAGGGCAATAACTCAAAAAATTTGATCAGCAGAGTTACGGTTCTTGTGCACTGCACCTCTCCATAATGAGATCTATCTACCTATCAAGTTTCATGATTCTGCCTATCATACTTTTTGAGTTATGCTCCGGACAATAATCAAGTTTGAAAATCAACAAAGGGCAATAACTCATAAAATTTGATCGGCAGAGTTACGGTTCTTGTGCACTGCACCTCTCCATAATGAGATCTATTCACCTGTAAAGTTTCATGATTCTACCTAACATAGTTTTTGAGTTATGCTCCGGACAAAAATCAAGTTTGAAAATCAACAAAGGGCAATAACTCAAAAAATTTGATCAGCAGAGTTACGGTTCTTGTGCACTGCACCTCTCCATAATGAGATCTATTCACCTGTAAAGTTTCATGATTCTACCTAACATAGTTTTTGAGTTATGCTCCGGACAAAAATCAAGTTTGAAAATCAACAAAGGGCAATAACTCAAAAAATTTGATCAGCAGAGTTACGGTTCTTGTGCACTGCACCTCTCCATAATGAGATCTATCCACCTATGAAGTTTCATGATTCTACCTTTAATACTTTTCGAGTTATGCTCCGGACAAGGTTTGGTCTACGGACAGACCGACCGACATACGGACCGACCGACCGACCGACCGACAGACCGACCGACGGACACTTGCAAAACAATATACCCCCATTTTCTTCGAAAGGGGGCATAATAAGACGTAATTTGGAAACTAAAAAAAAAAATGTTGCTGTTTAGTGTCAATGTTAACAGGTTACATCATATATCAAAATAATAAATTTTTGGAAGAAAACTTTATCTGCAATACAGAATATCATAAATGCAAACCTGGCTTAAAAATCATTTCTACAAATGGCACTTTGAATTCAAACAGCATATGGATATTGCAAAGTAGGAATTAGAACTGAGACAAACCAGGACCCGAAAATTCTGTGTCCAATATTACATCATCTAATTTTCTTTTTAGACAATTAATTGCAGAAATGTATGAAATTTTATTTCCCTAAAAACTGTTAATGTAACACATATATCACATTTTAATGAAATATCTAAACAACATCATGTGTATATCGCTTTCAAAAGACTATAAATTTGATAGAATGCTGCAATTTTGTGTCAAATTACATCTTCACGCTGGACACCATGAGTTGATGATGTAAGAAAAAAGTGCAGGACGGATAAAACATGCTCATATATTGGCCATTCTTTCTTTTAATCTGTCCTTTACTGTCATATTATCAATAAAGAAACACAAATGCAGGATATGACAGATCTATCTTGACCACTGTCAGAGGCTTTGTCTTATTCTCATATTACAGTCACAATGAGATAAATTGGTCAAATTTGCATAGAAAATTTCGTCGCCTGTTTTGTCGTGCATGTAATTGTTAATGTCGGCGCATGCGCATAAATTTCTCGTATAATCAAGATTATGTTTTTTGAAATTATTTCATAGAACTATAAACTAAAGTTTTAACTTAAATGGGGAAACACGCTAAAAACAAACAAAAACAAAGAATTCACCAAATTTTCATGCCCAAAATGGGATTTGGCCAGTGTCTAATCCAGGATTTGTAAAACATGGGGGAAATTCCCTTCCGCATTAGTTTTGAAAACATGCGGGATCTGTAATTACAATGGGGAACTCCAAGTTTGCTTAACCAAATAACAAAACAATTGACTACCGCCGTCTCACTTTCAATTACGTAGGTCGACATATTTTCGTTATCCACATTTGTTTCACGGCCATAGAAATCGTTAATACATTGATCCATTGTTTGTCAAAGAAAAATCAGACGATTAGATCATTACTGTGTCAGTGATTTTTTTACCTGCGCATCCTGCAACTTTTACTCATAATTTGGTCTCTGGGATGCAAAGTTTTAATTCTAGCGAGTCCCAGGATGCAACAATTTTTACAGATTTCCTATTAAAAATAGTGTATTGGACTCACTAAGCTAGTACCTGGACTCATTGATATGGAATCTAGCGAGTCCCTAGGACTCACAGTCTTTAAATTGTAAAAAATCACTGCTGTGTATGACAACAAACATAAAATTCGAATTTTCCTGTTAAAGGGGGGCGAGCTAGGCTGTCGAAAATACAAATGGCACAATAATTACAAACCAGAAATAACGTATGAAATTACCAACCTGAAGGGGTAGATCATTTATGTCCATTGTTACCACTCCACCAGCTTTATTAAGTATCAAAATCCAAGTCAATTAATAACATGCTGGTCGTCCTTGTTTTTGTTTTGTAACGGTAACATATGCCCCAACCTTCAAAAATCAATTACGTCAGAGATACGTCATCTGTGCTCAGCGACATTTAACACGCCGTACAACCGGCTGCGTAGAAAGTCAGCGAAGACAGATTCGGCATCTGATGTCATGTGCATGGTAGGTCAAATGAATTTACTTTTATGAATAAAAAAAGGATCTTTGGTATTCTATAGTTGATAAATACGCGTATAAATGTTCAGTGCTTGTACAAAATAAACCTTTTCACGTATTCCTCGCAAATAAGGTCACAGTCATCGACACAGCCGGTTGTACGGTGTGTTAATATCGCGGAGGTGTGTCTCGTTGACCTTGACCTTGTCTTGTTTTGAAGTAAAAATAGAATGTGTAAACACGCTTGTAAAGGATTGATCTTTAGCAAGGGAAAAATGTTTTTTCGCCGAGATTGAGGTTTTTATGCATTGCTAATTGGTTTTCCATGTACAAATATGAGTTCCCGAACAGTTCAGAAGCGTAAAAACATAGAATGAGCCCCTTTAACGAAAACAATTTTTAAAATTTTCTTTGTAAGTAGATCTAATTCACTTCGAAAAAAAACTATATATCTATTTTTTCAAAAGTGGATATTTTTTATTGATATTATTATTTCTCGCACAATGAACATATAATGAATGTAATCAAAAGTTTGTTTAAATTAGATTTGTAAATCATCGGTCAATTTCGACTGATACTAGAGTGGGAATAAGATAGTATGAATAACTTACTATAGTTACAAACACGCGGTCTTTGTTGCGATCAAACTCAACCATAGTAAACAATAAGGGAAGTCACTCTTATGATACTGCTCTAAGAACAAGAGCTGTCCGAAGACATTGCGCTTGACTTTCTAACTTGCTTAGTATAAAGGGGGCATAACTCCAAATAGAGTGGTCCCAGGGTCATGGACCCTGATAGTAAGGTAGAGGGTGTGATGGTGAATAAGTATTCCAAGTTTGGGTTGAATCCCTTTGATAGTATAGAAGTTATTGATGTTTGAAAAAACTTAAACCTTTGTTGCAACGCCAACGCCGACGCCCGGATGACAGTATAAGCTCTCATTTTCATCGAAAAGTCAGAGGCGGAGGTGGTGCAGTGGTAACACGCTGGACTTATAACACAGGGATCGCTGGTTCGTTCCCCCGCCTCACCAGTCTTTCGGATTAGACTTTAAACCGAGGCCCCCGTCTCCATATGACCTTAGCTGTTGAGTGGGACGTAAAACTCCATTCACTCACTTCATCGAAAAGTCGAGCTAAAAATGTAAATAGTTTGACGTGACTTGCTGTCAAAGGCTAGATTTATTGAAATTCCTTTTTTATTATTTTGCTCTATCCCCGTCCGACCTAATTTCGATCACCTAAGCAGAATCTCCATTCATTTTGTCAAGAACAGGAAATTACAGGACTTGCATTGTTACAGTCATATAGATAAATCATTTTCTGAGCTAAATATAGATAATTTCAACAAAACTAACCGGTATATTTGAAGTTTGAGATGAAAAGATCGGTAAACCCCCTTTCTCTGTACACGCTCAGGTCACAACCTTAATTCCATCAAAATGAGGCTCCCCTATAATCTTGTATACTGATCAAAGAATGACAGGTGCAACTTTTTGGAAATGTGCTGGAAGTCATCAGCAAACATTGAAAAGTAGTTACATGCATGTTAAAAAACTTTATAACACTTCTTAGCCATCCCGAACATGCTTGTAACTTGATTCCAATTATTTGGCATCTAAAAAGTATGCAATTCTGGTGTGGTTATTCAGAAGCTCACTTTAGACAAATATAGCTATCTCCTCACCTCAAAACCTTTGCAAAAATACAAAACTGAAGATGGCCACTACACTCTCAGCGATCACAATGACAACAAGTTATAGGAATTATACTTAAGGGATATATCGAAGCTCCAAATGCATAACTAGAAAATAGCATCTCTATGAGCAGTGATAAGCACTGCACAGTCGTTGGATGCTACTTTTTTTCATGAGTATACTTGTTATGTCATGAAAATTGGAGGTGGGGCATAGAAAACTGTCATCACTTGCAGACGAGAATATAAAATTTTATATGTCTTTTGATTTGCATGAGAAAATGGAGTTTAATGTTTGTGAAAAAAGTGACTTAGTAAAATGGCGCCATTTTTTGTGTTTGGGTAAATATTGGAAGATTTATTACATTTCTAATCTCAATTTCACCTGGTTTGAGATTGATCCGGTCGGCACAATCCCTTCAGCCAATCAAAAACATCGTCAGTCGACCTGCATTCATTCGGTGGAGGTGAAAGCTTCGGTCTTTTTCCTTAAAGCATTACCAACTTTCAGCATTAATATCTCGACGACTACGCCAAATTATTAAAAATGCGTTGGTAGTTAGAAAGTTTAAATCACATTCTTTAGAGAAAAAGTTTCGTTTGTGAATTTTAGCGATAGATTTTGGAAATATTCTGCCTCAAACTTGGTATCCCGTAACGATAAAGACCGAGGTTGTACCCTCGATGAAAAAATGAAAGTGAGGCTATGACGTCATGCCGACTGATTCAATACTCTTTATCAATTATTGTCACTGTAAACAAATCATGGGCATATCGACGATGTTCGGGTCAAATTGTGCCGTGTATTGGATAAAATCTGAAGTGATCGAATTTAGGTTCTGATCGAAATTAGGTCGAGTGAGGATACCATCCCGCGCTTGATTGAAAATCATGCGTGATCTTTCAGAAATGCCGGGGATTCTCGCAATCGCGCCAGACACTGCAGTCTACGTAGTCTTTAAGCTTTCTCATTAGATTTGTGCATCTGATTGGTTGATGATTTATTGGACTCTCAGTGGATGGATAGTTGAAAAAAAAGTGCACGATTCCAATGCGAAAGTACGAATCTATGAAAACCAGGCATAAGTTGGGGGTCGCGAAAACACATGATAAATTGTCGAATAACATAAACAAAACACGAGTTATGTTTGGACTGACATCAAATGCATTAAACGTAACGATATTAATCAAAGTACATATTTTGCACCCACTTACTCTTTAGATTGTGTCTTTTGTCTGCAGATTTCCAGAATTTTGACAGTTGGCTGACAGCGCCACCTGATTTTAGACTGGATTATTTAGTAGTCTGGATACCTGGTTAGGCGGAAGTATTACATTTTCCCGGCATCTGTCAGATTTTGTCCACTGAACGTCCGCACTATAAACAAGGATCAAGGTGAGCTCTGATTGGTCAATAATGTAATAATTTAGAATTATTTTTTTGTATTTATAAAATTTGATATTTTGTCAAACAATTGCAGTAATTTTTATTAAGAATTTAGTACATTTTGGCAGTCCAAGAGCTATTTTTAGATGTAGGTGCATATTGTGAAAAGGCCAGTCCAAATGGCTGTTGGAGAAGGGTCATGTCAAAAAGGGGCAAAAAAGTCAGTGATAAAAGGAATCATGCCATATTCAAATTGCTTGTTTTGGATGTATGAAGGATTGTTCTTGAATTTGAGGTAAGCCATAACATTGTTGCAAACTCATGGGCTGAGCTATAAGCCAAAACGTTATAATGGTCGGCTATGGGAAACCTAATACTTCCATCTAACCTAAAATGAACTGTCCCAAAGTTGTTGTTGTTCCAAACAATTTGACATCTCAGCAGCAAATATCTTCCGGTTCTGATTATTTTGCAGCCGATGCATTCTGTGTAAGCTATTTACATGTTTTTCTTACCCATATCAAAATATTTAGCTAATATTGCATCATAATTCACCTGTCTGTTCACCTTTCTGTCTGTCTGAGGCCAAATTAACATGGAAATTCAACATTTCCCTAAATAAATCACACAATATTTCAGTTACAAACTTCAAATTTGGTGTGGATGTACTTCATTATATTACACATCTTTTATTACCAAGGTCAAGGTCATTCATCAAGGTCAAGGTCAGATCTGAAGGTCAATTTCATTGAAAATTTGACATGTTTTTTCTTCTTTTTTGCTCATACTGCAAACACCTGAAAGTTATAAGGCTCTATATTTGTTGAATATGTACATTATATCATTGAGTTTCACTAAGTTCCAATGTCAAGGTCATCCTTGAAGGTCAAGGTCAAGTTTCAAGGTCATATTTTCAGTGAAAATTGTTGTTTTTTTGTAGGACAGGGAGGGGGGGGGGGGGGGGCTTGTTTTTTCCTAATTGCCAAACACATACTGTTCATGTACTGTTTTTGGCTCTTTGATGTACATACAAGTCTTGAAATGGTCATTTTTATCATTTTTCTAGTTATTCTGTGGGTTTTGGGATGGTTTTTTACAAGATTTTCTCTATGTTTTAGAAATTCCCTGCATAGGCTCCTTAGGTTGTAGTCATCACCCCGAAAGATTTTCACAAGACATAGATCAGCCCGCCACATGAGAAACTTCTCATATTAAGGGGTCCAGACCATTGATTCGCACTCTGAGCTTTGACTTCAATCATCAACTGGCTTGTTCTGCTTTTTGGTACGGAAGATTTGTTTGCTTGTCCCATTGATTCTGCTATGTAAGTGTTAAAAATCAGTATAGCTGAAAGTAAAGTATGTAATGCAGTTGGCTCATGCCATTGTTCTATGTATAGGATTAAAAAAACCAGTAAAATAGTGGGTTATAGGGTCTGATTTTGGCCTGTTTGCTTAAGACAAATACAAAATAGACTGTTGAAACCCTTTTTTCTGTTATTTTGGTGTATTCTATGCTTAGAAATATTGCATTTATAAGGCCCAAATGATGACAGGCCCCTTTTCCTGTGTCCTTCATGGTCTATTTTTCAATTTTAAACTGCATAAAAGCATGCAAAACTGAGAAAACAATACCAGAAGTTGTCAAAATTGCTTTAAACAACATGTTTTGATATGATAAGAAGGATAAAAACAAGATTCTACAGAAATTTGGCTATTTTGAAAGTAAAAAAATCTAATGACTCATCCATTTCAACTATTATGTAATTTTAATTATTCAAGTGAAGCTTTTTTTACACATCTTTCACTTTAATTTGGAGTTTCTGGGTAAGATGTGATATAACAAACAGATTTATGTAAAGATTTGACAATTTGTCCATTGATTATTAGATTTATGAGCAAAGGAAGACTGTTCCATTACTAAATATACTCTTCTATTTTGCATCACTGGTGTTAAGGGAAATGCTTATTTCTCCAATATTTTTTAACCAAATGCAATGAAATTCAACATAGATGCAAAGACAATATTGTACTAGCCATATGATAAAATAAAAATAGAATTTGTGAAAAATTGTGCCTTTGAGGCTTAAAATTAATGAGAAATTAAATATTTCTTTTTAAGGATAAAGGGTGACCTTTTAAAAAAAATAGGAAAAAATATAAATTGAAATAAATTTCACTTGAAACAGTGACTGATTTGACCATTAGTAATAGCTCCACAATGTCAGATAAAAAAGGTATGTTAAATATGATTTTAGAGTCTTTCTTTTGAACATTGAAAATATATGTTTGGATGGAGAACACTATTCTAAAATAGTACAATTTTGTCTTAACTTTATTATGACAAGGTAAAGGGAAATGCTCATTTTTCACAATGTATGGAAAAGATTAGGCCAATAATTTGGGACTTAGTCCAGAATATGTATTTGTACTTAGAATTGTCAAAATTTTGAATTCTGAAGCAACAACATTTTTTATTTAGGTTAGGCGGAAGTATTACATTTTCCCGGCATCTGTCAGATTTTGTCCACTGAACGTCCGCACTATAAACAAGGATCAAGGTGAGCTCTGATTGGTCAATAATGTAATAATTTAGAATTATTTTTTTGTATTTATAAAATTTGATATTTTGTCAAACAATTGCAGTAATTTTTATTAAGAATTTAGTACATTTTGGCAGTCCAAGAGCTATTTTTAGATGTAGGTGCATATTGTGAAAAGGCCAGTCCAAATGGCTGTTGGAGAAGGGTCATGTCAAAAAGGGGCAAAAAAGTCAGTGATAAAAGGAATCATGCCATATTCAAATTGCTTGTTTTGGATGTATGAAGGATTGTTCTTGAATTTGAGGTAAGCCATAACATTGTTGCAAACTCATGGGCTGAGCTATAAGCCAAAACGTTATAATGGTCGGCTATGGGAAACCTAATACTTCCATCTAACCTAAAATGAACTGTCCCAAAGTTGTTGTTGTTCCAAACAATTTGACATCTCAGCAGCAAATATCTTCCGGTTCTGATTATTTTGCAGCCGATGCATTCTGTGTAAGCTATTTACATGTTTTTCTTACCCATATCAAAATATTTAGCTAATATTGCATCATAATTCACCTGTCTGTTCACCTTTCTGTCTGTCTGAGGCCAAATTAACATGGAAATTCAACATTTCCCTAAATAAATCACACAATATTTCAGTTACAAACTTCAAATTTGGTGTGGATGTACTTCATTATATTACACATCTTTTATTACCAAGGTCAAGGTCATTCATCAAGGTCAAGGTCAGATCTGAAGGTCAATTTCATTGAAAATTTGACATGTTTTTTCTTCTTTTTTGCTCATACTGCAAACACCTGAAAGTTATAAGGCTCTATATTTGTTGAATATGTACATTATATCATTGAGTTTCACTAAGTTCCAATGTCAAGGTCATCCTTGAAGGTCAAGGTCAAGTTTCAAGGTCATATTTTCAGTGAAAATTGTTGTTTTTTTGTAGGACAGGGAGGGGGGGGGGGGGGGGGCTTGTTTTTTCCTAATTGCCAAACACATACTGTTCATGTACTGTTTTTGGCTCTTTGATGTACATACAAGTCTTGAAATGGTCATTTTTATCATTTTTCTAGTTATTCTGTGGGTTTTGGGATGGTTTTTTACAAGATTTTCTCTATGTTTTAGAAATTCCCTGCATAGGCTCCTTAGGTTGTAGTCATCACCCCGAAAGATTTTCACAAGACATAGATCAGCCCGCCACATGAGAAACTTCTCATATTAAGGGGTCCAGACCATTGATTCGCACTCTGAGCTTTGACTTCAATCATCAACTGGCTTGTTCTGCTTTTTGGTACGGAAGATTTGTTTGCTTGTCCCATTGATTCTGCTATGTAAGTGTTAAAAATCAGTATAGCTGAAAGTAAAGTATGTAATGCAGTTGGCTCATGCCATTGTTCTATGTATAGGATTAAAAAAACCAGTAAAATAGTGGGTTATAGGGTCTGATTTTGGCCTGTTTGCTTAAG
The DNA here is from genome assembly GCA_963680895.1 of Fragum sueziense. Taxonomy (NCBI): domain Eukaryota; kingdom Metazoa; phylum Mollusca; class Bivalvia; order Cardiida; family Cardiidae; genus Fragum; species Fragum sueziense. The sequence goes on along the minus strand of OY804600.1, from coordinate 55,022,782 downwards.
ACAAATACAAAATAGACTGTTGAAACCCTTTTTTCTGTTATTTTGGTGTATTCTATGCTTAGAAATATTGCATTTATAAGGCCCAAATGATGACAGGCCCCTTTTCCTGTGTCCTTCATGGTCTATTTTTCAATTTTAAACTGCATAAAAGCATGCAAAACTGAGAAAACAATACCAGAAGTTGTCAAAATTGCTTTAAACAACATGTTTTGATATGATAAGAAGGATAAAAACAAGATTCTACAGAAATTTGGCTATTTTGAAAGTAAAAAAATCTAATGACTCATCCATTTCAACTATTATGTAATTTTAATTATTCAAGTGAAGCTTTTTTTACACATCTTTCACTTTAATTTGGAGTTTCTGGGTAAGATGTGATATAACAAACAGATTTATGTAAAGATTTGACAATTTGTCCATTGATTATTAGATTTATGAGCAAAGGAAGACTGTTCCATTACTAAATATACTCTTCTATTTTGCATCACTGGTGTTAAGGGAAATGCTTATTTCTCCAATATTTTTTAACCAAATGCAATGAAATTCAACATAGATGCAAAGACAATATTGTACTAGCCATATGATAAAATAAAAATAGAATTTGTGAAAAATTGTGCCTTTGAGGCTTAAAATTAATGAGAAATTAAATATTTCTTTTTAAGGATAAAGGGTGACCTTTTAAAAAAAATAGGAAAAAATATAAATTGAAATAAATTTCACTTGAAACAGTGACTGATTTGACCATTAGTAATAGCTCCACAATGTCAGATAAAAAAGGTATGTTAAATATGATTTTAGAGTCTTTCTTTTGAACATTGAAAATATATGTTTGGATGGAGAACACTATTCTAAAATAGTACAATTTTGTCTTAACTTTATTATGACAAGGTAAAGGGAAATGCTCATTTTTCACAATGTATGGAAAAGATTAGGCCAATAATTTGGGACTTAGTCCAGAATATGTATTTGTACTTAGAATTGTCAAAATTTTGAATTCTGAAGCAACAACATTTTTTATTTAGGTTAGGCGGAAGTATTACATTTTCCCGGCATCTGTCAGATTTTGTCCACTGAACGTCCGCACTATAAACAAGGATCAAGGTGAGCTCTGATTGGTCAATAATGTAATAATTTAGAATTATTTTTTTGTATTTATAAAATTTGATATTTTGTCAAACAATTGCAGTAATTTTTATTAAGAATTTAGTACATTTTGGCAGTCCAAGAGCTATTTTTAGATGTAGGTGCATATTGTGAAAAGGCCAGTCCAAATGGCTGTTGGAGAAGGGTCATGTCAAAAAGGGGCAAAAAAGTCAGTGATAAAAGGAATCATGCCATATTCAAATTGCTTGTTTTGGATGTATGAAGGATTGTTCTTGAATTTGAGGTAAGCCATAACATTGTTGCAAACTCATGGGCTGAGCTATAAGCCAAAACGTTATAATGGTCGGCTATGGGAAACCTAATACTTCCATCTAACCTAAAATGAACTGTCCCAAAGTTGTTGTTGTTCCAAACAATTTGACATCTCAGCAGCAAATATCTTCCGGTTCTGATTATTTTGCAGCCGATGCATTCTGTGTAAGCTATTTACATGTTTTTCTTACCCATATCAAAATATTTAGCTAATATTGCATCATAATTCACCTGTCTGTTCACCTTTCTGTCTGTCTGAGGCCAAATTAACATGGAAATTCAACATTTCCCTAAATAAATCACACAATATTTCAGTTACAAACTTCAAATTTGGTGTGGATGTACTTCATTATATTACACATCTTTTATTACCAAGGTCAAGGTCATTCATCAAGGTCAAGGTCAGATCTGAAGGTCAATTTCATTGAAAATTTGACATGTTTTTTCTTCTTTTTTGCTCATACTGCAAACACCTGAAAGTTATAAGGCTCTATATTTGTTGAATATGTACATTATATCATTGAGTTTCACTAAGTTCCAATGTCAAGGTCATCCTTGAAGGTCAAGGTCAAGTTTCAAGGTCATATTTTCAGTGAAAATTGTTGTTTTTTTGTAGGACAGGGAGGGGGGGGGGGGCTTGTTTTTTCCTAATTGCCAAACACATACTGTTCATGTACTGTTTTTGGCTCTTTGATGTACATACAAGTCTTGAAATGGTCATTTTTATCATTTTTCTAGTTATTCTGTGGGTTTTGGGATGGTTTTTTACAAGATTTTCTCTATGTTTTAGAAATTCCCTGCATAGGCTCCTTAGGTTGTAGTCATCACCCCGAAAGATTTTCACAAGACATAGATCAGCCCGCCACATGAGAAACTTCTCATATTAAGGGGTCCAGACCATTGATTCGCACTCTGAGCTTTGACTTCAATCATCAACTGGCTTGTTCTGCTTTTTGGTACGGAAGATTTGTTTGCTTGTCCCATTGATTCTGCTATGTAAGTGTTAAAAATCAGTATAGCTGAAAGTAAAGTATGTAATGCAGTTGGCTCATGCCATTGTTCTATGTATAGGATTAAAAAAACCAGTAAAATAGTGGGTTATAGGGTCTGATTTTGGCCTGTTTGCTTAAGACAAATACAAAATAGACTGTTGAAACCCTTTTTTCTGTTATTTTGGTGTATTCTATGCTTAGAAATATTGCATTTATAAGGCCCAAATGATGACAGGCCCCTTTTCCTGTGTCCTTCATGGTCTATTTTTCAATTTTAAACTGCATAAAAGCATGCAAAACTGAGAAAACAATACCAGAAGTTGTCAAAATTGCTTTAAACAACATGTTTTGATATGATAAGAAGGATAAAAACAAGATTCTACAGAAATTTGGCTATTTTGAAAGTAAAAAAATCTAATGACTCATCCATTTCAACTATTATGTAATTTTAATTATTCAAGTGAAGCTTTTTTTACACATCTTTCACTTTAATTTGGAGTTTCTGGGTAAGATGTGATATAACAAACAGATTTATGTAAAGATTTGACAATTTGTCCATTGATTATTAGATTTATGAGCAAAGGAAGACTGTTCCATTACTAAATATACTCTTCTATTTTGCATCACTGGTGTTAAGGGAAATGCTTATTTCTCCAATATTTTTTAACCAAATGCAATGAAATTCAACATAGATGCAAAGACAATATTGTACTAGCCATATGATAAAATAAAAATAGAATTTGTGAAAAATTGTGCCTTTGAGGCTTAAAATTAATGAGAAATTAAATATTTCTTTTTAAGGATAAAGGGTGACCTTTTAAAAAAAATAGGAAAAAATATAAATTGAAATAAATTTCACTTGAAACAGTGACTGATTTGACCATTAGTAATAGCTCCACAATGTCAGATAAAAAAGGTATGTTAAATATGATTTTAGAGTCTTTCTTTTGAACATTGAAAATATATGTTTGGATGGAGAACACTATTCTAAAATAGTACAATTTTGTCTTAACTTTATTATGACAAGGTAAAGGGAAATGCTCATTTTTCACAATGTATGGAAAAGATTAGGCCAATAATTTGGGACTTAGTCCAGAATATGTATTTGTACTTAGAATTGTCAAAATTTTGAATTCTGAAGCAACAACATTTTTTATTTAGGTTAGGCGGAAGTATTACATTTTCCCGGCATCTGTCAGATTTTGTCCACTGAACGTCCGCACTATAAACAAGGATCAAGGTGAGCTCTGATTGGTCAATAATGTAATAATTTAGAATTATTTTTTTGTATTTATAAAATTTGATATTTTGTCAAACAATTGCAGTAATTTTTATTAAGAATTTAGTACATTTTGGCAGTCCAAGAGCTATTTTTAGATGTAGGTGCATATTGTGAAAAGGCCAGTCCAAATGGCTGTTGGAGAAGGGTCATGTCAAAAAGGGGCAAAAAAGTCAGTGATAAAAGGAATCATGCCATATTCAAATTGCTTGTTTTGGATGTATGAAGGATTGTTCTTGAATTTGAGGTAAGCCATAACATTGTTGCAAACTCATGGGCTGAGCTATAAGCCAAAACGTTATAATGGTCGGCTATGGGAAACCTAATACTTCCATCTAACCTAAAATGAACTGTCCCAAAGTTGTTGTTGTTCCAAACAATTTGACATCTCAGCAGCAAATATCTTCCGGTTCTGATTATTTTGCAGCCGATGCATTCTGTGTAAGCTATTTACATGTTTTTCTTACCCATATCAAAATATTTAGCTAATATTGCATCATAATTCACCTGTCTGTTCACCTTTCTGTCTGTCTGAGGCCAAATTAACATGGAAATTCAACATTTCCCTAAATAAATCACACAATATTTCAGTTACAAACTTCAAATTTGGTGTGGATGTACTTCATTATATTACACATCTTTTATTACCAAGGTCAAGGTCATTCATCAAGGTCAAGGTCAGATCTGAAGGTCAATTTCATTGAAAATTTGACATGTTTTTTCTTCTTTTTTGCTCATACTGCAAACACCTGAAAGTTATAAGGCTCTATATTTGTTGAATATGTACATTATATCATTGAGTTTCACTAAGTTCCAATGTCAAGGTCATCCTTGAAGGTCAAGGTCAAGTTTCAAGGTCATATTTTCAGTGAAAATTGTTGTTTTTTTGTAGGACAGGGAGGGGGGGGGGGGGCTTGTTTTTTCCTAATTGCCAAACACATACTGTTCATGTACTGTTTTTGGCTCTTTGATGTACATACAAGTCTTGAAATGGTCATTTTTATCATTTTTCTAGTTATTCTGTGGGTTTTGGGATGGTTTTTTACAAGATTTTCTCTATGTTTTAGAAATTCCCTGCATAGGCTCCTTAGGTTGTAGTCATCACCCCGAAAGATTTTCACAAGACATAGATCAGCCCGCCACATGAGAAACTTCTCATATTAAGGGGTCCAGACCATTGATTCGCACTCTGAGCTTTGACTTCAATCATCAACTGGCTTGTTCTGCTTTTTGGTACGGAAGATTTGTTTGCTTGTCCCATTGATTCTGCTATGTAAGTGTTAAAAATCAGTATAGCTGAAAGTAAAGTATGTAATGCAGTTGGCTCATGCCATTGTTCTATGTATAGGATTAAAAAAACCAGTAAAATAGTGGGTTATAGGGTCTGATTTTGGCCTGTTTGCTTAAGACAAATACAAAATAGACTGTTGAAACCCTTTTTTCTGTTATTTTGGTGTATTCTATGCTTAGAAATATTGCATTTATAAGGCCCAAATGATGACAGGCCCCTTTTCCTGTGTCCTTCATGGTCTATTTTTCAATTTTAAACTGCATAAAAGCATGCAAAACTGAGAAAACAATACCAGAAGTTGTCAAAATTGCTTTAATCAACATGTTTTGATATGATAAGAAGGATAAAAACAAGATTCTACAGAAATTTGGCTATTTTGAAAGTAAAAAAATCTAATGACTCATCCATTTCAACTATTATGTAATTTTAATTATTCAAGTGAAGCTTTTTTTACACATCTTTCACTTTAATTTGGAGTTTCTGGGTAAGATGTGATATAACAAACAGATTTATGTAAAGATTTGACAATTTGTCCATTGATTATTAGATTTATGAGCAAAGGAAGACTGTTCCATTACTAAATATACTCTTCTATTTTGCATCACTGGTGTTAAGGGAAATGCTTATTTCTCCAATATTTTTTAACCAAATGCAATGAAATTCAACATAGATGCAAAGACAATATTGTACTAGCCATATGATAAAATAAAAATAGAATTTGTGAAAAATTGTGCCTTTGAGGCTTAAAATTAATGAGAAATTAAATATTTCTTTTTAAGGATAAAGGGTGACCTTTTAAAAAAAATAGGAAAAAATATAAATTGAAATAAATTTCACTTGAAACAGTGACTGATTTGACCATTAGTAATAGCTCCACAATGTCAGATAAAAAAGGTATGTTAAATATGATTTTAGAGTCTTTCTTTTGAACATTGAAAATATATGTTTGGATGGAGAACACTATTCTAAAATAGTACAATTTTGTCTTAACTTTATTATGACAAGGTAAAGGGAAATGCTCATTTTTCACAATGTATGGAAAAGATTAGGCCAATAATTTGGGACTTAGTCCAGAATATGTATTTGTACTTAGAATTGTCAAAATTTTGAATTCTGAAGCAACAACATTTTTTATTTAGGTTAGGCGGAAGTATTACATTTTCCCGGCATCTGTCAGATTTTGTCCACTGAACGTCCGCACTATAAACAAGGATCAAGGTGAGCTCTGATTGGTCAATAATGTAATAATTTAGAATTATTTTTTTGTATTTATAAAATTTGATATTTTGTCAAACAATTGCAGTAATTTTTATTAAGAATTTAGTACATTTTGGCAGTCCAAGAGCTATTTTTAGATGTAGGTGCATATTGTGAAAAGGCCAGTCCAAATGGCTGTTGGAGAAGGGTCATGTCAAAAAGGGGCAAAAAAGTCAGTGATAAAAGGAATCATGCCATATTCAAATTGCTTGTTTTGGATGTATGAAGGATTGTTCTTGAATTTGAGGTAAGCCATAACATTGTTGCAAACTCATGGGCTGAGCTATAAGCCAAAACGTTATAATGGTCGGCTATGGGAAACCTAATACTTCCATCTAACCTAAAATGAACTGTCCCAAAGTTGTTGTTGTTCCAAACAATTTGACATCTCAGCAGCAAATATCTTCCGGTTCTGATTATTTTGCAGCCGATGCATTCTGTGTAAGCTATTTACATGTTTTTCTTACCCATATCAAAATATTTAGCTAATATTGCATCATAATTCACCTGTCTGTTCACCTTTCTGTCTGTCTGAGGCCAAATTAACATGGAAATTCAACATTTCCCTAAATAAATCACACAATATTTCAGTTACAAACTTCAAATTTGGTGTGGATGTACTTCATTATATTACACATCTTTTATTACCAAGGTCAAGGTCATTCATCAAGGTCAAGGTCAGATCTGAAGGTCAATTTCATTGAAAATTTGACATGTTTTTTCTTCTTTTTTGCTCATACTGCAAACACCTGAAAGTTATAAGGCTCTATATTTGTTGAATATGTACATTATATCATTGAGTTTCACTAAGTTCCAATGTCAAGGTCATCCTTGAAGGTCAAGGTCAAGTTTCAAGGTCATATTTTCAGTGAAAATTGTTGTTTTTTTGTAGGACAGGGAGGGGGGGGGGGGGCTTGTTTTTTCCTAATTGCCAAACACATACTGTTCATGTACTGTTTTTGGCTCTTTGATGTACATACAAGTCTTGAAATGGTCATTTTTATCATTTTTCTAGTTATTCTGTGGGTTTTGGGATGGTTTTTTACAAGATTTTCTCTTTGTTTTAGAAATTCCCTGCATAGGCTCCTTAGGTTGTAGTCATCACCCCGAAAGATTTTCACAAGACATAGATCAGCCCGCCACATGAGAAACTTCTCATATTAAGGGGTCCAGACCATTGATTCGCACTCTGAGCTTTGACTTCAATCATCAACTGGCTTGTTCTGCTTTTTGGTACGGAAGATTTGTTTGCTTGTCCCATTGATTCTGCTATGTAAGTGTTAAAAATCAGTATAGCTGAAAGTAAAGTATGTAATGCAGTTGGCTCATGCCATTGTTCTATGTATAGGATTAAAAAAACCAGTAAAATAGTGGGTTATAGGGTCTGATTTTGGCCTGTTTGCTTAAGACAAATACAAAATAGACTGTTGAAACCCTTTTTTCTGTTATTTTGGTGTATTCTATGCTTAGAAATATTGCATTTATAAGGCCCAAATGATGACAGGCCCCTTTTCCTGTGTCCTTCATGGTCTATTTTTCAATTTTAAACTGCATAAAAGCATGCAAAACTGAGAAAACAATACCAGAAGTTGTCAAAATTGCTTTAAACAACATGTTTTGATATGATAAGAAGGATAAAAACAAGATTCTACAGAAATTTGGCTATTTTGAAAGTAAAAAAATCTAATGACTCATCCATTTCAACTATTATGTAATTTTAATTATTCAAGTGAAGCTTTTTTTACACATCTTTCACTTTAATTTGGAGTTTCTGGGTAAGATGTGATATAACAAACAGATTTATGTAAAGATTTGACAATTTGTCCATTGATTATTAGATTTATGAGCAAAGGAAGACTGTTCCATTACTAAATATACTCTTCTATTTTGCATCACTGGTGTTAAGGGAAATGCTTATTTCTCCAATATTTTTTAACCAAATGCAATGAAATTCAACATAGATGCAAAGACAATATTGTACTAGCCATATGATAAAATAAAAATAGAATTTGTGAAAAATTGTGCCTTTGAGGCTTAAAATTAATGAGAAATTAAATATTTCTTTTTAAGGATAAAGGGTGACCTTTTAAAAAAAATAGGAAAAAATATAAATTGAAATAAATTTCACTTGAAACAGTGACTGATTTGACCATTAGTAATAGCTCCACAATGTCAGATAAAAAAGGTATGTTAAATATGATTTTAGAGTCTTTCTTTTGAACATTGAAAATATATGTTTGGATGGAGAACACTATTCTAAAATAGTACAATTTTGTCTTAACTTTATTATGACAAGGTAAAGGGAAATGCTCATTTTTCACAATGTATGGAAAAGATTAGGCCAATAATTTGGGACTTAGTCCAGAATATGTATTTGTACTTAGAATTGTCAAAATTTTGAATTCTGAAGCAACAACATTTTTTATTTAGGTTAGGCGGAAGTATTACATTTTCCCGGCATCTGTCAGATTTTGTCCACTGAACGTCCGCACTATAAACAAGGATCAAGGTGAGCTCTGATTGGTCAATAATGTAATAATTTAGAATTATTTTTTTGTATTTATAAAATTTGATATTTTGTCAAACAATTGCAGTAATTTTTATTAAGAATTTAGTACATTTTGGCAGTCCAAGAGCTATTTTTAGATGTAGGTGCATATTGTGAAAAGGCCAGTCCAAATGGCTGTTGGAGAAGGGTCATGTCAAAAAGGGGCAAAAAAGTCAGTGATAAAAGGAATCATGCCATATTCAAATTGCTTGTTTTGGATGTATGAAGGATTGTTCTTGAATTTGAGGTAAGCCATAACATTGTTGCAAACTCATGGGCTGAGCTATAAGCCAAAACGTTATAATGGTCGGCTATGGGAAACCTAATACTTCCATCTAACCTAAAATGAACTGTCCCAAAGTTGTTGTTGTTCCAAACAATTTGACATCTCAGCAGCAAATATCTTCCGGTTCTGATTATTTTGCAGCCGATGCATTCTGTGTAAGCTATTTACATGTTTTTCTTACCCATATCAAAATATTTAGCTAATATTGCATCATAATTCACCTGTCTGTTCACCTTTCTGTCTGTCTGAGGCCAAATTAACATGGAAATTCAACATTTCCCTAAATAAATCACACAATATTTCAGTTACAAACTTCAAATTTGGTGTGGATGTACTTCATTATATTACACATCTTTTATTACCAAGGTCAAGGTCATTCATCAAGGTCAAGGTCAGATCTGAAGGTCAATTTCATTGAAAATTTGACATGTTTTTTCTTCTTTTTTGCTCATACTGCAAACACCTGAAAGTTATAAGGCTCTATATTTGTTGAATATGTACATTATATCATTGAGTTTCACTAAGTTCCAATGTCAAGGTCATCCTTGAAGGTCAAGGTCAAGTTTCAAGGTCATATTTTCAGTGAAAATTGTTGTTTTTTTGTAGGACAGGGAGGGGGGGGGGGGGCTTGTTTTTTCCTAATTGCCAAACACATACTGTTCATGTACTGTTTTTGGCTCTTTGATGTACATACAAGTCTTGAAATGGTCATTTTTATCATTTTTCTAGTTATTCTGTGGGTTTTGGGATGGTTTTTTACAAGATTTTCTCTATGTTTTAGAAATTCCCTGCATAGGCTCCTTAGGTTGTAGTCATCACCCCGAAAGATTTTCACAAGACATAGATCAGCCCGCCACATGAGAAACTTCTCATATTAAGGGGTCCAGACCATTGATTCGCACTCTGAGCTTTGACTTCAATCATCAACTGGCTTGTTCTGCTTTTTGGTACGGAAGATTTGTTTGCTTGTCCCATTGATTCTGCTATGTAAGTGTTAAAAATCAGTATAGCTGAAAGTAAAGTATGTAATGCAGTTGGCTCATGCCATTGTTCTATGTATAGGATTAAAAAAACCAGTAAAATAGTGGGTTATAGGGTCTGATTTTGGCCTGTTTGCTTAAGACAAATACAAAATAGACTGTTGAAACCCTTTTTTCTGTTATTTTGGTGTATTCTATGCTTAGAAATATTGCATTTATAAGGCCCAAATGATGACAGGCCCCTTTTCCTGTGTCCTTCATGGTCTATTTTTCAATTTTAAACTGCATAAAAGCATGCAAAACTGAGAAAACAATACCAGAAGTTGTCAAAATTGCTTTAATCAACATGTTTTGATATGATAAGAAGGATAAAAACAAGATTCTACAGAAATTTGGCTATTTTGAAAGTAAAAAAATCTAATGACTCATCCATTTCAACTATTATGTAATTTTAATTATTCAAGTGAAGCTTTTTTTACACATCTTTCACTTTAATTTGGAGTTTCTGGGTAAGATGTGATATAACAAACAGATTTATGTAAAGATTTGACAATTTGTCCATTGATTATTAGATTTATGAGCAAAGGAAGACTGTTCCATTACTAAATATACTCTTCTATTTTGCATCACTGGTGTTAAGGGAAATGCTTATTTCTCCAATATTTTTTAACCAAATGCAATGAAATTCAACATAGATGCAAAGACAATATTGTACTAGCCATATGATAAAATAAAAATAGAATTTGTGAAAAATTGTGCCTTTGAGGCTTAAAATTAATGAGAAATTAAATATTTCTTTTTAAGGATAAAGGGTGACCTTTTAAAAAAAATAGGAAAAAATATAAATTGAAATAAATTTCACTTGAAACAGTGACTGATTTGACCATTAGTAATAGCTCCACAATGTCAGATAAAAAAGGTATGTTAAATATGATTTTAGAGTCTTTCTTTTGAACATTGAAAATATATGTTTGGATGGAGAACACTATTCTAAAATAGTACAATTTTGTCTTAACTTTATTATGACAAGGTAAAGGGAAATGCTCATTTTTCACAATGTATGGAAAAGATTAGGCCAATAATTTGGGACTTAGTCCAGAATATGTATTTGTACTTAGAATTGTCAAAATTTTGAATTCTGAAGCAACAACATTTTTTATTTAGGTTAGGCGGAAGTATTACATTTTCCCGGCATCTGTCAGATTTTGTCCACTGAACGTCCGCACTATAAACAAGGATCAAGGTGAGCTCTGATTGGTCAATAATGTAATAATTTAGAATTATTTTTTTGTATTTATAAAATTTGATATTTTGTCAAACAATTGCAGTAATTTTTATTAAGAATTTAGTACATTTTGGCAGTCCAAGAGCTATTTTTAGATGTAGGTGCATATTGTGAAAAGGCCAGTCCAAATGGCTGTTGGAGAAGGGTCATGTCAAAAAGGGGCAAAAAAGTCAGTGATAAAAGGAATCATGCCATATTCAAATTGCTTGTTTTGGATGTATGAAGGATTGTTCTTGAATTTGAGGTAAGCCATAACATTGTTGCAAACTCATGGGCTGAGCTATAAGCCAAAACGTTATAATGGTCGGCTATGGGAAACCTAATACTTCCATCTAACCTAAAATGAACTGTCCCAAAGTTGTTGTTGTTCCAAACAATTTGACATCTCAGCAGCAAATATCTTCCGGTTCTGATTATTTTGCAGCCGATGCATTCTGTGTAAGCTATTTACATGTTTTTCTTACCCATATCAAAATATTTAGCTAATATTGCATCATAATTCACCTGTCTGTTCACCTTTCTGTCTGTCTGAGGCCAAATTAACATGGAAATTCAACATTTCCCTAAATAAATCACACAATATTTCAGTTACAAACTTCAAATTTGGTGTGGATGTACTTCATTATATTACACATCTTTTATTACCAAGGTCAAGGTCATTCATCAAGGTCAAGGTCAGATCTGAAGGTCAATTTCATTGAAAATTTGACATGTTTTTTCTTCTTTTTTGCTCATACTGCAAACACCTGAAAGTTATAAGGCTCTATATTTGTTGAATATGTACATTATATCATTGAGTTTCACTAAGTTCCAATGTCAAGGTCATCCTTGAAGGTCAAGGTCAAGTTTCAAGGTCATATTTTCAGTGAAAATTGTTGTTTTTTTGTAGGACAGGGAGGGGGGGGGGGGCTTGTTTTTTCCTAATTGCCAAACACATACTGTTCATGTACTGTTTTTGGCTCTTTGATGTACATACAAGTCTTGAAATGGTCATTTTTATCATTTTTCTAGTTATTCTGTGGGTTTTGGGATGGTTTTTTACAAGATTTTCTCTTTGTTTTAGAAATTCCCTGCATAGGCTCCTTAGGTTGTAGTCATCACCCCGAAAGATTTTCACAAGACATAGATCAGCCCGCCACATGAGAAACTTCTCATATTAAGGGGTCCAGACCATTGATTCGCACTCTGAGCTTTGACTTCAATCATCAACTGGCTTGTTCTGCTTTTTGGTACGGAAGATTTGTTTGCTTGTCCCATTGATTCTGCTATGTAAGTGTTAAAAATCAGTATAGCTGAAAGTAAAGTATGTAATGCAGTTGGCTCATGCCATTGTTCTATGTATAGGATTAAAAAAACCAGTAAAATAGTGGGTTATAGGGTCTGATTTTGGCCTGTTTGCTTAAGACAAATACAAAATAGACTGTTGAAACCCTTTTTTCTGTTATTTTGGTGTATTCTATGCTTAGAAATATTGCATTTATAAGGCCCAAATGATGACAGGCCCCTTTTCCTGTGTCCTTCATGGTCTATTTTTCAATTTTAAACTGCATAAAAGCATGTAAAACTGAGAAAACAATACCAGAAGTTGTCAAAATTGCTTTAAACAACATGTTTTGATATGATAAGAAGGATAAAAACAAGATTCTACAGAAATTTGGCTATTTTGAAAGTAAAAAAATCTAATGACTCATCCATTTCAACTATTATGTAATTTTAATTATTCAAGTGAAGCTTTTTTTACACATCTTTCACTTTAATTTGGAGTTTCTGGGTAAGATGTGATATAACAAACAGATTTATGTAAAGATTTGACAATTTGTCCATTGATTATTAGATTTATGAGCAAAGGAAGACTGTTCCATTACTAAATATACTCTTCTATTTTGCATCACTGGTGTTAAGGGAAATGCTTATTTCTCCAATATTTTTTAACCAAATGCAATGAAATTCAACATAGATGCAAAGACAATATTGTACTAGCCATATGATAAAATAAAAATAGAATTTGTGAAAAATTGTGCCTTTGAGGCTTAAAATTAATGAGAAATTAAATATTTCTTTTTAAGGATAAAGGGTGACCTTTTAAAAAAAATAGGAAAAAATATAAATTGAAATAAATTTCACTTGAAACAGTGACTGATTTGACCATTAGTAATAGCTCCACAATGTCAGATAAAAAAGGTATGTTAAATATGATTTTAGAGTCTTTCTTTTGAACATTGAAAATATATGTTTGGATGGAGAACACTATTCTAAAATAGTACAATTTTGTCTTAACTTTATTATGACAAGGTAAAGGGAAATGCTCATTTTTCACAATGTATGGAAAAGATTAGGCCAATAATTTGGGACTTAGTCCAGAATATGTATTTGTACTTAGAATTGTCAAAATTTTGAATTCTGAAGCAACAACATTTTTTATTTAGGTTAGGCGGAAGTATTACATTTTCCCGGCATCTGTCAGATTTTGTCCACTGAACGTCCGCACTATAAACAAGGATCAAGGTGAGCTCTGATTGGTCAATAATGTAATAATTTAGAATTATTTTTTTGTATTTATAAAATTTGATATTTTGTCAAACAATTGCAGTAATTTTTATTAAGAATTTAGTACATTTTGGCAGTCCAAGAGCTATTTTTAGATGTAGGTGCATATTGTGAAAAGGCCAGTCCAAATGGCTGTTGGAGAAGGGTCATGTCAAAAAGGGGCAAAAAAGTCAGTGATAAAAGGAATCATGCCATATTCAAATTGCTTGTTTTGGATGTATGAAGGATTGTTCTTGAATTTGAGGTAAGCCATAACATTGTTGCAAACTCATGGGCTGAGCTATAAGCCAAAACGTTATAATGGTCGGCTATGGGAAACCTAATACTTCCATCTAACCTAAAATGAACTGTCCCAAAGTTGTTGTTGTTCCAAACAATTTGACATCTCAGCAGCAAATATCTTCCGGTTCTGATTATTTTGCAGCCGATGCATTCTGTGTAAGCTATTTACATGTTTTTCTTACCCATATCAAAATATTTAGCTAATATTGCATCATAATTCACCTGTCTGTTCACCTTTCTGTCTGTCTGAGGCCAAATTAACATGGAAATTCAACATTTCCCTAAATAAATCACACAATATTTCAGTTACAAACTTCAAATTTGGTGTGGATGTACTTCATTATATTACACATCTTTTATTACCAAGGTCAAGGTCATTCATCAAGGTCAAGGTCAGATCTGAAGGTCAATTTCATTGAAAATTTGACATGTTTTTTCTTCTTTTTTGCTCATACTGCAAACACCTGAAAGTTATAAGGCTCTATATTTGTTGAATATGTACATTATATCATTGAGTTTCACTAAGTTCCAATGTCAAGGTCATCCTTGAAGGTCAAGGTCAAGTTTCAAGGTCATATTTTCAGTGAAAATTGTTGTTTTTTTGTAGGACAGGGAGGGGGGGGGGGGCTTGTTTTTTCCTAATTGCCAAACACATACTGTTCATGTACTGTTTTTGGCTCTTTGATGTACATACAAGTCTTGAAATGGTCATTTTTATCATTTTTCTAGTTATTCTGTGGGTTTTGGGATGGTTTTTTACAAGATTTTCTCTATGTTTTAGAAATTCCCTGCATAGGCTCCTTAGGTTGTAGTCATCACCCCGAAAGATTTTCACAAGACATAGATCAGCCCGCCACATGAGAAACTTCTCATATTAAGGGGTCCAGACCATTGATTCGCACTCTGAGCTTTGACTTCAATCATCAACTGGCTTGTTCTGCTTTTTGGTACGGAAGATTTGTTTGCTTGTCCCATTGATTCTGCTATGTAAGTGTTAAAAATCAGTATAGCTGAAAGTAAAGTATGTAATGCAGTTGGCTCATGCCATTGTTCTATGTATAGGATTAAAAAAACCAGTAAAATAGTGGGTTATAGGGTCTGATTTTGGCCTGTTTGCTTAAGACAAATACAAAATAGACTGTTGAAACCCTTTTTTCTGTTATTTTGGTGTATTCTATGCTTAGAAATATTGCATTTATAAGGCCCAAATGATGACAGGCCCCTTTTCCTGTGTCCTTCATGGTCTATTTTTCAATTTTAAACTGCATAAAAGCATGTAAAACTGAGAAAACAATACCAGAAGTTGTCAAAATTGCTTTAAACAACATGTTTTGATATGATAAGAAGGATAAAAACAAGATTCTACAGAAATTTGGCTATTTTGAAAGTAAAAAAATCTAATGACTCATCCATTTCAACTATTATGTAATTTTAATTATTCAAGTGAAGCTTTTTTTACACATCTTTCACTTTAATTTGGAGTTTCTGGGTAAGATGTGATATAACAAACAGATTTATGTAAAGATTTGACAATTTGTCCATTGATTATTAGATTTATGAGCAAAGGAAGACTGTTCCATTACTAAATATACTCTTCTATTTTGCATCACTGGTGTTAAGGGAAATGCTTATTTCTCCAATATTTTTTAACCAAATGCAATGAAATTCAACATAGATGCAAAGACAATATTGTACTAGCCATATGATAAAATAAAAATAGAATTTGTGAAAAATTGTGCCTTTGAGGCTTAAAATTAATGAGAAATTAAATATTTCTTTTTAAGGATAAAGGGTGACCTTTTAAAAAAAATAGGAAAAAATATAAATTGAAATAAATTTCACTTGAAACAGTGACTGATTTGACCATTAGTAATAGCTCCACAATGTCAGATAAAAAAGGTATGTTAAATATGATTTTAGAGTCTTTCTTTTGAACATTGAAAATATATGTTTGGATGGAGAACACTATTCTAAAATAGTACAATTTTGTCTTAACTTTATTATGACAAGGTAAAGGGAAATGCTCATTTTTCACAATGTATGGAAAAGATTAGGCCAATAATTTGGGACTTAGTCCAGAATATGTATTTGTACTTAGAATTGTCAAAATTTTGAATTCTGAAGCAACAACATTTTTTATTTAGGTTAGGCGGAAGTATTACATTTTCCCGGCATCTGTCAGATTTTGTCCACTGAACGTCCGCACTATAAACAAGGATCAAGGTGAGCTCTGATTGGTCAATAATGTAATAATTTAGAATTATTTTTTTGTATTTATAAAATTTGATATTTTGTCAAACAATTGCAGTAATTTTTATTAAGAATTTAGTACATTTTGGCAGTCCAAGAGCTATTTTTAGATGTAGGTGCATATTGTGAAAAGGCCAGTCCAAATGGCTGTTGGAGAAGGGTCATGTCAAAAAGGGGCAAAAAAGTCAGTGATAAAAGGAATCATGCCATATTCAAATTGCTTGTTTTGGATGTATGAAGGATTGTTCTTGAATTTGAGGTAAGCCATAACATTGTTGCAAACTCATGGGCTGAGCTATAAGCCAAAACGTTATAATGGTCGGCTATGGGAAACCTAATACTTCCATCTAACCTAAAATGAACTGTCCCAAAGTTGTTGTTGTTCCAAACAATTTGACATCTCAGCAGCAAATATCTTCCGGTTCTGATTATTTTGCAGCCGATGCATTCTGTGTAAGCTATTTACATGTTTTTCTTACCCATATCAAAATATTTAGCTAATATTGCATCATAATTCACCTGTCTGTTCACCTTTCTGTCTGTCTGAGGCCAAATTAACATGGAAATTCAACATTTCCCTAAATAAATCACACAATATTTCAGTTACAAACTTCAAATTTGGTGTGGATGTACTTCATTATATTACACATCTTTTATTACCAAGGTCAAGGTCATTCATCAAGGTCAAGGTCAGATCTGAAGGTCAATTTCATTGAAAATTTGACATGTTTTTTCTTCTTTTTTGCTCATACTGCAAACACCTGAAAGTTATAAGGCTCTATATTTGTTGAATATGTACATTATATCATTGAGTTTCACTAAGTTCCAATGTCAAGGTCATCCTTGAAGGTCAAGGTCAAGTTTCAAGGTCATATTTTCAGTGAAAATTGTTGTTTTTTTGTAGGACAGGGAGGGGGGGGGGGCTTGTTTTTTCCTAATTGCCAAACACATACTGTTCATGTACTGTTTTTGGCTCTTTGATGTACATACAAGTCTTGAAATGGTCATTTTTATCATTTTTCTAGTTATTCTGTGGGTTTTGGGATGGTTTTTTACAAGATTTTCTCTTTGTTTTAGAAATTCCCTGCATAGGCTCCTTAGGTTGTAGTCATCACCCCGAAAGATTTTCACAAGACATAGATCAGCCCGCCACATGAGAAACTTCTCATATTAAGGGGTCCAGACCATTGATTCGCACTCTGAGCTTTGACTTCAATCATCAACTGGCTTGTTCTGCTTTTTGGTACGGAAGATTTGTTTGCTTGTCCCATTGATTCTGCTATGTAAGTGTTAAAAATCAGTATAGCTGAAAGTAAAGTATGTAATGCAGTTGGCTCATGCCATTGTTCTATGTATAGGATTAAAAAAACCAGTAAAATAGTGGGTTATAGGGTCTGATTTTGGCCTGTTTGCTTAAGACAAATACAAAATAGACTGTTGAAACCCTTTTTTCTGTTATTTTGGTGTATTCTATGCTTAGAAATATTGCATTTATAAGGCCCAAATGATGACAGGCCCCTTTTCCTGTGTCCTTCATGGTCTATTTTTCAATTTTAAACTGCATAAAAGCATGTAAAACTGAGAAAACAATACCAGAAGTTGTCAAAATTGCTTTAAACAACATGTTTTGATATGATAAGAAGGATAAAAACAAGATTCTACAGAAATTTGGCTATTTTGAAAGTAAAAAAATCTAATGACTCATCCATTTCAACTATTATGTAATTTTAATTATTCAAGTGAAGCTTTTTTTACACATCTTTCACTTTAATTTGGAGTTTCTGGGTAAGATGTGATATAACAAACAGATTTATGTAAAGATTTGACAATTTGTCCATTGATTATTAGATTTATGAGCAAAGGAAGACTGTTCCATTACTAAATATACTCTTCTATTTTGCATCACTGGTGTTAAGGGAAATGCTTATTTCTCCAATATTTTTTAACCAAATGCAATGAAATTCAACATAGATGCAAAGACAATATTGTACTAGCCATATGATAAAATAAAAATAGAATTTGTGAAAAATTGTGCCTTTGAGGCTTAAAATTAATGAGAAATTAAATATTTCTTTTTAAGGATAAAGGGTGACCTTTTAAAAAAAATAGGAAAAAATATAAATTGAAATAAATTTCACTTGAAACAGTGACTGATTTGACCATTAGTAATAGCTCCACAATGTCAGATAAAAAAGGTATGTTAAATATGATTTTAGAGTCTTTCTTTTGAACATTGAAAATATATGTTTGGATGGAGAACACTATTCTAAAATAGTACAATTTTGTCTTAACTTTATTATGACAAGGTAAAGGGAAATGCTCATTTTTCACAATGTATGGAAAAGATTAGGCCAATAATTTGGGACTTAGTCCAGAATATGTATTTGTACTTAGAATTGTCAAAATTTTGAATTCTGAAGCAACAACATTTTTTATTTAGGTTAGGCGGAAGTATTACATTTTCCCGGCATCTGTCAGATTTTGTCCACTGAACGTCCGCACTATAAACAAGGATCAAGGTGAGCTCTGATTGGTCAATAATGTAATAATTTAGAATTATTTTTTTGTATTTATAAAATTTGATATTTTGTCAAACAATTGCAGTAATTTTTATTAAGAATTTAGTACATTTTGGCAGTCCAAGAGCTATTTTTAGATGTAGGTGCATATTGTGAAAAGGCCAGTCCAAATGGCTGTTGGAGAAGGGTCATGTCAAAAAGGGGCAAAAAAGTCAGTGATAAAAGGAATCATGCCATATTCAAATTGCTTGTTTTGGATGTATGAAGGATTGTTCTTGAATTTGAGGTAAGCCATAACATTGTTGCAAACTCATGGGCTGAGCTATAAGCCAAAACGTTATAATGGTCGGCTATGGGAAACCTAATACTTCCATCTAACCTAAAATGAACTGTCCCAAAGTTGTTGTTGTTCCAAACAATTTGACATCTCAGCAGCAAATATCTTCCGGTTCTGATTATTTTGCAGCCGATGCATTCTGTGTAAGCTATTTACATGTTTTTCTTACCCATATCAAAATATTTAGCTAATATTGCATCATAATTCACCTGTCTGTTCACCTTTCTGTCTGTCTGAGGCCAAATTAACATGGAAATTCAACATTTCCCTAAATAAATCACACAATATTTCAGTTACAAACTTCAAATTTGGTGTGGATGTACTTCATTATATTACACATCTTTTATTACCAAGGTCAAGGTCATTCATCAAGGTCAAGGTCAGATCTGAAGGTCAATTTCATTGAAAATTTGACATGTTTTTTCTTCTTTTTTGCTCATACTGCAAACACCTGAAAGTTATAAGGCTCTATATTTGTTGAATATGTACATTATATCATTGAGTTTCACTAAGTTCCAATGTCAAGGTCATCCTTGAAGGTCAAGGTCAAGTTTCAAGGTCATATTTTCAGTGAAAATTGTTGTTTTTTTGTAGGACAGGGAGGGGGGGGGGGCTTGTTTTTTCCTAATTGCCAAACACATACTGTTCATGTACTGTTTTTGGCTCTTTGATGTACATACAAGTCTTGAAATGGTCATTTTTATCATTTTTCTAGTTATTCTGTGGGTTTTGGGATGGTTTTTTACAAGATTTTCTCTTTGTTTTAGAAATTCCCTGCATAGGCTCCTTAGGTTGTAGTCATCACCCCGAAAGATTTTCACAAGACATAGATCAGCCCGCCACATGAGAAACTTCTCATATTAAGGGGTCCAGACCATTGATTCGCACTCTGAGCTTTGACTTCAATCATCAACTGGCTTGTTCTGCTTTTTGGTACGGAAGATTTGTTTGCTTGTCCCATTGATTCTGCTATGTAAGTGTTAAAAATCAGTATAGCTGAAAGTAAAGTATGTAATGCAGTTGGCTCATGCCATTGTTCTATGTATAGGATTAAAAAAACCAGTAAAATAGTGGGTTATAGGGTCTGATTTTGGCCTGTTTGCTTAAGACAAATACAAAATAGACTGTTGAAACCCTTTTTTCTGTTATTTTGGTGTATTCTATGCTTAGAAATATTGCATTTATAAGGCCCAAATGATGACAGGCCCCTTTTCCTGTGTCCTTCATGGTCTATTTTTCAATTTTAAACTGCATAAAAGCATGTAAAACTGAGAAAACAATACCAGAAGTTGTCAAAATTGCTTTAAACAACATGTTTTGATATGATAAGAAGGATAAAAACAAGATTCTACAGAAATTTGGCTATTTTGAAAGTAAAAAAATCTAATGACTCATCCATTTCAACTATTATGTAATTTTAATTATTCAAGTGAAGCTTTTTTTACACATCTTTCACTTTAATTTGGAGTTTCTGGGTAAGATGTGATATAACAAACAGATTTATGTAAAGATTTGACAATTTGTCCATTGATTATTAGATTTATGAGCAAAGGAAGACTGTTCCATTACTAAATATACTCTTCTATTTTGCATCACTGGTGTTAAGGGAAATGCTTATTTCTCCAATATTTTTTAACCAAATGCAATGAAATTCAACATAGATGCAAAGACAATATTGTACTAGCCATATGATAAAATAAAAATAGAATTTGTGAAAAATTGTGCCTTTGAGGCTTAAAATTAATGAGAAATTAAATATTTCTTTTTAAGGATAAAGGGTGACCTTTTAAAAAAAATAGGAAAAAATATAAATTGAAATAAATTTCACTTGAAACAGTGACTGATTTGACCATTAGTAATAGCTCCACAATGTCAGATAAAAAAGGTATGTTAAATATGATTTTAGAGTCTTTCTTTTGAACATTGAAAATATATGTTTGGATGGAGAACACTATTCTAAAATAGTACAATTTTGTCTTAACTTTATTATGACAAGGTAAAGGGAAATGCTCATTTTTCACAATGTATGGAAAAGATTAGGCCAATAATTTGGGACTTAGTCCAGAATATGTATTTGTACTTAGAATTGTCAAAATTTTGAATTCTGAAGCAACAACATTTTTTATTTAGGTTAGGCGGAAGTATTACATTTTCCCGGCATCTGTCAGATTTTGTCCACTGAACGTCCGCACTATAAACAAGGATCAAGGTGAGCTCTGATTGGTCAATAATGTAATAATTTAGAATTATTTTTTTGTATTTATAAAATTTGATATTTTGTCAAACAATTGCAGTAATTTTTATTAAGAATTTAGTACATTTTGGCAGTCCAAGAGCTATTTTTAGATGTAGGTGCATATTGTGAAAAGGCCAGTCCAAATGGCTGTTGGAGAAGGGTCATGTCAAAAAGGGGCAAAAAAGTCAGTGATAAAAGGAATCATGCCATATTCAAATTGCTTGTTTTGGATGTATGAAGGATTGTTCTTGAATTTGAGGTAAGCCATAACATTGTTGCAAACTCATGGGCTGAGCTATAAGCCAAAACGTTATAATGGTCGGCTATGGGAAACCTAATACTTCCATCTAACCTAAAATGAACTGTCCCAAAGTTGTTGTTGTTCCAAACAATTTGACATCTCAGCAGCAAATATCTTCCGGTTCTGATTATTTTGCAGCCGATGCATTCTGTGTAAGCTATTTACATGTTTTTCTTACCCATATCAAAATATTTAGCTAATATTGCATCATAATTCACCTGTCTGTTCACCTTTCTGTCTGTCTGAGGCCAAATTAACATGGAAATTCAACATTTCCCTAAATAAATCACACAATATTTCAGTTACAAACTTCAAATTTGGTGTGGATGTACTTCATTATATTACACATCTTTTATTACCAAGGTCAAGGTCATTCATCAAGGTCAAGGTCAGATCTGAAGGTCAATTTCATTGAAAATTTGACATGTTTTTTCTTCTTTTTTGCTCATACTGCAAACACCTGAAAGTTATAAGGCTCTATATTTGTTGAATATGTACATTATATCATTGAGTTTCACTAAGTTCCAATGTCAAGGTCATCCTTGAAGGTCAAGGTCAAGTTTCAAGGTCATATTTTCAGTGAAAATTGTTGTTTTTTTGTAGGACAGGGAGGGGGGGGGGGCTTGTTTTTTCCTAATTGCCAAACACATACTGTTCATGTACTGTTTTTGGCTCTTTGATGTACATACAAGTCTTGAAATGGTCATTTTTATCATTTTTCTAGTTATTCTGTGGGTTTTGGGATGGTTTTTTACAAGATTTTCTCTTTGTTTTAGAAATTCCCTGCATAGGCTCCTTAGGTTGTAGTCATCACCCCGAAAGATTTTCACAAGACATAGATCAGCCCGCCACATGAGAAACTTCTCATATTAAGGGGTCCAGACCATTGATTCGCACTCTGAGCTTTGACTTCAATCATCAACTGGCTTGTTCTGCTTTTTGGTACGGAAGATTTGTTTGCTTGTCCCATTGATTCTGCTATGTAAGTGTTAAAAATCAGTATAGCTGAAAGTAAAGTATGTAATGCAGTTGGCTCATGCCATTGTTCTATGTATAGGATTAAAAAAACCAGTAAAATAGTGGGTTATAGGGTCTGATTTTGGCCTGTTTGCTTAAGACAAATACAAAATAGACTGTTGAAACCCTTTTTTCTGTTATTTTGGTGTATTCTATGCTTAGAAATATTGCATTTATAAGGCCCAAATGATGACAGGCCCCTTTTCCTGTGTCCTTCATGGTCTATTTTTCAATTTTAAACTGCATAAAAGCATGTAAAACTGAGAAAACAATACCAGAAGTTGTCAAAATTGCTTTAAACAACATGTTTTGATATGATAAGAAGGATAAAAACAAGATTCTACAGAAATTTGGCTATTTTGAAAGTAAAAAAATCTAATGACTCATCCATTTCAACTATTATGTAATTTTAATTATTCAAGTGAAGCTTTTTTTACACATCTTTCACTTTAATTTGGAGTTTCTGGGTAAGATGTGATATAACAAACAGATTTATGTAAAGATTTGACAATTTGTCCATTGATTATTAGATTTATGAGCAAAGGAAGACTGTTCCATTACTAAATATACTCTTCTATTTTGCATCACTGGTGTTAAGGGAAATGCTTATTTCTCCAATATTTTTTAACCAAATGCAATGAAATTCAACATAGATGCAAAGACAATATTGTACTAGCCATATGATAAAATAAAAATAGAATTTGTGAAAAATTGTGCCTTTGAGGCTTAAAATTAATGAGAAATTAAATATTTCTTTTTAAGGATAAAGGGTGACCTTTTAAAAAAAATAGGAAAAAATATAAATTGAAATAAATTTCACTTGAAACAGTGACTGATTTGACCATTAGTAATAGCTCCACAATGTCAGATAAAAAAGGTATGTTAAATATGATTTTAGAGTCTTTCTTTTGAACATTGAAAATATATGTTTGGATGGAGAACACTATTCTAAAATAGTACAATTTTGTCTTAACTTTATTATGACAAGGTAAAGGGAAATGCTCATTTTTCACAATGTATGGAAAAGATTAGGCCAATAATTTGGGACTTAGTCCAGAATATGTATTTGTACTTAGAATTGTCAAAATTTTGAATTCTGAAGCAACAACATTTTTTATTTAGGTTAGGCGGAAGTATTACATTTTCCCGGCATCTGTCAGATTTTGTCCACTGAACGTCCGCACTATAAACAAGGATCAAGGTGAGCTCTGATTGGTCAATAATGTAATAATTTAGAATTATTTTTTTGTATTTATAAAATTTGATATTTTGTCAAACAATTGCAGTAATTTTTATTAAGAATTTAGTACATTTTGGCAGTCCAAGAGCTATTTTTAGATGTAGGTGCATATTGTGAAAAGGCCAGTCCAAATGGCTGTTGGAGAAGGGTCATGTCAAAAAGGGGCAAAAAAGTCAGTGATAAAAGGAATCATGCCATATTCAAATTGCTTGTTTTGGATGTATGAAGGATTGTTCTTGAATTTGAGGTAAGCCATAACATTGTTGCAAACTCATGGGCTGAGCTATAAGCCAAAACGTTATAATGGTCGGCTATGGGAAACCTAATACTTCCATCTAACCTAAAATGAACTGTCCCAAAGTTGTTGTTGTTCCAAACAATTTGACATCTCAGCAGCAAATATCTTCCGGTTCTGATTATTTTGCAGCCGATGCATTCTGTGTAAGCTATTTACATGTTTTTCTTACCCATATCAAAATATTTAGCTAATATTGCATCATAATTCACCTGTCTGTTCACCTTTCTGTCTGTCTGAGGCCAAATTAACATGGAAATTCAACATTTCCCTAAATAAATCACACAATATTTCAGTTACAAACTTCAAATTTGGTGTGGATGTACTTCATTATATTACACATCTTTTATTACCAAGGTCAAGGTCATTCATCAAGGTCAAGGTCAGATCTGAAGGTCAATTTCATTGAAAATTTGACATGTTTTTTCTTCTTTTTTGCTCATACTGCAAACACCTGAAAGTTATAAGGCTCTATATTTGTTGAATATGTACATTATATCATTGAGTTTCACTAAGTTCCAATGTCAAGGTCATCCTTGAAGGTCAAGGTCAAGTTTCAAGGTCATATTTTCAGTGAAAATTGTTGTTTTTTTGTAGGACAGGGAGGGGGGGGGGGCTTGTTTTTTCCTAATTGCCAAACACATACTGTTCATGTACTGTTTTTGGCTCTTTGATGTACATACAAGTCTTGAAATGGTCATTTTTATCATTTTTCTAGTTATTCTGTGGGTTTTGGGATGGTTTTTTACAAGATTTTCTCTTTGTTTTAGAAATTCCCTGCATAGGCTCCTTAGGTTGTAGTCATCACCCCGAAAGATTTTCACAAGACATAGATCAGCCCGCCACATGAGAAACTTCTCATATTAAGGGGTCCAGACCATTGATTCGCACTCTGAGCTTTGACTTCAATCATCAACTGGCTTGTTCTGCTTTTTGGTACGGAAGATTTGTTTGCTTGTCCCATTGATTCTGCTATGTAAGTGTTAAAAATCAGTATAGCTGAAAGTAAAGTATGTAATGCAGTTGGCTCATGCCATTGTTCTATGTATAGGATTAAAAAAACCAGTAAAATAGTGGGTTATAGGGTCTGATTTTGGCCTGTTTGCTTAAGACAAATACAAAATAGACTGTTGAAACCCTTTTTTCTGTTATTTTGGTGTATTCTATGCTTAGAAATATTGCATTTATAAGGCCCAAATGATGACAGGCCCCTTTTCCTGTGTCCTTCATGGTCTATTTTTCAATTTTAAACTGCATAAAAGCATGTAAAACTGAGAAAACAATACCAGAAGTTGTCAAAATTGCTTTAAACAACATGTTTTGATATGATAAGAAGGATAAAAACAAGATTCTACAGAAATTTGGCTATTTTGAAAGTAAAAAAATCTAATGACTCATCCATTTCAACTATTATGTAATTTTAATTATTCAAGTGAAGCTTTTTTTACACATCTTTCACTTTAATTTGGAGTTTCTGGGTAAGATGTGATATAACAAACAGATTTATGTAAAGATTTGACAATTTGTCCATTGATTATTAGATTTATGAGCAAAGGAAGACTGTTCCATTACTAAATATACTCTTCTATTTTGCATCACTGGTGTTAAGGGAAATGCTTATTTCTCCAATATTTTTTAACCAAATGCAATGAAATTCAACATAGATGCAAAGACAATATTGTACTAGCCATATGATAAAATAAAAATAGAATTTGTGAAAAATTGTGCCTTTGAGGCTTAAAATTAATGAGAAATTAAATATTTCTTTTTAAGGATAAAGGGTGACCTTTTAAAAAAAATAGGAAAAAATATAAATTGAAATAAATTTCACTTGAAACAGTGACTGATTTGACCATTAGTAATAGCTCCACAATGTCAGATAAAAAAGGTATGTTAAATATGATTTTAGAGTCTTTCTTTTGAACATTGAAAATATATGTTTGGATGGAGAACACTATTCTAAAATAGTACAATTTTGTCTTAACTTTATTATGACAAGGTAAAGGGAAATGCTCATTTTTCACAATGTATGGAAAAGATTAGGCCAATAATTTGGGACTTAGTCCAGAATATGTATTTGTACTTAGAATTGTCAAAATTTTGAATTCTGAAGCAACAACATTTTTTATTTAGGTTAGGCGGAAGTATTACATTTTCCCGGCATCTGTCAGATTTTGTCCACTGAACGTCCGCACTATAAACAAGGATCAAGGTGAGCTCTGATTGGTCAATAATGTAATAATTTAGAATTATTTTTTTGTATTTATAAAATTTGATATTTTGTCAAACAATTGCAGTAATTTTTATTAAGAATTTAGTACATTTTGGCAGTCCAAGAGCTATTTTTAGATGTAGGTGCATATTGTGAAAAGGCCAGTCCAAATGGCTGTTGGAGAAGGGTCATGTCAAAAAGGGGCAAAAAAGTCAGTGATAAAAGGAATCATGCCATATTCAAATTGCTTGTTTTGGATGTATGAAGGATTGTTCTTGAATTTGAGGTAAGCCATAACATTGTTGCAAACTCATGGGCTGAGCTATAAGCCAAAACGTTATAATGGTCGGCTATGGGAAACCTAATACTTCCATCTAACCTAAAATGAACTGTCCCAAAGTTGTTGTTGTTCCAAACAATTTGACATCTCAGCAGCAAATATCTTCCGGTTCTGATTATTTTGCAGCCGATGCATTCTGTGTAAGCTATTTACATGTTTTTCTTACCCATATCAAAATATTTAGCTAATATTGCATCATAATTCACCTGTCTGTTCACCTTTCTGTCTGTCTGAGGCCAAATTAACATGGAAATTCAACATTTCCCTAAATAAATCACACAATATTTCAGTTACAAACTTCAAATTTGGTGTGGATGTACTTCATTATATTACACATCTTTTATTACCAAGGTCAAGGTCATTCATCAAGGTCAAGGTCAGATCTGAAGGTCAATTTCATTGAAAATTTGACATGTTTTTTCTTCTTTTTTGCTCATACTGCAAACACCTGAAAGTTATAAGGCTCTATATTTGTTGAATATGTACATTATATCATTGAGTTTCACTAAGTTCCAATGTCAAGGTCATCCTTGAAGGTCAAGGTCAAGTTTCAAGGTCATATTTTCAGTGAAAATTGTTGTTTTTTTGTAGGACAGGGAGGGGGGGGGGGCTTGTTTTTTCCTAATTGCCAAACACATACTGTTCATGTACTGTTTTTGGCTCTTTGATGTACATACAAGTCTTGAAATGGTCATTTTTATCATTTTTCTAGTTATTCTGTGGGTTTTGGGATGGTTTTTTACAAGATTTTCTCTTTGTTTTAGAAATTCCCTGCATAGGCTCCTTAGGTTGTAGTCATCACCCCGAAAGATTTTCACAAGACATAGATCAGCCCGCCACATGAGAAACTTCTCATATTAAGGGGTCCAGACCATTGATTCGCACTCTGAGCTTTGACTTCAATCATCAACTGGCTTGTTCTGCTTTTTGGTACGGAAGATTTGTTTGCTTGTCCCATTGATTCTGCTATGTAAGTGTTAAAAATCAGTATAGCTGAAAGTAAAGTATGTAATGCAGTTGGCTCATGCCATTGTTCTATGTATAGGATTAAAAAAACCAGTAAAATAGTGGGTTATAGGGTCTGATTTTGGCCTGTTTGCTTAAGACAAATACAAAATAGACTGTTGAAACCCTTTTTTCTGTTATTTTGGTGTATTCTATGCTTAGAAATATTGCATTTATAAGGCCCAAATGATGACAGGCCCCTTTTCCTGTGTCCTTCATGGTCTATTTTTCAATTTTAAACTGCATAAAAGCATGTAAAACTGAGAAAACAATACCAGAAGTTGTCAAAATTGCTTTAAACAACATGTTTTGATATGATAAGAAGGATAAAAACAAGATTCTACAGAAATTTGGCTATTTTGAAAGTAAAAAAATCTAATGACTCATCCATTTCAACTATTATGTAATTTTAATTATTCAAGTGAAGCTTTTTTTACACATCTTTCACTTTAATTTGGAGTTTCTGGGTAAGATGTGATATAACAAACAGATTTATGTAAAGATTTGACAATTTGTCCATTGATTATTAGATTTATGAGCAAAGGAAGACTGTTCCATTACTAAATATACTCTTCTATTTTGCATCACTGGTGTTAAGGGAAATGCTTATTTCTCCAATATTTTTTAACCAAATGCAATGAAATTCAACATAGATGCAAAGACAATATTGTACTAGCCATATGATAAAATAAAAATAGAATTTGTGAAAAATTGTGCCTTTGAGGCTTAAAATTAATGAGAAATTAAATATTTCTTTTTAAGGA
Organism: Fragum sueziense; assembly: GCA_963680895.1. Taxonomy (NCBI): domain Eukaryota; kingdom Metazoa; phylum Mollusca; class Bivalvia; order Cardiida; family Cardiidae; genus Fragum; species Fragum sueziense. Next base: position 54,994,103 of record OY804600.1, on the reverse strand, counting down.
TAAAGGGTGACCTTTTAAAAAAAATAGGAAAAAATATAAATTGAAATAAATTTCACTTGAAACAGTGACTGATTTGACCATTAGTAATAGCTCCACAATGTCAGATAAAAAAGGTATGTTAAATATGATTTTAGAGTCTTTCTTTTGAACATTGAAAATATATGTTTGGATGGAGAACACTATTCTAAAATAGTACAATTTTGTCTTAACTTTATTATGACAAGGTAAAGGGAAATGCTCATTTTTCACAATGTATGGAAAAGATTAGGCCAATAATTTGGGACTTAGTCCAGAATATGTATTTGTACTTAGAATTGTCAAAATTTTGAATTCTGAAGCAACAACATTTTTTATTTAGGTTAGGCGGAAGTATTACATTTTCCCGGCATCTGTCAGATTTTGTCCACTGAACGTCCGCACTATAAACAAGGATCAAGGTGAGCTCTGATTGGTCAATAATGTAATAATTTAGAATTATTTTTTTGTATTTATAAAATTTGATATTTTGTCAAACAATTGCAGTAATTTTTATTAAGAATTTAGTACATTTTGGCAGTCCAAGAGCTATTTTTAGATGTAGGTGCATATTGTGAAAAGGCCAGTCCAAATGGCTGTTGGAGAAGGGTCATGTCAAAAAGGGGCAAAAAAGTCAGTGATAAAAGGAATCATGCCATATTCAAATTGCTTGTTTTGGATGTATGAAGGATTGTTCTTGAATTTGAGGTAAGCCATAACATTGTTGCAAACTCATGGGCTGAGCTATAAGCCAAAACGTTATAATGGTCGGCTATGGGAAACCTAATACTTCCATCTAACCTAAAATGAACTGTCCCAAAGTTGTTGTTGTTCCAAACAATTTGACATCTCAGCAGCAAATATCTTCCGGTTCTGATTATTTTGCAGCCGATGCATTCTGTGTAAGCTATTTACATGTTTTTCTTACCCATATCAAAATATTTAGCTAATATTGCATCATAATTCACCTGTCTGTTCACCTTTCTGTCTGTCTGAGGCCAAATTAACATGGAAATTCAACATTTCCCTAAATAAATCACACAATATTTCAGTTACAAACTTCAAATTTGGTGTGGATGTACTTCATTATATTACACATCTTTTATTACCAAGGTCAAGGTCATTCATCAAGGTCAAGGTCAGATCTGAAGGTCAATTTCATTGAAAATTTGACATGTTTTTTCTTCTTTTTTGCTCATACTGCAAACACCTGAAAGTTATAAGGCTCTATATTTGTTGAATATGTACATTATATCATTGAGTTTCACTAAGTTCCAATGTCAAGGTCATCCTTGAAGGTCAAGGTCAAGTTTCAAGGTCATATTTTCAGTGAAAATTGTTGTTTTTTTGTAGGACAGGGAGGGGGGGGGGCTTGTTTTTTCCTAATTGCCAAACACATACTGTTCATGTACTGTTTTTGGCTCTTTGATGTACATACAAGTCTTGAAATGGTCATTTTTATCATTTTTCTAGTTATTCTGTGGGTTTTGGGATGGTTTTTTACAAGATTTTCTCTTTGTTTTAGAAATTCCCTGCATAGGCTCCTTAGGTTGTAGTCATCACCCCGAAAGATTTTCACAAGACATAGATCAGCCCGCCACATGAGAAACTTCTCATATTAAGGGGTCCAGACCATTGATTCGCACTCTGAGCTTTGACTTCAATCATCAACTGGCTTGTTCTGCTTTTTGGTACGGAAGATTTGTTTGCTTGTCCCATTGATTCTGCTATGTAAGTGTTAAAAATCAGTATAGCTGAAAGTAAAGTATGTAATGCAGTTGGCTCATGCCATTGTTCTATGTATAGGATTAAAAAAACCAGTAAAATAGTGGGTTATAGGGTCTGATTTTGGCCTGTTTGCTTAAGACAAATACAAAATAGACTGTTGAAACCCTTTTTTCCTGTTATTTTGGTGTATTCTATGCTTAGAAATATTGCATTTATAAGGCCCAAATGATGACAGGCCCCTTTTCCTGTGTCCTTCATGGTCTATTTTTCAATTTTAAACTGCATAAAAGCATGTAAAACTGAGAAAACAATACCAGAAGTTGTCAAAATTGCTTTAAACAACATGTTTTGATATGATAAGAAGGATAAAAACAAGATTCTACAGAAATTTGGCTATTTTGAAAGTAAAAAAATCTAATGACTCATCCATTTCAACTATTATGTAATTTTAATTATTCAAGTGAAGCTTTTTTTACACATCTTTCACTTTAATTTGGAGTTTCTGGGTAAGATGTGATATAACAAACAGATTTATGTAAAGATTTGACAATTTGTCCATTGATTATTAGATTTATGAGCAAAGGAAGACTGTTCCATTACTAAATATACTCTTCTATTTTGCATCACTGGTGTTAAGGGAAATGCTTATTTCTCCAATATTTTTTAACCAAATGCAATGAAATTCAACATAGATGCAAAGACAATATTGTACTAGCCATATGATAAAATAAAAATAGAATTTGTGAAAAATTGTGCCTTTGAGGCTTAAAATTAATGAGAAATTAAATATTTCTTTTTAAGGATAAAGGGTGACCTTTTAAAAAAAATAGGAAAAAATATAAATTGAAATAAATTTCACTTGAAACAGTGACTGATTTGACCATTAGTAATAGCTCCACAATGTCAGATAAAAAAGGTATGTTAAATATGATTTTAGAGTCTTTCTTTTGAACATTGAAAATATATGTTTGGATGGAGAACACTATTCTAAAATAGTACAATTTTGTCTTAACTTTATTATGACAAGGTAAAGGGAAATGCTCATTTTTCACAATGTATGGAAAAGATTAGGCCAATAATTTGGGACTTAGTCCAGAATATGTATTTGTACTTAGAATTGTCAAAATTTTGAATTCTGAAGCAACAACATTTTTTATTTAGGTTAGGCGGAAATATTACATTTTCCCGGCATCTGTCAGATTTTGTCCACTGAACGTCCGCACTATAAACAAGGATCAAGGTGAGCTCTGATTGGTCAATAATGTAATAATTTAGAATTATTTTTTTGTATTTATAAAATTTGATATTTTGTCAAACAATTGCAGTAATTTTTATTAAGAATTTAGTACATTTTGGCAGTCCAAGAGCTATTTTTAGATGTAGGTGCATATTGTGAAAAGGCCAGTCCAAATGGCTGTTGGAGAAGGGTCATGTCAAAAAGGGGCAAAAAAGTCAGTGATAAAAGGAATCATGCCATATTCAAATTGCTTGTTTTGGATGTATGAAGGATTGTTCTTGAATTTGAGGTAAGCCATAACATTGTTGCAAACTCATGGGCTGAGCTATAAGCCAAAACGTTATAATGGTCGGCTATGGGAAACCTAATACTTCCATCTAACCTAAAATGAACTGTCCCAAAGTTGTTGTTGTTCCAAACAATTTGACATCTCAGCAGCAAATATCTTCCGGTTCTGATTATTTTGCAGCCGATGCATTCTGTGTAAGCTATTTACATGTTTTTCTTACCCATATCAAAATATTTAGCTAATATTGCATCATAATTCACCTGTCTGTTCACCTTTCTGTCTGTCTGAGGCCAAATTAACATGGAAATTCAACATTTCCCTAAATAAATCACACAATATTTCAGTTACAAACTTCAAATTTGGTGTGGATGTACTTCATTATATTACACATCTTTTATTACCAAGGTCAAGGTCATTCATCAAGGTCAAGGTCAGATCTGAAGGTCAATTTCATTGAAAATTTGACATGTTTTTTCTTCTTTTTTGCTCATACTGCAAACACCTGAAAGTTATAAGGCTCTATATTTGTTGAATATGTACATTATATCATTGAGTTTCACTAAGTTCCAATGTCAAGGTCATCCTTGAAGGTCAAGGTCAAGTTTCAAGGTCATATTTTCAGTGAAAATTGTTGTTTTTTTGTAGGACAGGGAGGGGGGGGGGGCTTGTTTTTTCCTAATTGCCAAACACATACTGTTCATGTACTGTTTTTGGCTCTTTGATGTACATACAAGTCTTGAAATGGTCATTTTTATCATTTTTCTAGTTATTCTGTGGGTTTTGGGATGGTTTTTTACAAGATTTTCTCTTTGTTTTAGAAATTCCCTGCATAGGCTCCTTAGGTTGTAGTCATCACCCCGAAAGATTTTCACAAGACATAGATCAGCCCGCCACATGAGAAACTTCTCATATTAAGGGGTCCAGACCATTGATTCGCACTCTGAGCTTTGACTTCAATCATCAACTGGCTTGTTCTGCTTTTTGGTACGGAAGATTTGTTTGCTTGTCCCATTGATTCTGCTATGTAAGTGTTAAAAATCAGTATAGCTGAAAGTAAAGTATGTAATGCAGTTGGCTCATGCCATTGTTCTATGTATAGGATTAAAAAAACCAGTAAAATAGTGGGTTATAGGGTCTGATTTTGGCCTGTTTGCTTAAGACAAATACAAAATAGACTGTTGAAACCCTTTTTTCTGTTATTTTGGTGTATTCTATGCTTAGAAATATTGCATTTATAAGGCCCAAATGATGACAGGCCCCTTTTCCTGTGTCCTTCATGGTCTATTTTTCAATTTTAAACTGCATAAAAGCATGTAAAACTGAGAAAACAATACCAGAAGTTGTCAAAATTGCTTTAAACAACATGTTTTGATATGATAAGAAGGATAAAAACAAGATTCTACAGAAATTTGGCTATTTTGAAAGTAAAAAAATCTAATGACTCATCCATTTCAACTATTATGTAATTTTAATTATTCAAGTGAAGCTTTTTTTACACATCTTTCACTTTAATTTGGAGTTTCTGGGTAAGATGTGATATAACAAACAGATTTATGTAAAGATTTGACAATTTGTCCATTGATTATTAGATTTATGAGCAAAGGAAGACTGTTCCATTACTAAATATACTCTTCTATTTTGCATCACTGGTGTTAAGGGAAATGCTTATTTCTCCAATATTTTTTAACCAAATGCAATGAAATTCAACATAGATGCAAAGACAATATTGTACTAGCCATATGATAAAATAAAAATAGAATTTGTGAAAAATTGTGCCTTTGAGGCTTAAAATTAATGAGAAATTAAATATTTCTTTTTAAGGATAAAGGGTGACCTTTTAAAAAAAATAGGAAAAAATATAAATTGAAATAAATTTCACTTGAAACAGTGACTGATTTGACCATTAGTAATAGCTCCACAATGTCAGATAAAAAAGGTATGTTAAATATGATTTTAGAGTCTTTCTTTTGAACATTGAAAATATATGTTTGGATGGAGAACACTATTCTAAAATAGTACAATTTTGTCTTAACTTTATTATGACAAGGTAAAGGGAAATGCTCATTTTTCACAATGTATGGAAAAGATTAGGCCAATAATTTGGGACTTAGTCCAGAATATGTATTTGTACTTAGAATTGTCAAAATTTTGAATTCTGAAGCAACAACATTTTTTATTTAGGTTAGGCGGAAGTATTACATTTTCCCGGCATCTGTCAGATTTTGTCCACTGAACGTCCGCACTATAAACAAGGATCAAGGTGAGCTCTGATTGGTCAATAATGTAATAATTTAGAATTATTTTTTTGTATTTATAAAATTTGATATTTTGTCAAACAATTGCAGTAATTTTTATTAAGAATTTAGTACATTTTGGCAGTCCAAGAGCTATTTTTAGATGTAGGTGCATATTGTGAAAAGGCCAGTCCAAATGGCTGTTGGAGAAGGGTCATGTCAAAAAGGGGCAAAAAAGTCAGTGATAAAAGGAATCATGCCATATTCAAATTGCTTGTTTTGGATGTATGAAGGATTGTTCTTGAATTTGAGGTAAGCCATAACATTGTTGCAAACTCATGGGCTGAGCTATAAGCCAAAACGTTATAATGGTCGGCTATGGGAAACCTAATACTTCCATCTAACCTAAAATGAACTGTCCCAAAGTTGTTGTTGTTCCAAACAATTTGACATCTCAGCAGCAAATATCTTCCGGTTCTGATTATTTTGCAGCCGATGCATTCTGTGTAAGCTATTTACATGTTTTTCTTACCCATATCAAAATATTTAGCTAATATTGCATCATAATTCACCTGTCTGTTCACCTTTCTGTCTGTCTGAGGCCAAATTAACATGGAAATTCAACATTTCCCTAAATAAATCACACAATATTTCAGTTACAAACTTCAAATTTGGTGTGGATGTACTTCATTATATTACACATCTTTTATTACCAAGGTCAAGGTCATTCATCAAGGTCAAGGTCAGATCTGAAGGTCAATTTCATTGAAAATTTGACATGTTTTTTCTTCTTTTTTGCTCATACTGCAAACACCTGAAAGTTATAAGGCTCTATATTTGTTGAATATGTACATTATATCATTGAGTTTCACTAAGTTCCAATGTCAAGGTCATCCTTGAAGGTCAAGGTCAAGTTTCAAGGTCATATTTTCAGTGAAAATTGTTGTTTTTTTGTAGGACAGGGAGGGGGGGGGGGCTTGTTTTTTCCTAATTGCCAAACACATACTGTTCATGTACTGTTTTTGGCTCTTTGATGTACATACAAGTCTTGAAATGGTCATTTTTATCATTTTTCTAGTTATTCTGTGGGTTTTGGGATGGTTTTTTACAAGATTTTCTCTTTGTTTTAGAAATTCCCTGCATAGGCTCCTTAGGTTGTAGTCATCACCCCGAAAGATTTTCACAAGACATAGATCAGCCCGCCACATGAGAAACTTCTCATATTAAGGGGTCCAGACCATTGATTCGCACTCTGAGCTTTGACTTCAATCATCAACTGGCTTGTTCTGCTTTTTGGTACGGAAGATTTGTTTGCTTGTCCCATTGATTCTGCTATGTAAGTGTTAAAAATCAGTATAGCTGAAAGTAAAGTATGTAATGCAGTTGGCTCATGCCATTGTTCTATGTATAGGATTAAAAAAACCAGTAAAATAGTGGGTTATAGGGTCTGATTTTGGCCTGTTTGCTTAAGACAAATACAAAATAGACTGTTGAAACCCTTTTTTCTGTTATTTTGGTGTATTCTATGCTTAGAAATATTGCATTTATAAGGCCCAAATGATGACAGGCCCCTTTTCCTGTGTCCTTCATGGTCTATTTTTCAATTTTAAACTGCATAAAAGCATGTAAAACTGAGAAAACAATACCAGAAGTTGTCAAAATTGCTTTAAACAACATGTTTTGATATGATAAGAAGGATAAAAACAAGATTCTACAGAAATTTGGCTATTTTGAAAGTAAAAAAATCTAATGACTCATCCATTTCAACTATTATGTAATTTTAATTATTCAAGTGAAGCTTTTTTTACACATCTTTCACTTTAATTTGGAGTTTCTGGGTAAGATGTGATATAACAAACAGATTTATGTAAAGATTTGACAATTTGTCCATTGATTATTAGATTTATGAGCAAAGGAAGACTGTTCCATTACTAAATATACTCTTCTATTTTGCATCACTGGTGTTAAGGGAAATGCTTATTTCTCCAATATTTTTTAACCAAATGCAATGAAATTCAACATAGATGCAAAGACAATATTGTACTAGCCATATGATAAAATAAAAATAGAATTTGTGAAAAATTGTGCCTTTGAGGCTTAAAATTAATGAGAAATTAAATATTTCTTTTTAAGGATAAAGGGTGACCTTTTAAAAAAAATAGGAAAAAATATAAATTGAAATAAATTTCACTTGAAACAGTGACTGATTTGACCATTAGTAATAGCTCCACAATGTCAGATAAAAAAGGTATGTTAAATATGATTTTAGAGTCTTTCTTTTGAACATTGAAAATATATGTTTGGATGGAGAACACTATTCTAAAATAGTACAATTTTGTCTTAACTTTATTATGACAAGGTAAAGGGAAATGCTCATTTTTCACAATGTATGGAAAAGATTAGGCCAATAATTTGGGACTTAGTCCAGAATATGTATTTGTACTTAGAATTGTCAAAATTTTGAATTCTGAAGCAACAACATTTTTTATTTAGGTTAGGCGGAAGTATTACATTTTCCCGGCATCTGTCAGATTTTGTCCACTGAACGTCCGCACTATAAACAAGGATCAAGGTGAGCTCTGATTGGTCAATAATGTAATAATTTAGAATTATTTTTTTGTATTTATAAAATTTGATATTTTGTCAAACAATTGCAGTAATTTTTATTAAGAATTTAGTACATTTTGGCAGTCCAAGAGCTATTTTTAGATGTAGGTGCATATTGTGAAAAGGCCAGTCCAAATGGCTGTTGGAGAAGGGTCATGTCAAAAAGGGGCAAAAAAGTCAGTGATAAAAGGAATCATGCCATATTCAAATTGCTTGTTTTGGATGTATGAAGGATTGTTCTTGAATTTGAGGTAAGCCATAACATTGTTGCAAACTCATGGGCTGAGCTATAAGCCAAAACGTTATAATGGTCGGCTATGGGAAACCTAATACTTCCATCTAACCTAAAATGAACTGTCCCAAAGTTGTTGTTGTTCCAAACAATTTGACATCTCAGCAGCAAATATCTTCCGGTTCTGATTATTTTGCAGCCGATGCATTCTGTGTAAGCTATTTACATGTTTTTCTTACCCATATCAAAATATTTAGCTAATATTGCATCATAATTCACCTGTCTGTTCACCTTTCTGTCTGTCTGAGGCCAAATTAACATGGAAATTCAACATTTCCCTAAATAAATCACACAATATTTCAGTTACAAACTTCAAATTTGGTGTGGATGTACTTCATTATATTACACATCTTTTATTACCAAGGTCAAGGTCATTCATCAAGGTCAAGGTCAGATCTGAAGGTCAATTTCATTGAAAATTTGACATGTTTTTTCTTCTTTTTTGCTCATACTGCAAACACCTGAAAGTTATAAGGCTCTATATTTGTTGAATATGTACATTATATCATTGAGTTTCACTAAGTTCCAATGTCAAGGTCATCCTTGAAGGTCAAGGTCAAGTTTCAAGGTCATATTTTCAGTGAAAATTGTTGTTTTTTTGTAGGACAGGGAGGGGGGGGGGGCTTGTTTTTTCCTAATTGCCAAACACATACTGTTCATGTACTGTTTTTGGCTCTTTGATGTACATACAAGTCTTGAAATGGTCATTTTTATCATTTTTCTAGTTATTCTGTGGGTTTTGGGATGGTTTTTTACAAGATTTTCTCTTTGTTTTAGAAATTCCCTGCATAGGCTCCTTAGGTTGTAGTCATCACCCCGAAAGATTTTCACAAGACATAGATCAGCCCGCCACATGAGAAACTTCTCATATTAAGGGGTCCAGACCATTGATTCGCACTCTGAGCTTTGACTTCAATCATCAACTGGCTTGTTCTGCTTTTTGGTACGGAAGATTTGTTTGCTTGTCCCATTGATTCTGCTATGTAAGTGTTAAAAATCAGTATAGCTGAAAGTAAAGTATGTAATGCAGTTGGCTCATGCCATTGTTCTATGTATAGGATTAAAAAAACCAGTAAAATAGTGGGTTATAGGGTCTGATTTTGGCCTGTTTGCTTAAGACAAATACAAAATAGACTGTTGAAACCCTTTTTTCTGTTATTTTGGTGTATTCTATGCTTAGAAATATTGCATTTATAAGGCCCAAATGATGACAGGCCCCTTTTCCTGTGTCCTTCATGGTCTATTTTTCAATTTTAAACTGCATAAAAGCATGTAAAACTGAGAAAACAATACCAGAAGTTGTCAAAATTGCTTTAAACAACATGTTTTGATATGATAAGAAGGATAAAAACAAGATTCTACAGAAATTTGGCTATTTTGAAAGTAAAAAAATCTAATGACTCATCCATTTCAACTATTATGTAATTTTAATTATTCAAGTGAAGCTTTTTTTACACATCTTTCACTTTAATTTGGAGTTTCTGGGTAAGATGTGATATAACAAACAGATTTATGTAAAGATTTGACAATTTGTCCATTGATTATTAGATTTATGAGCAAAGGAAGACTGTTCCATTACTAAATATACTCTTCTATTTTGCATCACTGGTGTTAAGGGAAATGCTTATTTCTCCAATATTTTTTAACCAAATGCAATGAAATTCAACATAGATGCAAAGACAATATTGTACTAGCCATATGATAAAATAAAAATAGAATTTGTGAAAAATTGTGCCTTTGAGGCTTAAAATTAATGAGAAATTAAATATTTCTTTTTAAGGATAAAGGGTGACCTTTTAAAAAAAATAGGAAAAAATATAAATTGAAATAAATTTCACTTGAAACAGTGACTGATTTGACCATTAGTAATAGCTCCACAATGTCAGATAAAAAAGGTATGTTAAATATGATTTTAGAGTCTTTCTTTTGAACATTGAAAATATATGTTTGGATGGAGAACACTATTCTAAAATAGTACAATTTTGTCTTAACTTTATTATGACAAGGTAAAGGGAAATGCTCATTTTTCACAATGTATGGAAAAGATTAGGCCAATAATTTGGGACTTAGTCCAGAATATGTATTTGTACTTAGAATTGTCAAAATTTTGAATTCTGAAGCAACAACATTTTTTATTTAGGTTAGGCGGAAGTATTACATTTTCCCGGCATCTGTCAGATTTTGTCCACTGAACGTCCGCACTATAAACAAGGATCAAGGTGAGCTCTGATTGGTCAATAATGTAATAATTTAGAATTATTTTTTTGTATTTATAAAATTTGATATTTTGTCAAACAATTGCAGTAATTTTTATTAAGAATTTAGTACATTTTGGCAGTCCAAGAGCTATTTTTAGATGTAGGTGCATATTGTGAAAAGGCCAGTCCAAATGGCTGTTGGAGAAGGGTCATGTCAAAAAGGGGCAAAAAAGTCAGTGATAAAAGGAATCATGCCATATTCAAATTGCTTGTTTTGGATGTATGAAGGATTGTTCTTGAATTTGAGGTAAGCCATAACATTGTTGCAAACTCATGGGCTGAGCTATAAGCCAAAACGTTATAATGGTCGGCTATGGGAAACCTAATACTTCCATCTAACCTAAAATGAACTGTCCCAAAGTTGTTGTTGTTCCAAACAATTTGACATCTCAGCAGCAAATATCTTCCGGTTCTGATTATTTTGCAGCCGATGCATTCTGTGTAAGCTATTTACATGTTTTTCTTACCCATATCAAAATATTTAGCTAATATTGCATCATAATTCACCTGTCTGTTCACCTTTCTGTCTGTCTGAGGCCAAATTAACATGGAAATTCAACATTTCCCTAAATAAATCACACAATATTTCAGTTACAAACTTCAAATTTGGTGTGGATGTACTTCATTATATTACACATCTTTTATTACCAAGGTCAAGGTCATTCATCAAGGTCAAGGTCAGATCTGAAGGTCAATTTCATTGAAAATTTGACATGTTTTTTCTTCTTTTTTGCTCATACTGCAAACACCTGAAAGTTATAAGGCTCTATATTTGTTGAATATGTACATTATATCATTGAGTTTCACTAAGTTCCAATGTCAAGGTCATCCTTGAAGGTCAAGGTCAAGTTTCAAGGTCATATTTTCAGTGAAAATTGTTGTTTTTTTGTAGGACAGGGAGGGGGGGGGGGCTTGTTTTTTCCTAATTGCCAAACACATACTGTTCATGTACTGTTTTTGGCTCTTTGATGTACATACAAGTCTTGAAATGGTCATTTTTATCATTTTTCTAGTTATTCTGTGGGTTTTGGGATGGTTTTTTACAAGATTTTCTCTTTGTTTTAGAAATTCCCTGCATAGGCTCCTTAGGTTGTAGTCATCACCCCGAAAGATTTTCACAAGACATAGATCAGCCCGCCACATGAGAAACTTCTCATATTAAGGGGTCCAGACCATTGATTCGCACTCTGAGCTTTGACTTCAATCATCAACTGGCTTGTTCTGCTTTTTGGTACGGAAGATTTGTTTGCTTGTCCCATTGATTCTGCTATGTAAGTGTTAAAAATCAGTATAGCTGAAAGTAAAGTATGTAATGCAGTTGGCTCATGCCATTGTTCTATGTATAGGATTAAAAAAACCAGTAAAATAGTGGGTTATAGGGTCTGATTTTGGCCTGTTTGCTTAAGACAAATACAAAATAGACTGTTGAAACCCTTTTTTCTGTTATTTTGGTGTATTCTATGCTTAGAAATATTGCATTTATAAGGCCCAAATGATGACAGGCCCCTTTTCCTGTGTCCTTCATGGTCTATTTTTCAATTTTAAACTGCATAAAAGCATGTAAAACTGAGAAAACAATACCAGAAGTTGTCAAAATTGCTTTAAACAACATGTTTTGATATGATAAGAAGGATAAAAACAAGATTCTACAGAAATTTGGCTATTTTGAAAGTAAAAAAATCTAATGACTCATCCATTTCAACTATTATGTAATTTTAATTATTCAAGTGAAGCTTTTTTTACACATCTTTCACTTTAATTTGGAGTTTCTGGGTAAGATGTGATATAACAAACAGATTTATGTAAAGATTTGACAATTTGTCCATTGATTATTAGATTTATGAGCAAAGGAAGACTGTTCCATTACTAAATATACTCTTCTATTTTGCATCACTGGTGTTAAGGGAAATGCTTATTTCTCCAATATTTTTTAACCAAATGCAATGAAATTCAACATAGATGCAAAGACAATATTGTACTAGCCATATGATAAAATAAAAATAGAATTTGTGAAAAATTGTGCCTTTGAGGCTTAAAATTAATGAGAAATTAAATATTTCTTTTTAAGGATAAAGGGTGACCTTTTAAAAAAAATAGGAAAAAATATAAATTGAAATAAATTTCACTTGAAACAGTGACTGATTTGACCATTAGTAATAGCTCCACAATGTCAGATAAAAAAGGTATGTTAAATATGATTTTAGAGTCTTTCTTTTGAACATTGAAAATATATGTTTGGATGGAGAACACTATTCTAAAATAGTACAATTTTGTCTTAACTTTATTATGACAAGGTAAAGGGAAATGCTCATTTTTCACAATGTATGGAAAAGATTAGGCCAATAATTTGGGACTTAGTCCAGAATATGTATTTGTACTTAGAATTGTCAAAATTTTGAATTCTGAAGCAACAACATTTTTTATTTAGGTTAGGCGGAAGTATTACATTTTCCCGGCATCTGTCAGATTTTGTCCACTGAACGTCCGCACTATAAACAAGGATCAAGGTGAGCTCTGATTGGTCAATAATGTAATAATTTAGAATTATTTTTTTGTATTTATAAAATTTGATATTTTGTCAAACAATTGCAGTAATTTTTATTAAGAATTTAGTACATTTTGGCAGTCCAAGAGCTATTTTTAGATGTAGGTGCATATTGTGAAAAGGCCAGTCCAAATGGCTGTTGGAGAAGGGTCATGTCAAAAAGGGGCAAAAAAGTCAGTGATAAAAGGAATCATGCCATATTCAAATTGCTTGTTTTGGATGTATGAAGGATTGTTCTTGAATTTGAGGTAAGCCATAACATTGTTGCAAACTCATGGGCTGAGCTATAAGCCAAAACGTTATAATGGTCGGCTATGGGAAACCTAATACTTCCATCTAACCTAAAATGAACTGTCCCAAAGTTGTTGTTGTTCCAAACAATTTGACATCTCAGCAGCAAATATCTTCCGGTTCTGATTATTTTGCAGCCGATGCATTCTGTGTAAGCTATTTACATGTTTTTCTTACCCATATCAAAATATTTAGCTAATATTGCATCATAATTCACCTGTCTGTTCACCTTTCTGTCTGTCTGAGGCCAAATTAACATGGAAATTCAACATTTCCCTAAATAAATCACACAATATTTCAGTTACAAACTTCAAATTTGGTGTGGATGTACTTCATTATATTACACATCTTTTATTACCAAGGTCAAGGTCATTCATCAAGGTCAAGGTCAGATCTGAAGGTCAATTTCATTGAAAATTTGACATGTTTTTTCTTCTTTTTTGCTCATACTGCAAACACCTGAAAGTTATAAGGCTCTATATTTGTTGAATATGTACATTATATCATTGAGTTTCACTAAGTTCCAATGTCAAGGTCATCCTTGAAGGTCAAGGTCAAGTTTCAAGGTCATATTTTCAGTGAAAATTGTTGTTTTTTTGTAGGACAGGGAGGGGGGGGGGGCTTGTTTTTTCCTAATTGCCAAACACATACTGTTCATGTACTGTTTTTGGCTCTTTGATGTACATACAAGTCTTGAAATGGTCATTTTTATCATTTTTCTAGTTATTCTGTGGGTTTTGGGATGGTTTTTTACAAGATTTTCTCTTTGTTTTAGAAATTCCCTGCATAGGCTCCTTAGGTTGTAGTCATCACCCCGAAAGATTTTCACAAGACATAGATCAGCCCGCCACATGAGAAACTTCTCATATTAAGGGGTCCAGACCATTGATTCGCACTCTGAGCTTTGACTTCAATCATCAACTGGCTTGTTCTGCTTTTTGGTACGGAAGATTTGTTTGCTTGTCCCATTGATTCTGCTATGTAAGTGTTAAAAATCAGTATAGCTGAAAGTAAAGTATGTAATGCAGTTGGCTCATGCCATTGTTCTATGTATAGGATTAAAAAAACCAGTAAAATAGTGGGTTATAGGGTCTGATTTTGGCCTGTTTGCTTAAGACAAATACAAAATAGACTGTTGAAACCCTTTTTTCTGTTATTTTGGTGTATTCTATGCTTAGAAATATTGCATTTATAAGGCCCAAATGATGACAGGCCCCTTTTCCTGTGTCCTTCATGGTCTATTTTTCAATTTTAAACTGCATAAAAGCATGTAAAACTGAGAAAACAATACCAGAAGTTGTCAAAATTGCTTTAAACAACATGTTTTGATATGATAAGAAGGATAAAAACAAGATTCTACAGAAATTTGGCTATTTTGAAAGTAAAAAAATCTAATGACTCATCCATTTCAACTATTATGTAATTTTAATTATTCAAGTGAAGCTTTTTTTACACATCTTTCACTTTAATTTGGAGTTTCTGGGTAAGATGTGATATAACAAACAGATTTATGTAAAGATTTGACAATTTGTCCATTGATTATTAGATTTATGAGCAAAGGAAGACTGTTCCATTACTAAATATACTCTTCTATTTTGCATCACTGGTGTTAAGGGAAATGCTTATTTCTCCAATATTTTTTAACCAAATGCAATGAAATTCAACATAGATGCAAAGACAATATTGTACTAGCCATATGATAAAATAAAAATAGAATTTGTGAAAAATTGTGCCTTTGAGGCTTAAAATTAATGAGAAATTAAATATTTCTTTTTAAGGATAAAGGGTGACCTTTTAAAAAAAATAGGAAAAAATATAAATTGAAATAAATTTCACTTGAAACAGTGACTGATTTGACCATTAGTAATAGCTCCACAATGTCAGATAAAAAAGGTATGTTAAATATGATTTTAGAGTCTTTCTTTTGAACATTGAAAATATATGTTTGGATGGAGAACACTATTCTAAAATAGTACAATTTTGTCTTAACTTTATTATGAC
This sequence comes from Fragum sueziense, assembly GCA_963680895.1. Classification (NCBI taxonomy): domain Eukaryota; kingdom Metazoa; phylum Mollusca; class Bivalvia; order Cardiida; family Cardiidae; genus Fragum; species Fragum sueziense. The sequence continues at coordinate 54,978,606 of OY804600.1, read as the reverse complement.
AAGGTAAAGGGAAATGCTCATTTTTCACAATGTATGGAAAAGATTAGGCCAATAATTTGGGACTTAGTCCAGAATATGTATTTGTACTTAGAATTGTCAAAATTTTGAATTCTGAAGCAACAACATTTTTTATTTAGGTTAGGCGGAAGTATTACATTTTCCCGGCATCTGTCAGATTTTGTCCACTGAACGTCCGCACTATAAACAAGGATCAAGGTGAGCTCTGATTGGTCAATAATGTAATAATTTAGAATTATTTTTTTGTATTTATAAAATTTGATATTTTGTCAAACAATTGCAGTAATTTTTATTAAGAATTTAGTACATTTTGGCAGTCCAAGAGCTATTTTTAGATGTAGGTGCATATTGTGAAAAGGCCAGTCCAAATGGCTGTTGGAGAAGGGTCATGTCAAAAAGGGGCAAAAAAGTCAGTGATAAAAGGAATCATGCCATATTCAAATTGCTTGTTTTGGATGTATGAAGGATTGTTCTTGAATTTGAGGTAAGCCATAACATTGTTGCAAACTCATGGGCTGAGCTATAAGCCAAAACGTTATAATGGTCGGCTATGGGAAACCTAATACTTCCATCTAACCTAAAATGAACTGTCCCAAAGTTGTTGTTGTTCCAAACAATTTGACATCTCAGCAGCAAATATCTTCCGGTTCTGATTATTTTGCAGCCGATGCATTCTGTGTAAGCTATTTACATGTTTTTCTTACCCATATCAAAATATTTAGCTAATATTGCATCATAATTCACCTGTCTGTTCACCTTTCTGTCTGTCTGAGGCCAAATTAACATGGAAATTCAACATTTCCCTAAATAAATCACACAATATTTCAGTTACAAACTTCAAATTTGGTGTGGATGTACTTCATTATATTACACATCTTTTATTACCAAGGTCAAGGTCATTCATCAAGGTCAAGGTCAGATCTGAAGGTCAATTTCATTGAAAATTTGACATGTTTTTTCTTCTTTTTTGCTCATACTGCAAACACCTGAAAGTTATAAGGCTCTATATTTGTTGAATATGTACATTATATCATTGAGTTTCACTAAGTTCCAATGTCAAGGTCATCCTTGAAGGTCAAGGTCAAGTTTCAAGGTCATATTTTCAGTGAAAATTGTTGTTTTTTTGTAGGACAGGGAGGGGGGGGGGGCTTGTTTTTTCCTAATTGCCAAACACATACTGTTCATGTACTGTTTTTGGCTCTTTGATGTACATACAAGTCTTGAAATGGTCATTTTTATCATTTTTCTAGTTATTCTGTGGGTTTTGGGATGGTTTTTTACAAGATTTTCTCTTTGTTTTAGAAATTCCCTGCATAGGCTCCTTAGGTTGTAGTCATCACCCCGAAAGATTTTCACAAGACATAGATCAGCCCGCCACATGAGAAACTTCTCATATTAAGGGGTCCAGACCATTGATTCGCACTCTGAGCTTTGACTTCAATCATCAACTGGCTTGTTCTGCTTTTTGGTACGGAAGATTTGTTTGCTTGTCCCATTGATTCTGCTATGTAAGTGTTAAAAATCAGTATAGCTGAAAGTAAAGTATGTAATGCAGTTGGCTCATGCCATTGTTCTATGTATAGGATTAAAAAAACCAGTAAAATAGTGGGTTATAGGGTCTGATTTTGGCCTGTTTGCTTAAGACAAATACAAAATAGACTGTTGAAACCCTTTTTTCTGTTATTTTGGTGTATTCTATGCTTAGAAATATTGCATTTATAAGGCCCAAATGATGACAGGCCCCTTTTCCTGTGTCCTTCATGGTCTATTTTTCAATTTTAAACTGCATAAAAGCATGTAAAACTGAGAAAACAATACCAGAAGTTGTCAAAATTGCTTTAAACAACATGTTTTGATATGATAAGAAGGATAAAAACAAGATTCTACAGAAATTTGGCTATTTTGAAAGTAAAAAAATCTAATGACTCATCCATTTCAACTATTATGTAATTTTAATTATTCAAGTGAAGCTTTTTTTACACATCTTTCACTTTAATTTGGAGTTTCTGGGTAAGATGTGATATAACAAACAGATTTATGTAAAGATTTGACAATTTGTCCATTGATTATTAGATTTATGAGCAAAGGAAGACTGTTCCATTACTAAATATACTCTTCTATTTTGCATCACTGGTGTTAAGGGAAATGCTTATTTCTCCAATATTTTTTAACCAAATGCAATGAAATTCAACATAGATGCAAAGACAATATTGTACTAGCCATATGATAAAATAAAAATAGAATTTGTGAAAAATTGTGCCTTTGAGGCTTAAAATTAATGAGAAATTAAATATTTCTTTTTAAGGATAAAGGGTGACCTTTTAAAAAAAATAGGAAAAAATATAAATTGAAATAAATTTCACTTGAAACAGTGACTGATTTGACCATTAGTAATAGCTCCACAATGTCAGATAAAAAAGGTATGTTAAATATGATTTTAGAGTCTTTCTTTTGAACATTGAAAATATATGTTTGGATGGAGAACACTATTCTAAAATAGTACAATTTTGTCTTAACTTTATTATGACAAGGTAAAGGGAAATGCTCATTTTTCACAATGTATGGAAAAGATTAGGCCAATAATTTGGGACTTAGTCCAGAATATGTATTTGTACTTAGAATTGTCAAAATTTTGAATTCTGAAGCAACAACATTTTTTATTTAGGTTAGGCGGAAGTATTACATTTTCCCGGCATCTGTCAGATTTTGTCCACTGAACGTCCGCACTATAAACAAGGATCAAGGTGAGCTCTGATTGGTCAATAATGTAATAATTTAGAATTATTTTTTTGTATTTATAAAATTTGATATTTTGTCAAACAATTGCAGTAATTTTTATTAAGAATTTAGTACATTTTGGCAGTCCAAGAGCTATTTTTAGATGTAGGTGCATATTGTGAAAAGGCCAGTCCAAATGGCTGTTGGAGAAGGGTCATGTCAAAAAGGGGCAAAAAAGTCAGTGATAAAAGGAATCATGCCATATTCAAATTGCTTGTTTTGGATGTATGAAGGATTGTTCTTGAATTTGAGGTAAGCCATAACATTGTTGCAAACTCATGGGCTGAGCTATAAGCCAAAACGTTATAATGGTCGGCTATGGGAAACCTAATACTTCCATCTAACCTAAAATGAACTGTCCCAAAGTTGTTGTTGTTCCAAACAATTTGACATCTCAGCAGCAAATATCTTCCGGTTCTGATTATTTTGCAGCCGATGCATTCTGTGTAAGCTATTTACATGTTTTTCTTACCCATATCAAAATATTTAGCTAATATTGCATCATAATTCACCTGTCTGTTCACCTTTCTGTCTGTCTGAGGCCAAATTAACATGGAAATTCAACATTTCCCTAAATAAATCACACAATATTTCAGTTACAAACTTCAAATTTGGTGTGGATGTACTTCATTATATTACACATCTTTTATTACCAAGGTCAAGGTCATTCATCAAGGTCAAGGTCAGATCTGAAGGTCAATTTCATTGAAAATTTGACATGTTTTTTCTTCTTTTTTGCTCATACTGCAAACACCTGAAAGTTATAAGGCTCTATATTTGTTGAATATGTACATTATATCATTGAGTTTCACTAAGTTCCAATGTCAAGGTCATCCTTGAAGGTCAAGGTCAAGTTTCAAGGTCATATTTTCAGTGAAAATTGTTGTTTTTTTGTAGGACAGGGAGGGGGGGGGGGCTTGTTTTTTCCTAATTGCCAAACACATACTGTTCACGTACTGTTTTTGGCTCTTTGATGTACATACAAGTCTTGAAATGGTCATTTTTATCATTTTTCTAGTTATTCTGTGGGTTTTGGGATGGTTTTTTACAAGATTTTCTCTTTGTTTTAGAAATTCCCTGCATAGGCTCCTTAGGTTGTAGTCATCACCCCGAAAGATTTTCACAAGACATAGATCAGCCCGCCACATGAGAAACTTCTCATATTAAGGGGTCCAGACCATTGATTCGCACTCTGAGCTTTGACTTCAATCATCAACTGGCTTGTTCTGCTTTTTGGTACGGAAGATTTGTTTGCTTGTCCCATTGATTCTGCTATGTAAGTGTTAAAAATCAGTATAGCTGAAAGTAAAGTATGTAATGCAGTTGGCTCATGCCATTGTTCTATGTATAGGATTAAAAAAACCAGTAAAATAGTGGGTTATAGGGTCTGATTTTGGCCTGTTTGCTTAAGACAAATACAAAATAGACTGTTGAAACCCTTTTTTCTGTTATTTTGGTGTATTCTATGCTTAGAAATATTGCATTTATAAGGCCCAAATGATGACAGGCCCCTTTTCCTGTGTCCTTCATGGTCTATTTTTCAATTTTAAACTGCATAAAAGCATGTAAAACTGAGAAAACAATACCAGAAGTTGTCAAAATTGCTTTAAACAACATGTTTTGATATGATAAGAAGGATAAAAACAAGATTCTACAGAAATTTGGCTATTTTGAAAGTAAAAAAATCTAATGACTCATCCATTTCAACTATTATGTAATTTTAATTATTCAAGTGAAGCTTTTTTTACACATCTTTCACTTTAATTTGGAGTTTCTGGGTAAGATGTGATATAACAAACAGATTTATGTAAAGATTTGACAATTTGTCCATTGATTATTAGATTTATGAGCAAAGGAAGACTGTTCCATTACTAAATATACTCTTCTATTTTGCATCACTGGTGTTAAGGGAAATGCTTATTTCTCCAATATTTTTTAACCAAATGCAATGAAATTCAACATAGATGCAAAGACAATATTGTACTAGCCATATGATAAAATAAAAATAGAATTTGTGAAAAATTGTGCCTTTGAGGCTTAAAATTAATGAGAAATTAAATATTTCTTTTTAAGGATAAAGGGTGACCTTTTAAAAAAAATAGGAAAAAATATAAATTGAAATAAATTTCACTTGAAACAGTGACTGATTTGACCATTAGTAATAGCTCCACAATGTCAGATAAAAAAGGTATGTTAAATATGATTTTAGAGTCTTTCTTTTGAACATTGAAAATATATGTTTGGATGGAGAACACTATTCTAAAATAGTACAATTTTGTCTTAACTTTATTATGACAAGGTAAAGGGAAATGCTCATTTTTCACAATGTATGGAAAAGATTAGGCCAATAATTTGGGACTTAGTCCAGAATATGTATTTGTACTTAGAATTGTCAAAATTTTGAATTCTGAAGCAACAACATTTTTTATTTAGGTTAGGCGGAAGTATTACATTTTCCCGGCATCTGTCAGATTTTGTCCACTGAACGTCCGCACTATAAACAAGGATCAAGGTGAGCTCTGATTGGTCAATAATGTAATAATTTAGAATTATTTTTTTGTATTTATAAAATTTGATATTTTGTCAAACAATTGCAGTAATTTTTATCAAGAATTTAGTACATTTTGGCAGTCCAAGAGCTATTTTTAGATGTAGGTGCATATTGTGAAAAGGCCAGTCCAAATGGCTGTTGGAGAAGGGTCATGTCAAAAAGGGGCAAAAAAGTCAGTGATAAAAGGAATCATGCCATATTCAAATTGCTTGTTTTGGATGTATGAAGGATTGTTCTTGAATTTGAGGTAAGCCATAACATTGTTGCAAACTCATGGGCTGAGCTATAAGCCAAAACGTTATAATGGTCGGCTATGGGAAACCTAATACTTCCATCTAACCACCTCTTAAATGTGTCACATTCGAATATTCTCGGATCTTATCGTTACTCAAGATCCCCTCGAACGTATACACCCAAATACACTTCCAATTTGTTACTAAAAATAGTAACACTTTTTGATGCCAGATCGAGGCTCTGACCCAAATGTGAGTAAAGCATCCAACGTGCAATGGAAATGAATGGAGGAAAGAAGAAGTTTAAGAGGCTTCACACTCCGTTTAGTGATGATTCCTCTGTGAATCTCGACGGGATATCATTGACTGACTTCCATTTATGGCTTTTATCGGCTTTTAAGTCATTTTTGACCCTCCAAAAAAGTAGTATCCTCGGATCTTTTGAGGACCTAGCCGCAAGGTTAAACTGTCATATTCACGTAAACCCCCCTTCCCCAACAAAAAAATAGTACGAAACATGCCATTTTCAGTGTGAAGATGATTATGTCAGTACCGAAAGGTTTATGAAGAAAGATAATTCATTATGGTAGATCAATTTGATAATAAAAACATAGCTGTTAAAGCCAATTTCCCAAACGACAAATTATTTAGACTTTTCAAGTTTGACAGCGGCTTAACCCTTTCCTAAACGGCACCTGATTCAATTTGGAAGCTCTTGCAGATAACAGAATGGGTATCACGAAAGTAGGTTTTTTTAGTGCAAGGGCGGATCTAGAGTGGGGGGGTCGGAATATCCGCACTCCCCCCCCCCCTGGAATCAGCCGAAAATTGAATGTTGACTATATAATTAAAGCGTCAATATAGGCCTAACGTTATATATAATTTAACACATTTAAGTCATCATTTGAGCGTGGACCCCCCCCCCCCCCCCGCCCTGGCAATTGGTCTTGGACCCCCATGAAAAATATAGTAATATAGTAACGAAAACCTTGAGGCAAAAGGAGAAAATGCTGATTAATTAATAAAAGTATTTCATTATTTTGCCCCTTGAAATGATTTTTGAAACAATCTCTGTAAGACAGTCAAAGACGGATCTAAAAGGGGGTCGGGGGTCCGGACCCCGCCTTGAATAGGTCGAGAATCGAATTTTGACTACACAGCGTCAGTATGGTATCTAACATTACAAAATTCACAAATTTAAAGCCATCTGATAGGCTAGACCCCACCCCCACCCCTTGAAAAAAAATCCTGGATCCGCCCTTGACAGTCAAAACATTAACATTTCTTGTTTGGTAAAAGTTTAAAACATTTTTCTTTTCATTTCTTTTTTTAATTTAACGCCTCTCAACAATATTTCAGCAATTTCAACAATTTATAATTGTCCACGCTCCGCGACTGGGAATCCATCCTGTGACCTGTCCATTATTGGCTCTAATCTAGAGCACAAACACATATGCAAAATATTACCGCTCACACTTGGACAGTACTAAGGAGCTCACTTGTTCCTGCAGAATTCTTTTTATATGGTTTTCAAAAGCAGTAGCTCATCCTGAACTTGCATGGTGGTAATGGGCGATGGAGACAGGGTACGAATGATTACAAGCCAAAAAATCTCTTTTTTTCAATCAAAGTTGCAAAAATATTCCTGTAACTGAAAACTCTAATAATTAACGCAAATGACTGTATAAAATATTCTTAATACTTAGGCAGAATAAATGAAAAATGCTCGCGCGAAAATAACGACTCACACAATGAATTATATAGTAAAAAGACCACGTGACCTTTTGTTTGCTCACATCATGCGCAGGTCACGGTTAAAAATTTGGAACTGTATCAGGGTGTATTACAGTTGCCGCCATGAGCAGATCCTGCCCATATCTCTCCGCAAGCATAACAATGGTAGTCAGGTCAATAACAACGGAAGCAGACCAAACAACCATTTAATTCTACGCCAGAAAAATATTTGAAACAAACAACGTTCTAAAGTCGACTGTATAGAATCAGTCGGGATGACGTCATAGCCTCACTTTCATTTTTTCATCGAGGGTACAACCTCGGTCTTTATCGTTACGGGATACCAACTTTGAGGCAGATTATTTCAAAAATCCATCGTTAAAATTCATAAACAAAACTCTTTCTTTAAAGTGACATTTCAGAAGTTTTCGTCATAAATTTTACTTTTATTTTTATCCGAAAGAGCATATTTCCCTATGAAAATTCTGAAAATTTCAAGCCAAAATATCCCGCCGTTTAGGAGAAATTTATATTTTTGTGTAAAAATTGAACAAATTGTTGTGGACAACAGTTCGGATTTATATGCAATTTATCGATTATGTCTCAAATTTAAATGCGTGTTTCTCGCTTATTGGCAACAACTTCAAAAAACCAATAGTATTTATACTCATTAGAATAACCAATCTTGACATCAAGACATACTTTAAAAAATTGTAATTGGAATGAAATGTCCCTTTAAAGAATGTGATTTAAACTTTCTAACTACCAACGCATTTTTAATAATCAGGCGTAGTCGTCGAGATATTAATGCTGAAAGTTGGTTATGCTTCAACGAAAAAGACCGAAGCTTTCACCTCCACCGAATGAGTGCAGGTCCGCTGACGACGTTTTTGATTGGCTGAAAGAATTGTGCCGACCGGGTCAATCCTCATAAATGTGACAAATTTTTACCAGATAAAATAATTGATGTGATTTACCGATTATTGACAGTATATTTCACTTGAATTATAACGTTAGCTAAAGGATTGATTTGTTTTGATGACGTCATTTATTACGCGCGTCTACTTTCACGTTCAATATGGCGGTCACTGTATTACGCTCGAGATCATGTTGCAACCACGTTCCAACGCGGTAAAAGGTTGCAAACAGTCTCGAGGGTCGCGATTGAAATGTGTCAATCGCGAAGCTCATGGCTGTGCTATGACGTTGAAACAAAACTGAATTAAAACTGTCTTAGCTTGCACAAAGTGGACAAAAAATGATAAATTTTCCTTATCTTAAACTGAAAATTCAGGAAAAATCTAATTTATCACCTACAACATTCAGACACTTGCCCGGACAGGGGCTTACCCCCCCCCCCACCCTCTATTGCTTCATACGGACATGGATTGTAATACATATCGGCGCAAAAGCGTTGACTAACGAGGAAGTCTGTCCCAGCAAACATTCTATATTGGCCTGATGTCGGCCCGATATCGGTTTCTATATCGGCCCGATGTCGGCTACGACATCGGCCTGATGTCGGTTTTGCAACATTTGTCAATATCGGTCCGATATCGGCTATCGATGTCGGGCCGATATCGGCATTCAACTTTTGGCCGATATACGCCCACTGATGTCGGCCTTCAATGTCGGCCCGATATTGGATACCGTTGTCGGCCCGATATCGGCCTTCTATGTCGGTCAGATATTGGTTTTTAGATGATAGCTCCATATCCGCCTTCGATGTTGGTCCGATATTGGTCAATGATGTAGGACCAATATCGAACATGATTTTGGTCCGATAATTTGGCCTACAATGTCAAGCCGACATCATTATGCCTTGTCGGACCTAAATTGGTTCTTGATGTCAAACCGATATCTCCTTTCAATGTCTTACCTATAACGCCTTTCGATGAAGAATATGAAGTTATTATGAACCAATTATATGTTTATAGGCACCAGCATTTTCTTCCATTAACTGAAATTCATTCAATGTTTTCCATAAACCTTTTCTATCAATTGTGCCAAAAGGCCTGACTGTTTGGTAAAGGGTTACATTTGGTTCAAACTCAAAAGTCAAGCTTAAAAGTTCATGGTCCCATAAGTCTTGACCGGGGATATCCATTTGTGAAATATCAATGCTTTCTAATCAAAGGAGCATATGACATGGGCCAGGTTAAAGATTTTGTCAATACAACTGATGCTGCGGACCTCGACAACACTAAAGCTTTGACAATGAGCTCCGTGAAAGTGTGTTAGAGTACATAATCAAGTTTCAAGCAAATATTACCATAGTAATGAGAGATAAAAGGAATTGAGCCATCAAAGCAAAAAATAGTGACAAAAATAAATAAAAATTCAAATGAGAGATTTAATAACCGCAATTTATTTCCATCAATAACAAAACCCATCAAATATGACAATTCTGTCTACCCATTCTCAAAGAATTTAAAACCAGGTCTTGTTTGGGAAAGGGTTAAACAAGGTGCAAGAAGTATTCTTAACTCAAATCAGGGGCAATGATCATTTCTGACAAGTAAGGCATAAATCTCCAGTTGTAGTTGTCCAGACAAGAGTTTTTTAGTCAAATCAGGGGCCATAACTGCATAATTCTTGATAGAATTTTCAAGGAATTTGCGTCTTGCACATTCACAAATCCTAATGCACACATCTTCAAAGTATGAAGTAACCCTGATTGAACCTATAGGAGGAGTTTTTTTAGTAAGACCAGGGGCCATAACTGCATAATCGTTTTCCTGTCAGTAGTGTCTTGCACATATACAGGTCCCTATGAACGCTTCTGCCAAGTATGAAGCCAATCAGACAGAAACTCTTGGAGGAGTTAGCCGGCCCGATGTCGGAAAATATTGCCGATATGCCGATGTTCAGCCGATATCGGCCCGATATAGGTATGTTTGCTGGGGTGTAACAATTGATTTAAAAACGTAATATTTTACCTTGTAAGGAAAGGGATATAGGCATAGGGTTAATTCACGTTTTTGAGGTCGTTAACATGGGCCTCTGCGAATGTTAATGACCTCAAAAACGTATCAGTTCTGACACCATATACATGTATAGGCTAAACGTTTGATTAATTGATTGATTGATGCTGTCGTAAATGGTTTCAAGATCGGCAAAATATCGGTCCGACTTTGGCCCGTTATCGGAGAAATAGTATCATATTCAGAATTCAATCTGATATCAACCCGAAATCAGTCCGATATCGGCAAAACAAACCGACATTCCGACTGATAGCCGATATCGGCCCGATATAGGTAGAGCCTATGTTTGCTGGGAAGGGAAAAACCCTCGTCAGTGTGCGCATCCCACGCAGACTGATTTCAGTCGACACTGTTCAGGCTTACCAGATGGTCCCTTTTGGCGAGACGGGTCACAAATGGAAAGATCGTCTGGAGAATCGCCATCAAACCCAGTATTCTTTTGTACCAGGCCCGCAGGAAGCAATTTCATATTGGGGTGGCTAAAGACACAGTGTCTAAATATTGGGGGAGGGGTGTTAAATTTAATTTTTTCCTAAATTTTCAACGTAGAATAACGAGAATTTGGCATTTGTGGCCAACTTTAGCTCGGCTTAGCCCCCTAGCCCCATGTTCCTGCGGGCCTATTCAGTGTCATATACAATAAACAAAAAACTCTCGGTAATAATTTGAAGAAACGACATTACGGTGGAGATTGTGCACGATGGGATTGGTAAATCTACGGACACATTTGCCTCACGTCAGTTAACACATTTTGCAATAACTTTCTTAATTCTGCGTCAGTGTTCAAATGGTTTGTTGTATGTACCCCGCCTTTGAGCTCTTTCCTCTGATGTATGACTTACCTAAAACCTTCTTGTACTTTTTACAAAAAATGTTCCCAACCGACCAGAAAAACGGCAAAAAAGTCAGAACGTATTTCTAGTCGGTGGGGGATCTTTTTTTTTGGCAAAGTATGGAAAGTGTTCAAAGAAGTCATACATTTGAGGAAGGAGCTCAGTAAGACAGGGTATATGCAACAAGTCGCATGAAAATTGACTCATAAATAGGAAAGTTATTGCACAATTTCTTGCCCGAAGCCAGGAAAAGTCCGTAGTCGTTATCACTTCGTTTTCAGGTCAGTTGGGATCAATCTTTGCAAAAAGTAAAATGATTCCACTGGTGATTCAAATATCTGAGAAAAAAGCTCAGTATGGCGGGGTACATGCAACAAACCCTTTGAAAATTGACGCAGAATAAAAAGAATATTGAAAAATAATTGACAAGAATCGAGATTATTTTTCTCCGTAGTTGTTATCCATCCAATGATGCACAATCTCCGCCGTGGTCATTGAAGAGTAGAATGCAACATTCAGGAGGAGAGAGACCATTTGGTTATAATCACATGGCAACAAAATACATGTAATGCAGTATGACATTTAGGTTAGAAACTACTGTATTTTCCGTTTTTTTCGACCATTCATTCCATCGGGTTTTCCATTCATAATTTCATATCCAATTACATAACAGTGTGGTTGTATAAATGTGTAGACTAAGTCTACAGTAAATGTTTTTAAAAGTTATTCTCCTTTCGATTGCAACCGTTTTTCTCGACCATTTGGCCGCAGCGCTTTCTTCTTTTTATATTCCCCATTAATCGCCATTATTGGACCTTGTCCTTCAGAGGAGCTGGGATTTTTGAAAGTGTTCCCGATCCTGTCCCAAAGTGTGAAGAACTGTCCGTAGTTGTAGTTATAGAATGCATGATGATCCATATGATGAGCGCAGCCATTCACGTAAGGTTTGAGAGAGTCTGGTACCCGATCATCCCCGTCATGGAAAAACACGGCCCAGATATTCACGAAGGTAAACAGAGCCAGATATGTGTACTTGTGGAGTGGGAAGAGAAATGCGTATGTGTGATAGGGCAAACTTTGTATAAACCCATACACAGGATGGAGGGCATGGCTGGCGAATGGCGAGGGTATCTTCCATTTGTGGTGGTATTTGTGTATGTGTTTATATATCAGACGATGGTGTAGAAAACAACGATGTATCCAGTAGACCAAACAGTCAGTAATATAGGTTATTGCATTTATATGGGAATATATTGTGTCGGACAAGTTCTTTTGGCAGAGTAGGCCGAGCTTGCGAGGCCTACTACGCCAAAAGAACGAGTCCGACACAATATATTCCCATATAAATGCAATAACCTTTTTATTATATACTTTGATATTGTTTTAGAAAAGTTATCATACACCAAATTCATAAAATTATTTTTTTATTCTATTGGGTAGAAATTACTTAAGATGAAAAGGTGTTTAAAACGTCTAGCGGTTGAACGTAAATTACGCGGGAAAAGTAACGTCAGCGTATGATTACGTCGACGTCTTTCTTTCTTTCTTTCTTCAGGCGTTCCTTTGAACGCATTTATTTTACATCGATTGGGAAGCAAGTTTCTTCAACTTATTAGCTCACCTGAGCACGAAGTGCTCAAGGTGAGCTATTGTGGTCACTTTTTGTCCGTCGTCCGTCTGTCTGTCTGTCTGTCTGTCCGTCCGTCTGTCTGTCCGTCCGTCCACAATTTCGTGTTTACACTCTAGCATCTACAAATATAAGCCAATCTTGACCAAACTTGGTCAAAACATGTATGGCCATAAGATCTCGGATGAGTTCGATTATGGGTCAGATCGAACTAGAAAGTCAGGAGTTATCTGCCCTTGAATGCGAAAAATACTTAGTTTTGACATTGTTTACACTCTAGCATCTACAATTATTGATCAATCAAGACAAATCTTGGACATAACATTGCAGACCATAAGATCTCGGATGAGTTTGATTTTCAGTCTGATCTGACCAGAAAGACAAGAGTTATGTGCCCTTGAATTTGACAATTGCCATTTTCGGCTGTTTTTGACCTTGTTTACACTCTAGAATCTACAATTATTCATCAATCAAGACAAAACTTTGACACAATGTTTGGGACCATGAGATCTCGGATGAGTATGATTTTCAGTCTGATCTGATCAGAAAGTCGAGAGTTACTTGCCCTTGAATTTGACAAAATTGTCATTTTTGGCTGTTTTCGACGATGTTTACACTCTAGAATCTACAATTATTGATCAATCAATCCAAAACTTGGACACAATATTGGGGATCATAAGATCTAGGATGAGTTTGATTTTCAGTCTTATCTGATCAGAAAGATGAGAGTTATGAGCCCTTGAATTTGACAAAATTGCCGTTTTTGACTGTTTTTGACCTTATTTATACTCTAGAAGCTACAATTTTTGACCAATCAAGACAAATTTTTGACACACGGTTGGAGACCATAAGATCTCATATGAGTTTGATTTTCAGTCTGATCTGACCAGAAAGGTGAGAGTTATGTGCCCTTGAATTTGATAAAATTGCCGATTTCGGCTGTTTTTGACATTGTTTACACTCTATAATCTACTATTATTTATCAATTAAGACAAAACTTGAACACAATGTTTTAGACCATAAGATCTTGGATAAGTTTGATTTTCAGTCCAATCTGATAAAAAAATGGAGAGTTATGTGCCCTTGAATTTGATAAAATTGCCAATTTCGGCTGTTTTTGACATTGTTTACACTCTATAATCTACTATTATTTATCAATTAAGACAAATCTTGGACACAATGTTGGATATCATAAGATCTCGGATGAGTTTGATTTTCAGCCTGATCTGACAAGAAAGTCGAGAGTTATGTGCCCTTGAATTTGACAAAATTGCTGTTTTCGGCTGTTTTCTACCTTGTTTATACTCCAAAATCTACAATTATTTATCAAACAAGACAAATCTTGGACACAATGTTGGGTACGATGAAATCTTTGATGAGTTCGATTTTCACAATGTTATTGACCATAAGTTCGTTTTCAGTCTTAAAGTCATAAATATTTTTTGTAATGAAGAAAAGTGTTGCTTATATCATTTTGGTTCAGGTGAGCGATATAGGACCATCATGGTCCTCTTGTTTTAATCCCTCTCGATTGAGCTTCCTGGAAATCCACCAGTACTCGCGCCGAATGTGTGGGCCAATGAGAAGCCTTGAACAACCCCCGCTACCGGGGATCGAACTCGGAACCTCATAGTCGCTAGGCCGACGCTCTACCCCTCGACTACGGACACCACACAAGTCACTAAGGAAGTGTAAACAACTTTGAATGGCGGCGGCCATTATTTTCGACTCGGACTGGAATCGTCGTAAAGGGTATTGAATGTGAGAAATTTGTTACATATTTTTGGTATCAATCTTCCTAAAAATATGCACATTTGCCGTTTTGTATATTTTCATTTGTTGAAATTTGTTAATTTTGCGTATTTGCAATCAGAGTTGACTTGCTTCAAAGAGTCAATATCCGTGATATTTTGAAAGAAAATTTAAAATCCTTATTCTCCAATTAACTTGTTTTGGGCTATCAAAGCGTTTGTAAAGGACAATATGGATGTATGTGTGAATTATCATGCATGAAAGTTGGGAAGCGGGAGAGATGCCTGAAATTATACTTCCGTGCTTGGCGACTGCGCGTGTTAAAGTTCCCGTGCAATATCAAAGTATGCAATATCAAAAAATATTGCACACTTTCCTCCCGTTCAAATACATAGGGACAATATCAAAGTATATAATAAACAGGATAAATGTCACGATGGAACCCAAAATACCGGCTTATCCTGCAATGAAAAAGATGCTGTAATTAATGAAGATACACTTCCAGTTTTGCGGTCCCCTAAGTGGTGTCCACTCATATTAATCGCTAAAAAAATACATATTTATTGAGGCTGCCGCCATGGACTCCTAAATAATTTCATTATAAGATGAATATTAAATTTCGAAACAATTAATTTACAAAAAATCATAGACATTTTATAAAGTTCATTTACTACTAAACTTGAAAATATCCTGATTTCAGACACTCAAAAAAGAAACACAGTCTTCTCCAGCAGCCATCCTTTGTCCATATAATTAATACGCAACTAATTTCATTAATTTTATTGTTGCTTAAAGATGGTCGAACCTTTTGAATGTAGCCTAAATGAGTAGAACCCATGTCTGTTTTGTCTTTGCAGGACGAAACAGGAGGACCAATTCCGGATTTTCGTAATTCCGTCGTGACAGAGTTGTCGTTCATGCGGGACGGTATGCCGTCTTCCGGTGTCAATGTAAATAAGCGCTACCAGTGGGAAAGAACCGCTACTGCATTTATTAATGCCATAATTTTGTGTATTGAATTGGAAATTTTGAAATGCACAAACTATATCGAAAGAGGCAAATACAAGACGAGTTTGGATTCTTGTATTAAGTCGCAAGAATAAGAACCAAACATCGTATCTGGCCTATAGTAAGAGGCCTACCAGAGTCTGAGAGACAGTACTTATTAGCCGAAACACGTAGATCGTTGGGAGATTCCAACAAAGGAACCTCAGCGGAGAGAAGAAAGAAAAAATAACGCTTACATATCAAAGTAGATCTAGATCTAGTCTATTGAGATAGAAGGAGAAAATGCTGGTTATCAGGATGCTCTTAAATTTTGCCAAAATGTTTCTTAAAGTATTTTCTCTTAAGAAGATCTAGATACAGTCTTGTTTGGGAAAGCTTTAATGAACAAACAATGAATTACATAGATCTACTTGAACGAAATAGCAAAGTTTTGAGAGAAAAGAAAAAAACATGCTGACTTTGCTCACAATTTAATTTTCCCTCAATATTTCCTATTCTACAATTTACACCAAACTGTTCTTCTTAGTAGATCTACGTATCAAAGTCTACAGCCTACTTCAACTTTGAATTAAATTTGAAATGGTGGTTTATTATAGATCTATTAACCTTTTCCTAACCATTTTTTTGTTGTTTTGATGCCCATAAATAGCAAAATCAGAATTATTCTGACAATTAGCAAGACTTAATTTGGAAAGGACCATATTTTGTTGTTTGGGTAAGGGTTAAAAAATCATCATCTTTTCGGCACATTTATAAACTAATTCTTCAATTTTAAAGCCTTTTTCTTAGTATTAAAGTCCTGTATTTGACCTCAGTAGATTGTTTGGAAAAAACATTGAGAAAAAAGGAAGCAATTTGGTGATAGCTCTATCTAGTCAGAAATATCGCCTCTTTCCTCAATATTTTCTGTGCTTTAACATTCACTTATTCTATTTTCGATATAAATCGTTTTCCGACAGTGGAACCGTGTGGAGCAGAATGTTCTTACAAACAATTCGTTTGCAAAAACTCGCTCACTGCGTACATGTATATACATGTATCTATTTTCCCCAAAGGTGCCCCTCTACTTATTACTATGACGTCATATGACTAGAGTGTGCAACGCAAAGTCATGACGTCACATAACGACACTCGCCTGATTTGAGGCGAACCACGGGGAAAAATATTTTCAATGATAACCTATCATCGGAATATGGGAAATTTCTTTTGTTATAGATCTCTGAATGGTTTAAAAGTGATGGAAGGTGCAGAGGTATTATTAGATTCCATTATTAAGTTACAATAAAAATCATTTTTATTTAATTAGATCTACTCATTGATTTGATGAAAATATTAAAGTAGCCGCTTGTCAAACAGGCAAATGGAAGTAAATATACCGTCCCGCAGGAACGACAACTCTGTTTTACCGGAATTACGAAAAGACCCAATTCCGGATTTTCGTAATTCCGTCGTGACAGAGTTGTCGTTCATGCGGGACGGTATGCCGTCTTCCGGTGTCAATGTAAACAAGCGCTATCATTGGGAAAGAACCGCTTCTGCATTTATGAATGGCATAATTTTGCGGATAGAATTGGAAATTTTGAACTACACAAACTTTATCGAAAGAGGCAAATACAAAACGAGCTTGGATTCGTGTTATAAGTCGCAAGAATTAGAACCAATCAACATCGTATCTGGCCTAGGCCTACCAGAGTCTGAGAGACTGTTAGCCGAAACGCGTAGATCGTTGGGAGATTCCAACAGAGGAATCTCAGCAGAGAGAAGAAAGAGAGAACCCATCGCAACATAGTCACAACACACTAAACGCTTACATATCAAAGTAGATCTAGTCTATTGAGACAGAAGGAAAAAATGCTGGTTATCAGGATGCTCTTAAATTCTGCCAAAATATTTCCCAAGGTATTTTCTCTAAAGTAATATTCATCAAAACCAGGCCTCGTTTGGGAACGCTTTAACAAACAAACAATGAATTACATAGA
The DNA here is from genome assembly GCA_963680895.1 of Fragum sueziense. Taxonomy (NCBI): domain Eukaryota; kingdom Metazoa; phylum Mollusca; class Bivalvia; order Cardiida; family Cardiidae; genus Fragum; species Fragum sueziense. The sequence goes on along the minus strand of OY804600.1, from coordinate 54,961,109 downwards.
TCTACTTGAGCGAAATAGCAAAGTTTTGAGAGAAAAGAAAAACATGCTGACTTTGCTTTTCCCTCAATATTTCTTATTCTACAATCTACACCAAACTGTTCTCCTTAGTAGATCTACGTATCATAGTCAACAGCCTGCTTCAAGTTTGGATTAAATTTGAAATGATAGTTTATTATGTTAACCCTTTCCTAACAAATTCTTTGTTTTGATTCGAGGACCACAAATAGCAAAATCAGAATAATTCTGGCAACTAGTAGGCCCTAAGCATGACTTAATTTGGAAAGGACCATATTTTTCGGCACATTTAAAAACGAATTCTTCATTTTTTTAAACTTTTTTCTTAATATCAAAGTCCCGTATTTGACCTCAGTAGATTGTTTGGAAAAACGTTGAGTAAAATGAAGCAATTTGATGATAGTCAGAAATATCGCCTCTTACCTCAATATTTTCTGTGCTTTAACATTCACATATTCTATTTTCGATATTAATCTTTTTCCGACAGTGAAAACCGTGTGGAGCGGAATGTTCAAGAGATTACAACCAATTACAAAATATTCGTTTGGAAAAACTCGCTCACAGCGTACATGTATAGATCTCTATATACATGTATCTTTTTTCCCCAAAGTTGCCCCTCTTTTTATTTCTATGACGTCATGTTACTAGAGTAAGTAACGCAAAGTCATGACGTCACAAATCGACACTGGTCTAATTTGAGGCACTCCACGGGGATAAACATGTTCAATGATAACCTATCATCGGATTATAGGAGATTTCTTTTGTTATAGATTTCCGAATGGTTTAAAAATTATGGAAGGTGCAGAGGTATTATTAGATTCCATTATTAAGTTACAATAAAAATCATTTTCATTTAATTACTCATTGATTTAATGAAAATATTAAAGTTGCCGCTTGTCCTACAGGCAAATGGAAGTAAACATACCGTCCCGCAGGAACGACAACTCTGTATCACCGGAATTACGAAAAGACCCAATAGAAGTGAAGAATAAATGTAAGAAATTCCTAATTGAAACAAAATGGTGGAACATATAAAAGACTCTGGTTTTGGATTTCATGTGCTATATGTTGCGGCGCACAGTATACTAAGAGCATGCGAAGCTAGGTTATCAGGCAATCAATCTGTGTAGTCTATATTGTGACCAAGCCCCCCCCCCCCCCCACCTCAACTAAAATGTAATCAGTTTAAACCGTCTCAGTTTCTCTTTTGAACAGAAACATCGTAACTGCAGCTTGTTTTGTTTTTAAAACGACGATACAAAAATGTCTCACCCAGTCTGGTATCCTGCACGTTGTCATACAAGCGAATGTATCCCCGCACTTGCAATAGTAACAGAGGCACCTCTGGTATTGTCATGATTGGTATAGACTTACACGTGTAAATTATCTCAAGTTGGATCTGATCCTGCAATACGTGACAAATAATACAACAGTGTGTACTATCATGATTGGTACAGATATATACACGTATAAATTATCTCAAGTTGTATATCTGATTATGCAATACAAAATCAACATAAGTTGGAATCTGGAAAAAAATAGCCTACTCTTACAGCATCTTAGAAAATTAAGTTTCCAGATCAGCATGCGTCGTCTAATATGGGTCTTGACCAAATCTACTTACTTATAATTGATACTTGCCATTATAAAGTTTTGTCTTGATTAGTCAATATTTGAAGTTGCTAGAGTGAAAACAATATCAAAATAGAGCCGAAAATGGCAATTTTGTCAATTTCAAGGGCACATAAGTCATGATGTAAAATTCAGATCAAGCTGAAAATTATACCAAGGCAAGATCTCATAGTCACCAACATTCTGTCCTAGTTTTGTCTTGATTGTTTAATATTTGTAGTCGCTAGAGTGAAAACAATGTCAAAATAGCGCCAAAAATGGCAATTTTGTCAATTTCAAAATTATACCAGGACAAGATCTTTTAGTCAACATTATTCTGTCAAAATTTTGTGTTGATTGTGCCATATTTGTAGATTTTAGAGTAAAAAAAAAGTCAAAATCAGTTATTTTTGACATTCAAGGGCAGATAACTCGGGTTCTTCTAATTCAATCCAAATTCTTTGAAGGAATCTGAAAGAGGGTCACCCAAGGATCATTCCTGTGAAGTTTGATTAAAATCTATCTGGTAGTTTCTGAGAAGAAGATTTTTAAAAGAAAAAGTTTACAGACGGACGCACTGATGCACGCACTCACGGACGGACGCACAATGGACACAACGCCATGACAATAGCCCGCTGGCCTGACGGCCAGTGGAGCTAAAATGCTGTTCACAAAACCATTTCTTCATTTTCCTGAATGTTTTCAAAACCTTTCATCATGTAGGTTGTCAAAAGACGTCATTATGTTGGAATTAGTTAAAACAGGATGGAGTTTTGTCAGATTTAAAATTTGAATGTTTATACATGGACATTGTACACAAATCACTGTATGGACCAAACAATGTCCACAAATTGTCAATTTGTCTGTTATAACACCGGTAATCATCATTGTCAGCATCATCTTTATTCATCTATGCACCTGATTTATGGACCTGCAATAACACAAAAGTAACAAATGTAACATTTCAGCCTTATACTGACGGGTCACCCCTAAAAATCACAACTCCTGGCATCCTGGCATTTCTACTTTTCTAACAATATTTGAAGCCTTGTCAAAAATACATGCAATGAAAATAAATAGTTAATTAACAACTCCGGCATGGAATCACAGTATTCGAGGTATTCAAATGGATAATCAAAGTAGGCTACCTAATCAAAGTACTCTACTTCTGGAAAGGCCTAAAATATTAACAGATTTGCTTCCCAACGGTACTTTCAGGTCTTTGATTGATCTTTATCGACGCCTAAACCATTAATTTACCTTTAAAAAATGTGGATGTCTAAATTGTCGTTTGTCGAACAAAAAGTTGTAGCTCACTGTTGCTGTACTGAAGTAAAGCATGTATCCACCGACGCAAGTTAGTATAAAAAAAACTGACGGCTTGACGCATGACGTCATCTTCCCTCCACGTGACGGGATACACGTGCGGCGTCAACACGTAATGGTCCGCTAGATCGAGGACAATATCCATCGCACAAACTGTAAGTACAAAAGGTCAACTGCATTATTTTATTAAAAAAACAACAACAACAACAACAACAAAAAAAAAACAAATAAAAAAAAAAACAAAACAAAACAAAACAAAACAAAAAAAAAATCATAAATATTTTTAGAGGCCCACAGGGAAAACTGGGTATTATCCCAACTGTGTAGCCTCGTAAAATAAAGTCTATATTATTTTTACTATTATTCATTATCATTATTGTTATTATTATTACTATCATTATTATTATTGTTGTTGTTGTTGTTGTTGTTGTTGTTGTTGTTGTTGTTGTATTGTCTTCATTATCTTTGGATTTGGAATAGTGCCACTATTTGGGACATGGATACAGTAACTTTAAAGGAAATAAGAAATGAAAATAAATTAGATCAGTAGATCTAGATTACCGTTGGAACCACGCCCCAAATATTGTTGGGGTGAGTAAATTCTTGTGAGCATTTTGTTTCTAAACCCTGGGATAAGGGAAATTTGTCCCGTGTTGGGGATGCATTGTACCCCAACCCCCAAGAATAAAGAATTAATTTATTAACTTACCAATTAAAAGAATCTCTGAAAATTGAATTCTAAATGATGTCTCAAATCTAAACAAACATTATTTCCTTTATATGATAGACAAAGTTTTAATTCAACGCACCCAGGTAAACAATTTCATTAAGTTTAAGGATGTAAATTCAGATTTGTTTACGACAAATATATAAACACCATTTCATCAACCAAATCAACCAAATCATCTACAAGGTCAAAACTGCCGCGGAGCACAAAAAAGGAAGGCTCTCGTGTAATTATGTCAACTTGTAGGATTTTATAAACTTAGACGAACAGATTCGAAGAATATGAAGACTATTTCAGTCACATAGGCATGTGACTGAAATAGTCTTCCTATTCTTCGATCCTAGTCAGTTTTCGCTCATCAGTGGCGTAGGAAGGTATATAGCCTAATATTGGGTGTGTGTGTGGGGGGGGGGGGGGAGCAAAACGTTCAAGTAAATGGAAATATGGGTGTATTATGGGGGGCCATGGGGGCAGGCCCCTTTTCCAAATTATTTGGGGAGCCAGGCCCCCCCCGCCCCCCTCTTCCTACGCTTATGCTCATGTGTAATTTTCTGAATCTACAATGTTTTCTCTATCTTACAATGTTTTCACTTACCTAATGCGACATTTGTTTAACCCCAATCGTAAGCCAATGACGAAATTTACGACGTAACATCGTTTTTGTATTCACCCTTGGCCGATTAAGCTGGATTTTCTTGGTGTCCTGTTTAGCATTTTCTCGCTGGATCTTATCAGATGACTCGATAGGCTGCATAATGCTTGTTATGTGTAAACAAATCATTACAACGGACGGGAAAAGTATTGCATTTTCAATTAAAAACGAAAAGATGATCGATTTTTCCTCATAATATAACTGCAATAGACAGCTTTTTAAATTTCTTATTCGACGATTTTTTTATACTTACAAGTGATAACTCGACAAAAAGCAGTTATTTTGTACTAGTCTGTATGGCGCAGAACGCGAAAGAGAACGCGCGTTAAAGGTGCATGTCATCAGTAATGGACTAAATAATGTCAAATGCGTTTAGAACGCGACGTTTAATGGGGAACCGTAGCCGGTTTCCTCCCTTGAATACTCTCTGGAGAACAGCCGTTCCTGATAATTCGTCTCCTTGGATTTTACCGTAGGCTTCTTTGCACTAAAAAATTTACAACCAACTCATAGAACAAAGAAACGACAATATTTATCTCTATGCAGAATTCAAATTTCATGTTTCATTTCATTTCCTTTAAAATGTTTTATTCAAAATTAGTATCGCAACTTTCCCATAGAGATTAAGGATAAAAACCAAGGTAATTTGGAAAATGGGCCGGCTGAACGTTTAGTGCCCCTCTGTTTTTATTATTTGAAAACAAGGGAAGATCTACGGTTCCCCATTGGTTGCTGCTCCATATCAACCATCAGGACAACCGCTAGGTGGCGTATCGTGATAAGAATTTCGTACTAAATCCGTAAAGGGTGACTACAAACGTAGGTTGGTTCAACTTTCGCTAGCAAAGATGGTTTGACCTCTGCTGAGTCGGATACGTTTTTCGATGTTTGGTTGTATGGACTTTATACAACGTCCCTTTTAGAATGGCGGGTCGCATATTATATTTATCTAACGTAAGAAAAAACAATTGCGTTAATATTTATACGAGTTGGTATCAAAAGGTTTTGAGCCTCACACAGAAAAACGTATATATATGCCGTCTTGTTCCATCAAGTTTGCCAATCACCAATGCCCGGTCTATAGAAGTCAACGCCACGGTACCTAACCAGCCCTCCTCAGCTGAATCCGAGCTACAGATAAGTGTGGGTGAAGACATTCTAACTTTCTTTGTTTCAAATATAAAACCCCATGTTGAGGGTGCGAGTTCATTTGTATCGTCTCTACGAGATGATTCAAATGAGTACCCCCAACACAGGGTTTGATGAACAATAATGAAATATTGCATTTTGTGCATTTTGAAAACCCTTCACTGCCTCTTATCTGCAGCTATGTTAGCAGCAGACCCGTAGGAACAGGGGGGGGGGGCTAGGGGCTAAGCCCCCAATGTTGACCAAAAGTGCCGATTTTTCTTAATTTTACACTGAAATTTTGGGAAAATCCAAATTAGCCCCCCTCCAATATTCAGGAGAAGAGCTTTAGCCCCCATATGAAATTGCTTCCTACGGGCCTGAGCAGCAGTTAACCTATTATCAGAGTGACGCATTTTGACTCCAAAAGAAAAAAGCTTTGGAAAACATCGTAGAAAATGAAGAAATAATTATTACCTGTTGCAAACAGTTTCGTCATTTCTCACAAGCAGTTCAATTCTACACGCATTTACGTACTAGTATTTAAGATATTTATGATCACCAAAGGTATTTAGTTTTACATCATCTAAATGGAATAAATAGCCGTTGTGCAAAACTTTTTTCATATGCACAAAACTAATACTGAACAGTCCAAGGAATCATATTTCATATCAATATTGTAAAGGCGATACGGTTTGAGACTGCAAGAATTTGTGGAAGAAGGGTGTTTTTAATGAACCCTTTCCTCTATGACAACACCTGGTTTTGATGTCCTTTCTACAAAAGGCTTGGGTAGACATTGAGGCAAAAGAAGAAATTGCTGATGATCAGCAATTTCTCCTTTTGCCTCGATATTTTCCAAGCGATATTTGCACACTAATCCAGTCTTTATCAACACCCATTTTGTGATCTGACGATACTTTTGAACTGGATTACCCTAATTTTTGATATGTGGAGATGAGTTTAAGTATTTCCTCATTTACCGGAGTCTGCCTACCTTTAATAAGCCTACTTTCGATTGAAACACGATTGTGATACGATAAATGAAACGCTATCGGCCATTGTTTGAAGAAATAACTTAGAATGTTACGTAAAAATCAGAATTTAATAAGCAATAACAAGGGGAAAAACGTTAAATTATGCATTTAACAAAGTAAGGAAGAAAAAATACGAAATATACAGACACGCCACGTAAAAATGTATCTATTGTATTGCGAATCTAGCCCCCGCAGTATAAAAACTTTCGTGTTTTTGTACAACACGATGTTAATCACGGGAAACATTTTTGATATTCTTCATGAATTTTGTTCATACTTACATTACCAATTTGAATCCATTTTGAAGCAAAGAAGATGTAAAAACGTCAGTATAGCGGACGAGAATTGACCTGGCAGAGCACTCCATTCGATTAGCATGGGCTGCTCTGCCAGGTCATTTATCGTGAGGTATAATTTGCTGAAAGTGGTAGATCTGTGATAAAACAACTTCAATTTTAGATGGTCTTCAATAACTTTTTATAATCTAATTTTTAACCCATTACTGCATAGTGGCGCCTTCTGACTCCCTCATAAGGAAAGGCTTGGGAAAACATTGTGGAAAATGAAGAAATTGCTTGTGACAAGCAATTTCTTCATTTTCCACAATGTTTTCTGACCTAAATTGGAAATATTTTTGAAATTCCATCAACTTGAAATTGTCGTCTACAGCATCTTTGAATTTAGACAAGTCTATTTTTTTCCGTCTGGTAATGGCATAATAAAAGATCTACCACATCATCTAACCCCTGACGTATTTCCGCTTCTCTGCTTCAAAAAATTTTCATATCGGTCAAGTAAAAGCAGAATAATTGAAGACTTTCTGCAATTGTTGGGTCAAGATAAATATTCGTATAAAACTTTGCAATTACATGTAGGCTATTAGTCTTTACTCTTTATGAGTAGAAAACAATGTGAGTAATTGAAGAAATTTCTTGTTACAAGCAATTTCTTCATTTTCCACAATGATTTCTCAAACCTTTACATAATGAGGCGTCAGAGTTTAATTAAGGTATGAAGTGCCTAATTAAAAACACCACTTTCTAGCCATACGAAATGCATCAAATTACACACACTTGTAAATACACTTCACATAAGTTTATTCACCGTGCCGGATTTCAAGATAATGCTTCAAGGAGAAAGTAATTTACAAATATTATTTTACTCTATATTCATATAAAAGGGAGGTAATTTGGAACATTTTTGTCTAATATTTCCATAAATATGCATTAATTCAAAATTCTAAACCGTACAAAATGCTTATGTTTATATTTGGAATAGAAATGTAAGACACTTTAGGAATTACTAGCACTTTTCAAATTTCGCCGCGGGCTCTTTGGTGCTAATTAGGCCCTTTTTACCTTAATTGGGATTGTGTTGTTGCCTGTGTAGTTTATTACTTTTAGCAATTCAATGAAAAGTTTTTTACGTGACGTAGTCTAATCTATCACAGTAACACAATAGTGACATACAAGTACCCAAACTATATGCAATACAAGCCAATATTTTTGAAGCCATTTCAAAACAAGACCTGAATTCGATATCCCTAACCGACAACGTTTGGGAAAATATTAAGCATCTTCTTTTGTTTCATTATTTTCTGCGCCACCTTGTAAAAAAATCTATATCAACGTTCTTTATCAACATCCAGTTTGATGTATGCAACATCTTTATAATTGGCTGAATGTTTGCAGTTTATGAAAGGCTTGATAAGATAGTAATACAGATAAAACTCACTTTGTCGAAGTTGTAGGGGACGTAATCTTACTTAGAGATATCCGGAGTTCGACTTATCCGATTTTTGTTCAGCCTCAATTGAAATGATATTTAAACATTTTTACTTCTCGTCAAGTAAATTCATGACAAGAGGATCAGAATGGCCCTATATCGCTCAACTGAAAGAACTTCAAAGAAGTTTAAGACACGTCCACTTTTTTTGACGAATCAAAAATTTGCAAACAAATTTTGAAAGGGTCACTCAAGGAACATTTCTGTAAAGTTTGCTTCAAATTGGGCCAATGGTTGATTTTTAAAGAATTTTCTTAGGATTTCTGTAAATCCGATAAGCAACGCCCAATTTTTTCTGACGAATAAAAAATTTGAAAATTTTTTTGAAAAGAGTCACTCAAGGAACATTTCTGCCAAGTGTGGTTCAAATAGGGTCAATGGTTGATTTTTAAAGAATTTTCTTATGATTTCTCCAAGTCCGGTAAATGCTGACCTGCCACGCCCACAATTTTTGATGAATAAAAAATCCGCAAACAAATCTTAAGAAGGGTCACCCAAGGAACATTCCTGCCAAATTTGGTTTTAATTGGCCTTATGGTTAAGGAGAAGAAGATTTTCGAAGAATTTTTTAACAATTTCTCTTGGTTAGATAAGCCCTGCCCTGCCACACCCACATTTTTTGACGAAACTATAAATTTATGAACAAATGTTGAAGAGGGTCACTCAAGAAACAATTCTGCCAAGTTTGGTTAAAATTGGCCCATTGGTTGATTTTTAAAGAATTTTCTTAGGATTTCTCTAAGGCTGATAAGCCCCTTCCTCCCTGCCACGCCCTCATTTTTTGACAAATGTAAAAATTTGTGAATCAATTTTGAAAAGAGAGACTCAAAGAACATTCCTGCAAAGTCTGCTTCAAATAGGCCCAATGGATATAATTTTTAAAGAATTTTCTTATGATTTCTCTAAGTCTGATAAGCCCCTTTCTCCCTGCCACGGCCACAATTTTTTACAAATGAAAATATTTGTGAACAAATTTTAAAAAAGAATGGCTTAAGGCACATCCCTGCAAAGTCTGGTTCAAATTGGCCCAATGTTTGATTTTTAAAGAATTTTCTTATGATTTTTCTAAGTCTGATAAGCCCCTTTCTCCCTGCCACGGCCACGTTTTTTGACGAATCAAAAATTTGAGAGCAAGTTTTGAGAAGGGTCACTCAAGGAACAATTCTGCCAAGTTTGGTTCAAATTGGAACAATGGTTGATTTTTAAAGAATTTTCATAGGATTTCTCTAAGTGCGATAAGCCCCGCCCTGCCACGCCCACATTTTTTGACGAATCAAACATTCGCAAACAAGTTTTGCGAAGGGTCACACAAGGAACATTCCTGCCAAGTTTGGTCAAAATTGGCCTGTTAATTTTGGAACAGAACAGAACAGAACAGTTTATTATCAAAACTTGTACATAGTACATCGTTTTTTACAAAATACAAAATATTAACAAAACGTGATACATATATGGATGTAAGAAACACATTTAGAAGAAAGGAAGGAAGGAAAATGAAATTAGTTTACTAATATCTTAAAAGGAGAGTGAAAAAAAAAGATACGTTTTACAATAATTCAATTCTTTTGGAAGTAGCAAACTTAACAAAGATAGCAGTATTTGTGAGCATTTTCTTATCATTTGAAGTTAATAGATCAATGCATTTAAACATAGATGGACGATTTCGAAATTTGAAATTGATGAAACGTTTTCTAAAATCATCATGACAAGGACATGAAAAAAGAAAGTGGAAAATATCTTCAACTTCATTTGAATTGCAGCATTGACAAAAACGTTCTAAACGTGGAATTGGAGGTCTACTATATCTACCAGTTTCGACCCTTAGGTTTAGCATGGAAAATCTTAGTCTCGTAAAAAGGATTCTTAAATCTCCTGATAAATGATCTAAATATGACTCGTATCCAAAAGTGGTTTTCAGTAAAGAATAATCATTTAATGCCGAGCTATTCTGAATTGTATTTTGCCAATCTTGAACAAAACAATCTATTACTCGTTGTTTGAAAATGTAAGGAAATGATTTATTAATTATTTATTAATTTTGGAGAAGAAGATGTTTGAAGAAATTGTTGACGGACGGACAGACGGACGGACGGACGACGGACGGTGAGTGACCACAATAGCTCCCCTCGAGCACTTCGTGCTCAGGTGAGCTAATAAGATAGTTTAGGTAAAGAAACGTCCTCTTGTTTCTGCTATATTTCAATGGCTAAATAGTTGAAAATAATTTTGTTAAACATTTTTCATTTCCATTTATGCAGACGGGGTCAGGTTTTAACGTCGACGTGAGCAGAAATCTAAATTAGACTTATCCAATGTCGAGAATGAGATAACGAGTGTCAACTTTATTTAACAAATTTTGGAGAATTGACAACCGCCAAGCCTCTGTTAAAGGTGAAGTCTTTCAAATCGAATAAAATGATTTATCTTTTTGTCGCGTATACATCCGTTCAATTGTGTCCATATTGGAAATATCACGTCGCGGCGATAACATAATGTAACATCAATTTGAGGTTTACAGACCCTGAAAAAATCACCACTTTCTAGCCATACGAAATGCACCAAATAACACAAACTTGTAAATTCACTTCACAGAAGTTGATTAACCGTGCCGGATTTCAAGATTATACTTCAAGAAGAATATAATTTACAAGTATTATTTAACTCTATATTCATATGCAAGGGAGGTAATTTTGAACATTTTTGTCAAATACAATGTATTTCCATAAATATGCATTAATTCAAAATTCTTAACCGTACACAATGCTTATGTTTGTATTTGGAATGGAAATGTAACACAGTTTAGGAATAATTTGCACTTAACAAATTTCGCCCCTGGCTCTTTGGTGCTTTTGAGGGTTTGGATACCTTAACTAGCCCAACCCTAATGAGACTCACTCAACGTCGGAAATTTTCGGGTTACGTTACAGAAACATTCGACGGTGGAAAGTGTCGTTTTTTAACCAGTAGTCTCTGTATAGATCGGATACGTTACCGATGTTCATGACATCACACAAAACAATCCGACGTCGCACAAATCTCATTAGGAGTGGACTACCTAAATTTAAAACTATTCTCCTTTTGAGTGCCGCCGTTTTTCTCGGCCATTTTGCTGCAGCGCCTTCTTCTTATCATACTCCTCAATCGTCTTTATTGGCCCGTGTCCTTCAAAGGAACTCGGGTTTTTGAAAGAGTTCCCTATCCTATCCCAGAGCGTGAAGAATTGTCCGTAATTGTAGTTATAGTAAACATGATGGTCCATGTGGTGCGCGGAACCATTCACGTAAGGTTTGAGAGAGTCTGGTACCCGGTAATCCCCGTCATGGATAGACACGGTCCAGATATTCACGAAAATAAACAGACCGAGGTACGTGTATTTGTGAAGGGGGAAGAGAAATACGTATATATGGTATGGACAGCTCTGTAGGAACCCATCTACAGGATGAAAGGCGTGGCTGGCGAATGGTGAGGGTACCTTCCATTTGTGGTGGTATTTGTGTATGTATTTATATATCAGACGATGGTGCAGGAATCTATGTATCCAGTAGATGAGACAGTCAGTAAACAGGATAAATGTCACGATGGAGCCCAAAATACCAGCATATCCTGTAATGAAAAAATGTGGTATGGTATTTATAATTAGACGGAATAGCCGGGAAGACGCCTAGTTGTGCGGTTCGCCCAAGTGGCGTCAACTCATTTTTTTATGATGACCTTTCCATATACACTTAACAGCACAGCTAACTCCTCACTTTTGATTTTTGTATAACTAAGTAATCGATCAATCAATGATTTTGATTTTTCATATTTCAGTAGATGACCTATTTTACATTTATCTTAGTCAAAAACAAATTTAATTTACGTCTAATTTACCTCGTCCAACGTACACGTGCGTTTAACGATTTTGAAGTGCATCTTAACAAAAACCTGAATAATTCAGCATGTCTTTATTCAATGTTGATCGGGAGTAATAAAAAACATAATTTCGACAAATTTTACTAAAGAAACTTTATTTAAACAACGTATCAAAGACAGGTCTAAAACGTCACATGGTCGAAACGTTGGATGAGAACGAATTTTACACGTGTAAAACAGTTTGCCAGTATATAAAATCATTGCCTACATTCACAAAGAGCAATATTGAAACAAAGTACGAAGAAATCATTTGCTTTACACTATAACGTCACAAAAGTGACGTCAACGCTATAAAACTAGTAGCTTGAATGTCCGCCGTTTACACGGCATCTGGAGAGCATATATCGTCCCTTGACAGCCAGAAGTGGCTATCAGCAGTTAAAATTTAACTGCTGATAGCCACTTCTGGCTGTCAAGGGACGATATGCTATAGTGGTCATCAATGGGAAATGAATTTCTTCCTTTAGACATATAAAGAGTCTGATCAGGATATAAATAATACCGACTTCGATTGGGACTATAGTTTGAGCCAATAGTGCGGGCTATTTGACGTCATTTTTGCATGACTATTCTGGCAACCACAAAAACTGTGGTCAGGCCATCCGAGTCATAAAGCCATTTGGAACGCCTGGAATAAACAGCGGGCTTATCAGTGTCGAGGTAAACAAATACTTCGATCGGCTGACACTAAACAGGAGGGTGTAAAAGATAGAAGAGCGTTCCAATAATGGCTTGGGCTATAATCTCAATCGAAGTCAGCATAATAGGTTAGGTGGAAGTATTACATTTTCCCGACATCTGTCAGATTTTGTCCACTGGAAGCATTACATTTTCCCGACATCTGTCAGATTTTGCCCACTGAACGTCCGTACTATAAACAAGGATCAAGGTGAGTTCTGATTGGTCAGTAATGTAATAATTTAGAATAAATTTTCTTTATTTATAAAATTTGATATTTTGGCAAACACTTGCAGTATTTTTTTTAAGCATTTTGACACTTGAAAGAGTTACTTTTAGACATGGGTGTATATTGAGGAAAGGCCAGTATAAATGACTGCCAGAGGAGGGTCATATCTAAAAGGGACCAAAAAGTCTGTGATAAAAGGGATCATGCCATATTAAAATTGCTTGTTTTGGGTGCATGAAAAATTGTTCTTGAACTTGAGGTAAGCCATAACATTTTTGCGGACTCATGGGCTGAGCTATAAGCCAAAACGCTAAAATGGTCGGCTATGGGAAATGCAATACTTCCATCTAATCATAATGTCTCACCCAGTCTGGTTTCCTGCACGTTGTCATACAAACGACTGAATCCCCGTACTTCTAACACAAACAACACAACGGTGGGTACTGCCATGATTGGTACAGATTTACACGTGTAAATAATCTCAAGCTTTATTTGGTCCTGGAATAGAAGAAAAGGTGCATTCAGAATGTCTCGAAAACATTCTAAAATAATTCATTTAAAACTAAATATTACTTTACGTAGAAACCTTTTACTTCCCTATAATTATGTAGCCAGTGTGCACCCGCGAAGCCCTTTTGTTGTTTGTCAACATATATGCATACCGGTAAGCCTAATTTATTTTAACAAGATAGCTAACGACGAAAATGTAGGCCTACATACACGATTAAGGTAACGATATTATTCTATTTTGTATTTCCTGAAATGGTGGCGTTGAAAAAAAATGTCTAGTTAGATCTGGATCTGGCGAAAGTATGAATATTATTTCTAAACATAGTTGACAGGCGATATCAAGTCAGAAGTACAGTCGACACTCGTTGTGTCGAAGTCAGAGGGGCAGTCAAAATACCTCGACATATCCGGAGTTCGACTCATCCGATTTTGATTATTTTCGATGAAAACGTTTTTTTCCATTTTTGATGGGCATCATAATATTTATGTGTCCATGATTGAAATATAGTAGGAAAAGGAAAGAAATTGCTCGAAACGAGCAATTTCTATCCTTTTCCTACTAAATTTCAATGGCTGTATTTGTTTCGGAATTATTTTGATTAAATATATTGAAATCCATATGTTGAGGATGGGACATGACTTTCACTTCGACTTAAGCGGAATTTCGACTTATCCGATGTCGAGATAACGAGTGTCGACTGTACTTTGTTTGGGATGTTCTCGAAAAAGATGGTCTCGAACTTTATTGACGTTCTCTTTGGTTCTTTATTTTTACCTTCAAAAACTGTGGATGCCTCATAAGTCGTTTGTCGAACAAAAAGTTGTAACTCAGTGTTGCTGTAATGAAGTAAAGAAGGTAGCCACCGACGCAAGAAATTGTAAATAGACTGACGGCTTGACGTATGACGTCATCTTCTCTCCACGTGACGGGATACACGTGCGGCGTCAACACGTAATGGTCCGCTAGATCGAGGACAATATCCATGGTACCAACTGTGAATAAAAAGATCAATCGGAGCTTTTCAAAATACCACAACAAATCATTTCCAACTTTATCAGCAATTAAATCATTATAAGAATTTAATGCTTATCAATAGGAGAAAATGCTGATCATTAGCATATTCCCCGTTTGTATTGATAAATGTTTTCTGTGATAATTAGAAGACACGCGATTTCCTTATCAAATTTGTCAGCAACAGTTTTCAAATTGGCCATTTTGTCACGAGTTTGCGAAAGAGTCTAGTGACACTTTTAATTTTGTTGTCTGCAAATTCCGCTCTTCTGGAACAAGCATAATATAATTTTGTCATAATTTTGGGAAACTCAGACTTAGAATTCTTTAGAAATTGATGGTTTTCGATGCACATAGGCTAAATGTTATTTAGATTCGAAAACCATTGATGAAAAGATTATCAGCACTTCCTACCTTTTCCTCAATATTTCCACCCAATCACAGAGCGTTGTCCTTCAGATTAATTATCTGAACATCTGCAACACATTCGAGCTTGGACTGGTACAAAATTATATTGATTTGGAAAGGATTAATTTCAGACGTTTTTGCTAATCGCATTTGCCATATGTGACTCGATATACAGAAACATTGTCTCGTGTTCGTATGTTCTAGAGCCTTCCAGTTTAACCCTTTCATATCGTATTTCTATGTGTTAAGGATAGGATTTGTGTTCAAAATAACACAAACAATATTGGTATTATAAGTATTTGCTTCTTTTGTTACGATTGTTCCACAAAGCCTTAGGGTCTACTACTCGTACGTACATGTATAAGCCTAATAAAGGACATCATAACTAGGCCATGGTTGGGAAAGGTTGATAAATAATCGATTTGCAAACAGGTTCAGAACTGCAAGTTAAGATTAATCCTTATGGTCCTACCAACTGGAACTCGCATCTAAATAAGGCATTACACCCCTAATGAAATTTACACGAATCCGGAATTGTTCGTGCCACGTCGTTAACATTCCGAACTTATTCGGGCGACGTTGCACGAATCTCATTAGGGCTGGACTATCATAATGAAACCAGATTGACAGATTTCTACACTTAAAGACACTTCTAACGCAACACTTGCCTTTTTGGTAATAACTTGAAATTTAATGAACCATTTTTCATCAAATTTTCAACACATTTAATTCATTCACCCTTGTATAATATCTGTATTTTTCATAAAGAAACAATGAGTGGAAATGCTTTAATTTGTAGTTCATGTAATATGACTAGAAAACAAAAAGTAGCAAAAAAGCTGTGCGAGATTATAACGTAAATTCATGTTATTCATGTAACAGCATTGAGGTAGAAGACCCATAATTAGCCCCAAAGAGCCAAATTCGAAAAATGCCAGTAATTCCTAAACAGTGTTACATTTCCATTCCAAAAATAAACATATTAAGCAATTTGTACGGTTTAGAATTTTGAATAAATGCAAACGTATGAAAATATTTGACAAAAATGTTCAAAATCACCTCCTTCGCATATGAAAATAGAGTAAAATGATATTTGTAAATTATTTTCTTCTTGAAGCATAATCTTGAAATCCGGCACGGTGAATCAACTTAAATATGTGAAGTGTATTTACAAGTGTGTGTAATTTGATGTATTTTGTATGGCTAGAAAGTGGTGTTTTTCATTATGGGTCTTCTACCTTAAAATTTATGACATTCTGCTAACATTCTTCGTGTTCGTCATGGACCTAAATGATACGAAGACACCCCTTTTTCATTGATAAAGCATAGTTGGTGATGAATCTTTGCGGGATCATTCTTAACTCGTCTCTTTTAAGTTCCTATTCCAGTTGTTGAAAATTTCTTGGAGCAAAAGGGCGAAAACCTATTGTCTGGTAACAAATTCGATGGTTTTGTGCAATGCTGACACGTACAAAACGTTATTTCTTAAACAAAATAGGTGCAACTGAATTCTAGTATTGCTTCGCATGTGAAAGCATGTTATCAAATCTAATGAAGCAGTGGTATGAGATATGAGCATGATTTGGTGACACTGCTTTGATGCTATTGAATTCTGCAATTGCCTGGGGTTTTGTGACTTTTCATATTTGAGTCTTAGTAAAAAGCCTAAATATTATTTATGTTCGGATAGGTCGATTTTAATGAAACTGGCAGAAAATATGTAGCCTAAACGTAGTTGATTTATATTTGCTGAAAATATCATAAAATATACTGTATTTTTAAAATTATTCAATTATGTAGATAAGGATCATGGTTATTAATGGCAAAATAACGTCAGAGGCAATACTGTCCAGCTAGCAACATTTCTAACCAATTACCAGACAGCAAATTTGTAGTTTGGTCTAAATTCAAATATATTTCAGGTGGCGATTTCAAATAAATTATACATTTTTGGGTCTTTCTGGATTGAAAATATTGTGGGATATGAAGAAATTGCATTAAAAATTATTATACGATCGCCATTTGAAGCCAATACAGATTTAGGAAAGGGATCGAAAGAAATGAACACAAATTGGTACGCACCAACACTTGGCGAAAGGCAAAGTCCAATTTTTATGTATGTCCAATTTAATATCCAATACATGTATTATACCTATATCTATTTTTACACATATTCAAGACAGATCAAACATACCGCACTTGATCTTGTGTATTGAAATATATACTATATTATATTTGATAAATGAACTAAAACGTCACCTTGCATGTATACGTTCAATGTGCAGATTTATTTATAGGTTTAATGGGGAACGAATTTATCTAGATAATTGTGACGTTATTTCGGAAAAGCAAATAGTATTTCGTACGTGTTGTTATAGAATCTCGTAAATACGGCTTGATGCAAGCCGTAGTTACGAGATTTTATAACTACACTGACTGTTTATCAAAACAAAACGGCAAGCACAATCTATTTTTTAGCACAAAATTCATTGCTATGTAGGCCTACAATTAACTTCGCATACTTAATATTTGATCCTTTCACAAACAGATGGATCCGTGTTTTTACTTGCTCTGTAGGAGTAGCTATAGTTTCTTGAAAGAAGGAAACGGTGATAACCAACATGTCCACTTTTGGCTAAACTTTCTATAGCCTTCCACAATGTGTATAAATATAATTTCTTGTGGATCAATTTGATCGTCTGCACCAGCTTTCGAATCGGCCCATTCTAAATGCTCGGAGATTAGGGTTGATTTTTTTTACAAAATTAATACACTGTTTTGGCAGGATTTGGAAAACAGCGCTCAAAACAACCAAAGATCTACATATTCCTTATTTTTGACCATCTTGCCTGAGACTATTAACTTCGATTATCTTAAAGTGACATTTCACAACTATTTGTTCATAAATTTTACTTTTATTCTATCTGAAAGAACATAATTATTTTCTTATGGAAATTCTAAAAATTTAAAGTCAAAATATTGAACCGATTACAAGAAATATATATTTTTGTGCTAAAATTAGACAAATTGTTGTGGACAACAGTTCAGATTTATATAGAATTTGTCATTTCTGTCTCAACTTTAAAGGCGCATTTTTCGCTTATAAATGACAACTTCAAAAAACTGATAGCATTTCTACGCATTAGAATAAACAATCTTTGCACCAAGACATACTTTTAAAAATTGAAATAAATGTGAAATATCACTTTAAACTGGTTTCCTTTGGACCAGTCCTAATAATTCCACAGTTATGTTCAAAAACGTCGTAGCTTAAGTAATTCAAGTTAGATTTATAGCATTTTCTTATGAAGCTACATGTAACGATTTGTTGTCGAGAAAGATTAGCATGTGATAAAGTAAGATTCTATAAACTCTCACTAGCGGCGAACTCGGCCAAAGCGAAGGACGTTTTTCTCTACAACGAGGTATAGATATTTTGCGTTTAAATCTGAGTTTAAAGATTTTTATTTCTAATGACAATGAATTTGTTTTAACAATAGACCGGGTTTATCGTTATGTATTGACAAACCGTCGGTGTTGTTATAAAATCTCGTAACTACGGCTTTATCGATGCCATTGTTACGAGATTTTATAACAACACCGACGGAATACATTGTTCGCGAAAAAAACGTCGCTCGCTTTGGCTGAGTTCACTACCAGTGACTCTGTCGCTTGTCCAAACGCTTCCTCCAGAGCTCAAAATGTCAGACAGGTTCAAGCTAGATCCATTACAGAAAATCAAACAATTTCTACCCACAACAGAATATGTTCGACTGAAATCACAAAATATCATCCTCGGAAACCACAGCGGTCATAGCTCACGCTACATGACATGTAGCGTGAGCTATGACCGCTGTGGTTTCCGAGGATGACAAAATATATGATGTGATGGAAAAGAAAAGAATGCTGATTAATAGCATCCATTTGATACTTAAAATTATAGGCCCTATATCTATCATAGCCTATTTTAAATAGTATAGATATCCTTACTTACCATAAAATATCCAAAATCAAAATTTTAATTAGATCTAACTTTAAATCATAATAAAGCTATTTTCCAATATGATCGACCTAGATAATAATTGCGAATACATGTATAGGTAAACAAAATGAATAGAAAGACCGAAGGAAATATCGTTTTTTTTCAGGACTTGCACTGGATTGTTGAACCATACTGTTCTAATAATAGAAAACCGATTGTTGCCATAACAAATCGATCGGACTGTTCAAATACCAGACGACTCTATAGACTGGAGGCTGATGAACAAACCATTCGGCTCCTTTCAGGCTAAAGCCCTTGTCCAGAATATTGGAAAGGGGGGGGGGGGGGTTCTAATTTGGATTTTCCCAAAATTTTCAGTGTAAAATTAAGAAAATTTGGAAATTTTGGCCAACTTAGGGGGGGGGGGGGGGGCTTAGCCCCCTAGCCCCCGTGTTCCTACGGGCCTGCCTTTTGTTGTCCGTAGCTCTTATTCTCTTTTATACTTAGAAGAAAAATCGAACTGGTGTAAAAAGATTATAACTATAAGAAAATTTAACTAAGATATCATTTAGCGCTATCCAATGTTTATACAACTCTACTTTGCTGTTTTTCGAAGAATTTAATTCTCTGCTAATCATAATGATATTGCCATAATTTTAGACTTCATGATGACAATAAATTCTGTAATGACAAGATACATAACTCGTTCACAACTGCCTGACTTATTATTGCGAGTTGTTTCCCTTTGTACAGACTACGAAGAGATTTTTCTGCAGAGATACTCTTGCTTGCAGTATTCCCTGGTTTTTACGCAACGGACTTGAAAAATACTCAAAACAAAATTAAATGGACGGATAAATGGAGATAGACAAATGTTCACCTGAACATCCAAGGTAATTCTATAACTAAAACGAATCATTATATTCCAGTCCGATTCTGATGTATACTGACGTCCAAAAGAAAGGCATCAGTCCTAATAAATGTCCGATTATTCAGTAAATCTGATTTGAAATTACAAATACTTATTTCCATCTGTAAATTTGATTATCTGTAGTTGAAAAATGATGATAAAGAAATTATCAAACTGTTAAAGCTTAGAAAAAACCGGCACATTTTAACAGAGCGGTATCAGAATTTCCATTTGAAAACCAGTAGCGCGTGGTTCAAACTTTACTTGCGACGACAAAAGATACCGTAAAATGTCTTATTTGGTGACTACGGTTAGTGAATACTAAACCCGACGTCGATTTCAACGTCTCAAACCTGAAACGCATATGACGTTAACGTAAGATAGCTTCTTGTATAACAGGCGTTACATGAGGTCTATCTGACTTTGGCCGATCGGCAAATGTTTCTGTAACTCTTACTCGTAGACCAAGATGCCTAATCGTGCAATGCAAGACGTCAAAACGTCAGGCGGCTTGTTCTTGATTTTCTCGTATTCGAAAATGGCTAATCTACGAGCTCTATTTTCCAAGCAGTGTGTCTATTTCAAACGTTACTTGCAACAACAACAGTTGCCAGAAAAACACTTATTTGGCCATCACATTTACCAACTATTCAATAGAACGTCGATCACAACGTCACAAACCTGAAACGTATATTACGTTAACGTGGAGAATTATCTTGCTTTACAGTCGTTACATGAGGTCTAGTTGAGCGTGGCCGGTCAATAAAAGTTCGTAGTATTCTAACGGGTCAATCAAGACACCGAATCGAGAAACCCAACATGTTTAACTGTCTTGCGACTTGTTTGTGCATTGGTGGCATTCAAAAATGGCTAAATTATGAGCTCCTTTTTCAGAATTTAGTCTCGGAATCTTTCATTTCGGATGTTTCATAAGAAAGCGTATGCAAAATCTTCATAGAATGCGTTTCCACCTGTCTTCATAAGTAACATTTGTACATGTGTATCATAATATTAAGACTGAACTATATCATCATGGCATGCGACTGCACAAATGAAAGCACGATACGTATGGCTCAAAGTGAGGATATTAAACCCTTTGGTGGAGGATAAAATTCACGACAGGTCCGAATGAAAAGAAGAACAAATATATGAAATTGATTTATATCCCTCTTTTTTTAAAAACATTTTACCTAATGGCCTACCAGTGACATACACAATTACGAGTCTACATCACGGTCAGTGCACGTCCAAAAATTGTCACTCGTATGCACGTAGCATATTTTTAGACGCGATGTGAACGTGATATGGATGTAAAATTGTTTGTGACAAAGTCCTTACAAGGCCTTAACTCTGATAATCATTCAGAATATATATCTAGACTAAATCTAAAACAAAGACCACCTGTGATTTTGTGCACATTTTGAAGTGGTGAGTCACATGCTCAGTGCGGCCAATCCCTATCTGCAGAGTTGATATGATTTAGATCGTCGTTAATCCCCGACTGCTGAATAAAATGTCAAAAATGTGTCATAAAGTGACCCGCGAAGCCCGATTCTCTAAACTGTCAGTTATCTTTCCACAAAATACAAATACTTTTCGGCGCTTGATATGGAGTTTGAGAAAATATTGAGAGAAAAGAAGAAAATGCTGATCATCAGCATTTTCTTCTTTTCCCTAAATATTTTCTCATCGAAAGAATCAATTTTCAAATTTATAATAACGTTATTTTTATAGTCTGCAACTTCTTTAATTTTAGACGAGTCAAAAAGTCTGACATTTTGTCGTTTGGGTAAGGGTTTGTGTATTATCTTCTCTTGTCAGCTGATTTAAGCGCGGTTACGTAAAAATGTGTCCGTCTGTGTGAAAATGTGCGGCGAGTCATATGAAAATGGGTCTTAATCATTCACTAGATAATTAATTTTGATAAATGCACATTTCTTGCGGTCCATTTTGACAAAATATTCCTATAGACATAAAATGTCCTAGATACACGTTAACGCCTAAGCGCCCAGCACGATGTTGTTTTATTCGGCTATTTTGCTGCAACAGAGGCATCAACAGCAGCAGCATCAGCAGCAGCGACAACAACAACAATAATAACAACCTTTTTTCTATTAGAGACATCTGGTTTGGAAAGAGTTAACACAGCAGTATTCATCATTAAATAAATATAAATCCAGATTGCTGGAAAAGGTAAACATTGTTGAGAAATAAATAAACATTTGTAACACCGTTTAGGGCAAACATTTATGATACTTAAGACTGTCGAACGTTTTGTAATTGTTATAAATTGATGTGAACTATTTTGATGGTGCATTCCTACGCAATTTCGTGAGAATAAGGACTAGTGTTATGCTAAAAAATACACCACACTGGTGCAATTTCTCTTTCGAGGTTGCATATTTAAAAAAAAATGAGATTTAAAATTGCGACGTCGCAATTATTCGGCGTCGTCGTAAACATCTGGCAGTATCTGCTATACTTGAAGGGTTCCACCGACGAATGTTTACGACCTCGCCCGAAATGGTTCGGATACTTTTACGCACGGAAAAACAGACTTCACGTGATTCTCATTATGGGTGGACTACCTTAAGGCTTCTGCGAACAAAATCAGCATGCACATATTATGCTGAGTCAAAAAAGAAAGTGTGCACAGAGAATAACTGGAATTTCTATCTTAATTTTGAATAATAATATCATAATATTGGTATCAAATTAAAAATAATTCAATTGCTTATAAGTGGGTGTCTTTTGAAACTGTGTGAAATGGAATATTTCTTATGTTTTCGTAAGATATTTGAGATAGGGGTCAATTTCAAAATTCACAGAACTTGCTGACGAACGCGGGGAGATTAAATAATGCAAATTTCTTGGGATTTTTGCTTCAATTTCTATTGTGACAAGTCTTCAATGAATGACGGCAAACATGTGTGGTCTCACTGATCGAACTTATTGAATCATTTTATCGCATGGAATTTTATTGCGTTCTTATTGCAAGACGTATCCCACGTCTTGCAAATTCTTAAATTGACCCTAAATTTAGCGAAACTCAGGCGGAAAAGATGTTCAGCCCTACATCACACTCAGGACTAATTTTCGGGCGTCCCGTGACGATAGCGATGTAGCTAATGAAGGCGTAACGTAAGATTTTGGTATCTTGATAACGTGACAAACAAATGGTCTCAAATCACTTATGGGCCATCTATCTGCCTTCACGGATTTCAAATGTTGTTCACAAATGCTTACTGTACTGAATTGCCAGAAATGGTTTAGTTTTGAAACGTTGACGTATGGACGTCAACGTCATGTAACTAGCTTGTCTAGTCTTTGCTGCATTCGATTTATCAGACGGAAGCCTGTCAAAATTGTATCCTCTGTTTACGAAACATGATTACAAACGCCTGATTTCATAACGATGACATTTAAACGACAACGACACATTTTACGCCGGTTCAAGACACTAGCAAAACTAACGTGTGAAATCCGTCGTGTTTACTAAAACGTAGCATCTTTGGCTATACAGAATAGTGAAATTTTATGTTTGATTTAGCTTTTATACACCTTGAATACAGATTTAAAACAATAAAGTTAATCAGTAAACGTTTGTTTTCATAAGCACGTGCAAAAAGGTGCTAACAGCGTTTGGTGATATGCCAGACAATTAAATCCTCCAAAGTTGCTTCCCATGTCAATGACCTTTAGAAAGTTGATAAGTTAGCTCCGTGTAGAAGTTTGGTAAAGTTAATTGCAGCGGTTACAGAGATATATTAAGTAGAAGTATGCACACTTTCTTTTTTGACTCAGTATATATTATACATATTAGAGGGGGTTTACACGATGTGCTTTTTCACATGTGTTTTTTCACATGTGCTAAAACATACCGTGTAAACCCCAGATAAACCCGAGATAATGGGCCTTATGCTAGCATATGTGAAAAAGCATACGGTTTAGAGCATGTCCTATTTCATATGAAAAAGCACATGGAAATTGACCAATCAGATCTCGTACTCCGCAGACATGACCCGGTAAAGTAAATAAATACTGCTCGGCCCCTCATTAATCATTATGAACCCACTGATTCTCTACAGGTAACTGTTAACCCATTACCAGACAACAAAAATTTTAGACTTATCTAAAATGAAAGAAAATGAATGAAATTGTCATTTTTTTATCTTTTGATTGGAAAACATTGTTGGAAAGGAAGAAATGGCTTGTCTTAGCAATTTCTTCATTTTCCACTATGTTTTCTAATGCATTTATCTTTTTGGAAGTAAAAAAGAGTCAATGTGTGGGAATGGGTTAACAAGAATATTTTTATCGTAGGCCTATATAATTATGTTATTCTTTTTTCTTTCTTTTTTTAGTTAGCCGATTCCCAAACGACATAATTTAAATCTGGTATGATCTTAAAGTTATTGCATTGGAAAAAATAGATCTTGATTGGGGTAGAATTTGTTTCAATATAGCATAGAAAACATTGAAGCAAAATGAGAAAATGTTATCAGCATTTTCTTCTTTGGCCTTAAAGTTTTACAAAACCTATTGTTTTAGGGATGTAAAAACATGTCTTGATTGGGAAATGGTAAAATCATCATTTTTTTACTAAAAAGGAGACTCCAAATGTCATTAACATTTGTATATCGGTTTTATCAAAAATATAATAGAGACTTATGCAATAACGTGAAGTGAATTTAAACCCATTATCAGACAATGACTCATTTTGACTCCCTTCAAAATAATGGCTTTGGAAAACATAGCGGAAAATGAAGAAATTGTCTGTGGCAAGCGATGTTTTCATTTTCCACAATGGTTTCTTTCTTATTTTATTTCTTAAGTATTGGCGATAAGCTACAGCAAAATGGATAAAGCACATGGGATATAATATTTCACAATCCTCCATCCTCGGAATGCAATGTACGACTGGCCAGTAAACAGTTTGACCTAGGTCAGCTAAGTTCACCAAAAGCACATGTGCTAAAACATACCGTGTGAACGCAAAAAACACATGTGCTAAAACATATATGAAAAAGCACATGTGCTAAAACACACCGTGTAAACCGACCTTTATATGTATTAGGTCGTGAGCATAATAATCCTTTCCCACACAGTGACACTTTAGGACGCCCCACAAAATAAAGGCTTTGGACAACATTGTGGAAAATGAAGAAATTGCTTGTGACAATCAAATTCTTCATTTTCCACGATGTTTTCTACCAAGAAAGACCAAAAATGTTAAATTTTGTTCAATGGAACTTGTCGTGTGTAACGCCTATGAGTTTGGACTAGGCTAAAATTGTGTTGTTTGGTAATGGGTTAAACCATTGGTGTAATTGGTGTCCTTTTTTGAAATAAAAATATCAAACTCCATGATCATCACTCGAAAAAATATGTCAATTAAGCAGAAAAGACGCACGAAAATGAATTACAATATATTATAAAGGAACTCTGCATTATCGATATTATAATATCAAAGAAAAGATGGTAGCCTATTACATTGGTCATATCAGAGACATAGATAAACAGAGATTGGAAACTTCGTGAAATATCGCGGAGTCTCGTGAGCCGAGATTTTATCGCGCACCTGATTATCTATCTACCTGGCGTTACGTTGCTAGGCGATGATCTACGGGTCGGTATTCTTTGATGGTTATCGATAGTTTGCATTTAGTTAATTTACAACTTTAATCGCATAATTTGAAAAACAAATATTTTCAAACAACGTAGCAATTTTTATCAAGAGATTTAAAGTGAGTTGCAATCTACAAAAGATGTATTTTTATGTTGTCTTTCAAATAGAGATCTACTCGTTTCGGCCACTTAAATTCCATTTCCCGACGTCACCTTTTTTCTATCCTCGAAAATCAAAAAGACTCGCAGCCAAGCAATTTTGTTTTATAAAAATAGGCAAATATATGGCTTGTATAGCGTGGTGTCTGCTCTTTTTCGCCATAATGTTTCTAATCTCGTATTTTGTGGATATTAAACCTTTCCCAAACGACGTAATCAAACCCATTTTTCACATAGATTTAGGTCTAGATCTACTGTCTATTTCCCCTTTGGAAATAGGTTCGTCCTTTCCGAATAAAACAATTAGGGCGGACTTATTTGAAATGGATGGCAGAAACATTACAAATTAGTTTAGATGAAGAAAATGTGCAGATCAGTCGCGGATCCAGGATTTCTGTGAGGGGGTTCGTTTTGACTTAATTCTGCATGAAAATGAAATAATCTGGCTACAGCGGGTGGGGGTCGTTTAAACCCCACGAACTCCCTCTGGATCCGCCGCTGAAGATTATATCATTAAATCCATTGCGGGAAAGAGAAATTGCTGATAATCAGCAAATTCTTATTTTCTCACGATGTTTCCAAAATTATTGTTCTGTCGTACGCCAAAACCAGGTCTTGGCAAGGAAAAGTTACAGGATTGGATTGTATGGTATTCTACGTCTCTCTCAGCACCTGTTAAGGAGACAGGACCTCTATTTTTAAGCCTGGCAGGGTTAACCCATTCCCACACATTGACGCTTTATGACCCCCCCCCCCCCCTTCAAGAAAATCGTTTGAGAAAAAAATTGTGGGAAATGAAGAAATTGCTTGTGACAAGCAGTTTCTTTATTTCACATAATGTTTTCTACTGTATAACACCTAAAATGTCAAATTTCATTCAAATGAATTTGTCGTCTGCAGCATAGATTTGAATTTGGACTTCTAAAATTTTGCCATCTGGTAATGGGTTAAAGGAAACATTTTGGGCTCTAAGACAGAAGAGAAGTATTTCTCTTTTCTTTTTGATGGCTTCGGGTGCTTTCAGATGGATTTGCATGGATCACGGCCGCTTATCTACTAAATCACGACATTTTGTTGTGTATGAAAAAAAGTTTAGAGGATATCCGGTTGGCAGTTAGAGGAGCCGACAAATCGGCGGGTGAAAGGTGAGTCTCGTCTTTTAATCGAAATGTTCTTGTTTCTAGCTCGAAAATCAAAAAATCGGAGAATGTCATACAACCCTTTATTCATTTTCACATATTTGTGAGCCCCATCCAAACCCCGATTCCCAGAGATTGAACGGAAATTCATTTTCTCCCGTTGCAAGGATAGCCCCAATATTGACATTTCGTCAATCCTGATGAGCGTTTGTCCACTTTCTGAGGATGAATGGCCCAAAACCTGTGTGTATTACAAAATAGTTGTATGTAAATTACATCGTGCAAACAATATTTTACTAACTTACTGTCGATCTTTGAAGAAAATCAGTTATTCCGGTCAGTTTGTGCGTTAGAGGCTAGGTTGTGGGTAAGAGGATAGGTTGTGATTTAGAAGACAGAATGCATTCATCGCATTTAATACCATTTGTCATTGTTTATATGCGAATTAAGCCAAACCGAAATACTCTCATTACTAGACTAGTCTTGTCCAAAGATTAAACCCTTATTTCACTTCAGAATCACTTTGTCATTTTTATTTGACATAGTACGAGTTCACTGTGATATGATATAGAAAAACCCTTTTACACACCAGTTATTATATATATCATATTACATTATCTCATCTAAATGAATGTAAGGTTCTTATGCATAATAGATTTACAACAGTGTTTGATATAAACATTAACTATCCTTTGTGTTTCTTTCTGTCTGTACTCTGTGCGTCTTCATGTGAACTTTTATACTATTCAAAGTAATTACTGTGCAATATTCCAACCATTTTTGTATGCTCTAAAGTAGCCTCTTTAAAATATAATGCGTAAGAAGTGGAAAAAACGTAGACAATAAAGACGTGTCAAAAATACAGGTCTGTAAATCTTGTTTATCCATAGATCTTCTTGTTTATTGATTCAATATGTTTGATATTAAGTCATCAATCATATAGGCCTACGAATTGATACATTAATAAATTTTGCAAGTTGTAACATACATTAAAGATGAACTTTGTGAAATCCGTACTCTCTTAGTAATCTCTTCTTTTGTGTCAATACTTTACAATCCCTTTCTAATAAGTACGTTATACAATGCCTTGTATGAGAAAGGGTTAAAGAATCCCATTTATACATCATGTAAAAGCAACGGAACAAGAGAAAATTCGATTTCCTTCATAAAGATTTCTTCAAAAATACTATCCCATACAAGATATATTTTATAACTCCATTGTAAAATAGTTTCGGAAAACATCGAGAGAAAGAAGAAATTGTTGATTATCAGCCCTTCCCTCAATATTTACGCCCTCAAGCATATACTTCTCACATCTGTCTCTCTTTATAAATAAAGCAGTTCAAAATTGTGTCATTTTGAAAACACTTTTGAAAACACTTCACCAATTACCAAAATGACTAAATATTTGACTTTTCCAAAGCAAAAGATGTAGCAGACAAGAATATCAGGTGTATGAAATTTTAAAAAGAGAACGCATAAACGCCCTCTTAACTTAAATTTTCATTTTAAATCATCACATGCAGATGGGCAGACAAGCAGACAATGTTAAAGGTCTATGTCCCTGATCTTTCAATTTACTGGGCGTAAAAATACGTTATGCCATTTCACTCACCCTTTGAAAATAGACATATCACATATAGTATTTCGGTTTGGCTTAATTCGCATATAAACAATGACAAATGGTATTAAAATGCGATGAATGCATTCTGTCTAATAAATCACAACCTATCCTCTTACTCGCAACCTATCCTCTAACGCATAAACTGACCGGAAGAACTGATTTTCTTCAAAGATTGACAGTAAGTTATTAAAATATTGTTTGCACGATGTAATTTACATACAACTATTTTGTAATACACACAGGTTTTGGGCAATTCATCCTCAGAAAGTGGACAAACGCTCATCAGGATTGACGAAATGTCAATATTGGGGCTACCCTTGCAACGGGAGAAAATGAATTTCCGTTCAATCTCTGGGAATCGGGGTTTGGATGGGGCGCACAAATATGTGAAAATGAATAAAGGGTTGTATGACATTCTCCGATATTTGATTTTCGAGCTAGAAACAAGAACATTTCGATTAAAAGACGAGACTCACCTTTCACCCGCCGATTTGTCGGCTCCTCTAACTGCCAACCGGATATCCTCTAAACTTTTTTTCATACACAACAAAATGTTGTGATTTAGTAGATAAGCGGCCGTGTGGATGTTCAATCATCAGTTTCAAACAGGGTGACTTAAAATATATGAATTCATATTACCAGAGCAACGCTTACAGATTAGAGGTGGTGGCGGCTTTCCAAATGAAAAAAAAAATCTGTTCTTCATCAAACCATACGGTGTAGATACCAATTGGAATCATCTCGTTTAGATGATTCAAATGATAACCCACAACATATGGTTTGGAGTTAAATAACAAACAAACGCGTCTTTACCCCTCTTCTCAGAAATGTAGCTCTATATTACTCCCTAAATGGACAACGAAAACCAAAAACAGTAGAATTTCATATGATAAATTTTATTTAAAAATATTCTTTAATACCGTACATGTACATATTTCTAACTAATCCTATCCCAAATAAGCTCTTTGAAAAGTCCCTATGGCTCAATTTCTTAGAAATGGTCACCAAATAGACTAAGAGTGAAAGCGGTGTGTTTTGTCTTTGAGACTAACTATCTTGAACAAGACATTTCTCATTTGAGTAATTTTTCTTTTCCCATAATATTAAAAAACTGAAGTTCAAGAATAAGGGTTTGATGAAATGGGCACTAAGGATTCACATTATTCTGATTTCACATTAGTTTGCCAAGAACACAGCATATCTTTTTATCGACAACCACTTTGCTGATCATGGTCCACAACTGCAGATGTTGAACTTTTCAATTTTCAGCTTGTGTTCTTTTGTGATTGTTGAATTTGACCTCCTTCTTTGTCATTTTGTGTGTAGTTGAGAGAGATCTGCAAAGACAATGAAAAAAGAGAAATTAATAAAAGAAAATAAAGCCTGCACAGGCCTGATCCTCTTATTTGACTTTACACTTTCCAAAACAAAATCTGCTTTTGACATCCGTAACTAGAAAAGCCTTTGAAAATATTTATGCAGAAGAAAATACATAAACGTAACCAGCATTTTCTCCTTATGCCGGGACATTTTTTATGTTAAAGTGTTAAACAAATCTTATCTTTCTTAAAATGCATTTTCTGGTCTGCAGTAGTTTTTAAAGTAGAAAGCCCCAAATATTGGCCCTTTTGAAAAAAATGACAATTAATAAAATATAAATTAGTGGGCTGTGTCTGTTTATAGTCAATAGTTGCAGGTGGTCTAAAGATTGGAACAATTTGCATTATCAAATAGTCACTGTATCTAATTAACATAACTGTGTTATAAATTATCATAGGATATCTGGGTAAATTGATAATAAGTTGCAACTGACAAAATTATAAAAGACACATTTGTGAATTTTTTTTAAGCGTTCCCACATCTTCAGTTGATTGGATCCTGAATTGCCCCAAATCATAAAACTTACTGAAATTTAAAAACATTTTGACTATAGATTTCTCCTCTAATAATGAAGATTTTTCTATAAAATTTCTTCAATGGTTAGAATAATGTGAAGTGAACACAGAGAATGAATGCACAACACAAAATTAAATCACGGAGAAATGTTTTAAGTGTTCTTTAAATATGTGCAATTTGCAAACCAAAAACATTTCCAAATAGCCAGAATTACATTATAAGGTGATTTTCTGTTAAATTCACAAATCATTTTCTCCGCCAATAGTGAAAATATCTCATTCAAACTTCTTCTATGGTTAAAACAATGTTTAATGAATATGGAAAGAGGAAACATGATGACAAATACATTTGTGACAAAAAGTTTTTAGCGTTCCCATATCCACACCCTTTGGGTTCATGAAATGCCCAAATCAAACAATTTGTGGAATTTATTATAAGACTTTCACTCTCAATTTCTCCCCTTATAATTTGAATTTCTTTATGAAAGTTCTTCTATGGTTTGCATAATAATTAATAATAAGATATCATGAATGAACAATGCAAAATTTACTTGTGAACCAAAGTTTTTAGCGTTCCCATGTGCGCACCCAAACAATTTCTAAATAGCCAGAACCACATTATGCAGTGAATTTTCTGTTAAATTCACAAATCATTTTCTCCATAAATAGTAAAAATATCCCATTTAAACTTCTTCTATGGTTAAAAGAGTGTTTATGGAATATGAAACCAAATAACATAATGAAAAATAAATTAGTGAAAAAAAGTTTTTAGCGTTCCCATATCCCCACCCTTTCGGTTCATGAAATATCCAAATCATACACTTTTTAGAATTTTTTTAAGACTTTGACTCTCCATTTCTCCCCTTATTATTTGAATTTCTTTATGAAACTTCTTCTATGGTTTACATAATGATTAATAATAAGATATGATGAATATACAATGCAAAATTTAATGGTGAATTAAAGTTTTAAGCGTTCCCATGTGCGCACCTAAACAACTTCCAAATAGCCAGAACTACACTGTCAAGTGAATTTTTTGTTAAATTCACAAATCATTTTCTCCATATATAGTCAAAATATCCCATTCAAACTTCTTCTATGGTTAAAACAATGTTTAAGGAATACAAAAAGAAAATACATAACGAAAAATACATTTGTGAAAAAAAGTTTTTAGCGTTCCCATATCCGCTACTTTCGGTTCATGAAATTCCGAAATCATACAATTTCTGTAAATTTGTTAAGACTTTGACTCTCTATCTCTCCCCTTATATTATGAATTTCATTATGAAACTTCTTCTATGGTTTGAATGATAATTAATAATCAGATATAACTATTAAACAACACAAAATTTGATTCTGAACCAAAGTTTTAAGCGTTCCCATATGCACACCCAAACGATTTCCATATATACAATCACATTATAGGGTGATTTATCTGTTAAATTCATAATTTATTTTCTCCATAAATAAACAAAATATCTCATTCAGACTTCTTCTATGGTTAAAACAATGTTAAATGATTATAAAATGAGGGTTGGTAATGAAAAATACTTTGGCAAAAAAAAGTTTTAATTGTTCCCATCTACACATTCAAACCCCCCCCCCCCCCCCCCCCTCGCTTGAAACCCGCTTGAAACAACAACAAACAAATTTGTCAGTAAATGTCATAGATCTAGATAAATTCTTCCACCAATTAGACTTATCAATATCAATTATTTAATTGAAGATGTTAGATTCGAAATCTTCCAATTCATGTCAATAGCGGATCCTGAATAACGTCTTACCCCACCCAAAAAGTCTAACATTGACCGTAAATTGACACCGGAAACCTTTTAATTTTGTATTCAAACAAAATTCGAAATGAATGTGTCCGTCAAGTAAAACGGATCTAAAAGCCCTATCAGCTTGCAATAATGTCAATCATCACTGGAAACTAAAGTGATCAGCGGCGAAAATATTATTTCACAGTTTCAGTTGACAGCTCGATAGAATTCAAGATGGCGACTGCCGGTAATTGGTCTCGTCAATTCTCGCTGATTATCGGAACGCGAGACTTCGCCTTTCGGAAAACTGTACAAAGAAGGAGTTTCCAATCTCTGTTATTATATGTCTCTGGTCATATGCTTAACCCTTCCCTAATCAAGGCCTGTTTTGACGTCCCGGTTAGAAAAGGCTTGGGAAAACATTGAAGCAAAAGAAGAAAATGCCGATAATCAGTTATTTCTCCATTTGCCTTGGACTTGGACCATCCTACAATTGTGTCGTTTGGGAAAGGGCTGAATAAAATAAAAGTCTGTACGAAAAGCGGGATGCACTCGTAAAAAAAGTATGCAACAACATTTAAGAAAACTCCTCCAAGATCTGGAAAAGTAGTTAACCCTTTTTAAACGACAAGTGAAGAATTAGACCATTCCATGATGAACGCTGCTGCAGATGCAAACATTGGTTTTGAAAAATATGGTAATTTTTATGCTTTTATGCATGATATAGCATAGAAAATATTGAGACAAAGAGGAGAAAATGCTGATTATCAGTATTTTCTTCTTTTGTCTCAATGTTTTCTGTGGTATTTTCTTATAAGCACACTGAAACAGATCTTGTTTGAGAAAAGGTTAATGTATACCAGGCCATTGTCTGGTAGATGATAAGTGGTCTCGAGGCTATAAAATTGTCATCAGAACATTTAGGATCTTTCAGTTCGTCTGCAGGAAAAATAATCAGCGACTAAGTGCGTTATTCTACAGTTATCAGGCTTCAGTAGATCTGGTCTAAAACGCTTTCTGCACTTGTCAAAACTCGTTAGTGTGCCTGGGAATAGGTCTCTATGAAATAAATGCATCGGATACTAAACACAGTTGACGCAGGTTGTATCGACACCGCTCAAACCGAATCACAGCTACAAGGGGTACATGCTTATTTGAGGCTCCAAACAATACGGTGAGGATTGTGCACAGGCCCGTAGGAAGCAATTTCATGTCGGGATGGCTGATGCCCCTGTGTCTGAATATCGGGGGGGGGGGGGGCAAAATTGGATTTTCCCTAAATTTCCAATATATACTCAGTTCCAAAAGAAAGTGAGCACTTTTAAATTTTGAATATCTCGAAAAAGTGTACCGTCTACCACAAAGAAATTTTGTACGACACATCTCAAGACTATTGACAAACGATTATATTGATGAAGAAATCACATAGCACGCATGAATTTTCGGCTTGATTGCGATTTTGCATTTTTAGTGTTTTAGTGTTTTACGTATGCCTCACGTGCTGGATGAGTTATCGATCAGAAATTACAATCGCTTCTCTCCTTTTGGCATATCGTAGCATAAAATCCCATGTTCATTACATTTGTACACAGTGCATTAGCGTGAAACGAATTACAATTAACGTTGGTGAGCAAGACCGAACCTGGTGAAAACAAAAACCTTCCGAAAATTTGAATTTGTACGATATTTATGTTCTAATAGCAATTGGTCATTTGTATGGCATCTTAAAGGCAAACAAATTCGCGTTAGAACGTCATTGCACCGTTCGACGGCAATTCACTAGACTACTAACGTAGCGATAACTAACGTTGACGTACACAATTATATAACGTCTACAAGAAAGTTCAAGCTTTAACGTGAAAATGGCTTTGAAGGCCTTGCCAAACCCTACAACGGCATATAAGCTTGTAATTCTATCCACAGGAAAAGCTGTAAGGAGTGCAAATCTCAACACCATCAACACCATATTGATCTGACTCTGTGTGTGCATTATGAGCAATTCTATCGACATCTGTTTTTATCCCAATCTTCTTTAAAGTGACATTTTTCGATTATTTTTACATAAATTCTACTTTTATTTTATCTGAAAGAGCATGTTTTCTTATGAAAATTCTGAAAATTTCAATCCAAAATATTGAACCGTTTACGAGAAATATATATTTTTGTGCCAAAATTAAACAAATTGTTGTGGACAACAGTTCAGATTTATATAGAATTTGTCATTTCTGCCTCAACTTTAAGGGGGAATGCTCCAGTTTTTCGGAACACTCGGTTATTACTGTAGACAATTTGATGTTTCGTACCAACATGTTTCGCTACCATATTTTCAATAATATAACACATCATTACAATTTACCATTTTCGGCGGTAAAAGTGTATTTATTATGCGAAACTGATTTCCTCAAGATGGAAATCGATTATTTAGAGCAAGACAGTCGTAAGTGTGTATGCAGTTACCACTGTTTTTCGTCATTTCATTCATGTGTAGCCGATAAAAATTGCTGTAATTCACTAATAAATGCGCTGACCTACACATTTTCTTTTTGAATTATTACCAGGGAATGTTGCTTAATACAATGAGGGAGTTTTATCAAATTCTATTACGTAGAACTTGAAATATTTAAAAAAATATGCAAATTTTTTGACATAAAACACCCCAGCTTCGTTGATCTAACCGAACACGTGAGCATGCTGTTTTATACATTTACGCGTTTATAATAGCACATATTTTGGGTTTTCTGTTCTTATTAAATGTAAGACGTTACTTTAAATCCGTTTTCGGGACTAAACAATGAATATACAGCATTTTATTAGCATTTTAGTGACCTTGGACAGGTGCAAGAAATTGTGCATTTTTTCGATGTAGGGGTATGTGAAACGAATGCCTATAAAATTCAAACAAGATCGCTGACCATCCATTTTTACTTTATTTTTCATTTGGTAATAACATGTAATTTCAACATACAAAATATAAATAAATTCTATTATTGGGAAATATTTTAGGAAACTGGAGCATTCCCCCTTAAAGGCATATTTTTCGCTTATGAATAACAACTCCAAAAAACTGATAGCATTTCTACGCATTAGAATAATCAATCTTTGCATCAAGACATACTTTTGAAAAATGAAATAAATGTGAAATGTCACTTTAAGGTCTAATCTGAAGTATGATATCACTTTTACACCCTAAATTGTCATTAACTGTAAAAAAACAAGGTAAAGGTAAAACGCAAAAGTGCACACTTTCTTTTGAAACTGAGTATACAATTTACACTGCAGAGACATGACCGGGATTCGCCTTTATCTGCCTCTATATAAATGCTTCCCTCAGGCATCAAATTGATGCCGGTTTTACCCCCTTGACGTCTGACCGATTAAGCGATTTCGTATTTTTGGCCAACTTTATTTATTTTTTTTTTTTTGGGGGGGGGGGGGGGTGGCTTAGCCCCCATCCCCTGTACATACGGGCCTGATGCATCATGGGATGTAAGCGAACAAGTAAGGCCAAATTAACCCCACTTCAGGTAAGAAATTGTGCAATAACTTTCTTATTTCTGCGTCAATGTTCAAGCAGTTTGTTGCATGTATCCCGCCTTACTAACATCTTTCCTCAGATGCACGACGATGGAGATTGTGCATCATGGGATGGGTACCGAAAACGGACAAATTTGCCTCGATTCTGGTAAGAAATTGTGCAATAACTTTCTTATTATCTCGTCAGTTTCCAATCGGTTTGTTGAATGTATCCCGCATAATTGCGATCTGTCCTAAAATGTTTGACTTGTGTGTAGAATTCTTGTCATTGTCCCAAAAATCGATGCCAACAGACCAGAAAATCCGACAAAAAAAAAACAGATCGTTTTGTGGTCGGTTGGGATCAACTTTTGGGAAAAAGACAAGGGGGTTTCCAAATAAACCATACATAATGCAACAAACCGCTTGAAAATTGACGCAGAATTAAGAAAGTTAAGTAAGAAAGTTGCAAAAAGTCATACCTGAAGCGGGGTTAATTTGGTCGTAGTTGTTATCATTCGCTTTTTGTCGGCTGGGACAGTATTTTGGGAAAAGTACCACGAGTTTTCTAATAAGTCATAAGGTCTATACGAAAAAAATGTGAATAAGGCTGGGCAAATGCAACAAACAAAGTAAGAAAAATATTGCAAAACATCCTACCAGAATCGATATTATATATTTTGTCCGTAGTTGTTATCCACCCCATGATGCAAAATCGCCACAGGTGTTTTAAATGTGTGTCTCATAAGACCCTGTAATAAATAGTCCTGTAAGTGTCGGACATTGTCGAAGACAAAAACAAACATACTGCATTTTACTCTCATATATTATTACATTTTAGATTTGTCAAATTTGAAAGCTGTTGGTGACAACACAATTGCTGTTGATAAAGATAAACTGACGTCCAAAAGAAACACTCCAATGAAATTTGTCGTTATTTTCTTTATTCCTATTACAATGTTAGTGAAATGTTTACTGTATATTATCATTTTGACCGACAATTACGGCAAATGAAAAAAATATGCGTTTCTATTCATTAACATGTCCATATCCGGTGACAGGTCACGTTTTCTACGTGCGCTACGTGTATGTTCATCACACGATGAAATTGGTCACATTTTACACAGTAACACGTGTTAGTGGATATTCAACCACGAATTCAAAGATTTTCTTGTGAAACACCCGAATTGAAGGATTCCGAGACCAAATTCTAAAAAAAGGAGCTCGTAATTTAGCAATTTTTGAATGGCACGAATGCACAAACAAGTCGCAGGACAATAAAAATATTGTGTTTCTCGATTCGGGGACTTGATCGACGCGTTAGAATTCAGCGAACGTTTATTGACCGGCCACACTCAACTAGACCTCTTGTAACGCCTGTAAAGCAAGATAATTCTCCATGTTAACGTCATGTACGTTTCAGGTTTGCGACGTTGGGATCGACGTTCTGTTGAATAGTCAGTAAATGTGGTGGCCAAATAAGTGTTTTTCTGGCAACTGTTGTTGTTGCAAGTAACTTTTGAAATAGACACACCGCTTGGAAAATAGAGCTCGTAGATAAGCCATTTTCGAATACGGGAAAATCAAGAACAAGCCGCCTGACGTTTTGACGTCTTGCATTGCACGATTAGGCATCTTGGTCAACGAGTAAGAGTTACAGAAACATTTGCCAATCGGCCAAAATCAGATAGACTTCATGTAACGCCTGTTGTACAAGAAGCTGTCTTACGTTAACGTCTTATGCGTTTCAGGTTTGAGACGTTGAACTCGACGTCGGGTTTAGTATTCACTTAACTGTGGTCAATAAATAAGACGTTTTACGGTATCTTTTGTCGTCACAAGAAAAGTTTGAACCACGCGCTACTGAGTTTCAAATGGAAATTCTGATACCACTCTGTTTAAATGTGTCGTTTTTTTCTAAACTTTAACAATTTGATAATTTCTTTATCATCATTTTTAACAACAGATAATCAAATTTACAGATGGAAATAAGTATATGTAATTTCAAATCAGATTTACTGAAAAATCGGACATTTATTAGGACTGAAGTGTTTCTTTTGGACGTCAGCATATAATTTTTATACAATATATCACAGAAAATATCTAGACAATAGGGAAAAAAAATATAATTATTTTCATTTTTAGTCGAATGTTAATCGTTTGGCATGTAATATTGCATGACGATACGTTCATGAAATCACCGAAAAGAACGTTTGTGACATTACTTTTGGATCATCCCTCGTATAAACCCTATCCGTTCCTATAAGGGGCGAAAATCAGATCTTGTTTAGGAAAGCGAGATGCACATGTGTTGTAACTCCGAGTTCTTTTCCTTGCACCCATAGCGTTCGTCTTGATTATAAACATTTTTATTTGATATCGATTGGGAAAAATCGTTTTCAAACTTTGTTTTATCGCTCTCGATTCTTCTTTCTGAAAATTGCACCAGTACTTGCACCTAACAAGAAAGTTCTCCACCATCTGGGATCGAATTCCGACCCGCTTGGTGACAAGGCCGACAGCCTACCTCTTGTCCACCGACATCATGGAGAATCAATATTGAACAATCGGATACGGAAATCTTTATCTGCCTCCGTGCATGGCGGGGAATTATATTACATTTACGATATTTTTTTTTAATAATTCTGTAAATATACGGCGGATTTGAGAAGGCTGGAGGCAGAGAATAAGGGTAACGTCATATTTTTACCGAATGCGAGGGGTCTTTAAAACGGCATCTAGTAAAAAAAAAAAAAAAAAAAAAAAAAAAAAAAAAAAAAAAAAAAAAAAAAAAAAAAAATAACGGCTTACAGATATATTGACCAAATAGACCAAGTCCAGAAAATCCAGGTAAAAGGCGAAAATTTTGGTTTTAAGCATTTTCGCCTCTGGCTTCTATGTTTTCCAAACAATTTTTGCTAGAGACGCCTAAATCACTTTTTTGGAAGTGTCTGGGTTAGGGTTCAGTCTTTATCGTTTACACGGCGGGGAAGCACATGTTACGATCATTTCAGAAATTCGTCAGTATTTCTGTATAAAAATACGTGACCAAATTGAATTTAAAGTAGAGAGGGAAGGAAAAACATGAGATATTTCTGGATGCAGTAAGTGTTCATTGGTCGCCAATAACATTTTTGAAAGATCGGCTACATCCATCTGATCTCTGACGTATTTCTGCCGAATCTGTTTCAAATCATTGATAGAAAATACACATGTACTTGACACTGGACAGAACGATTACAATTTGAATCATAGGTATCATTTGTGGAAAAGGAGAAAATGGTGATTATCTAAGTTTCCTTATTTTGCCATCTCTCGGGTTTTTATCGGAGTTTGCAAGTGTGACTGTTTCATCCCAAAGGGACATTACATTCCGATTTCATTTTTTAAAGTATGTCTTGATGCAAAGTTTGATTATTTTAATGCGTAGAACTGCTATCAATTTTTTGACGTTGTTATTTATAAGCTAAAAGTACGCCTTTAAAGTTGAGACAGAAATGACAAATTCCATATTATATATCTAAACTGTTGTCCACAACAATTTGTTTAATTTTAGCACAAAAATTTATATTTCTCGTAAACGGTGCAATATTTTGGCTTGAAATTTCAGAATTTCCGTAAGAAAACATGCTCTTTCCGTTAAGAATAAAAAATGAAAAAAAAAAAAAAAAAAAAAAAACCGTGAAATGTCACTTTAAGGTGATCGAGCCACAAACAAAAAATGTTGGCCGACCTTTTATAGAATTTTAAAGCTGTTTTAGACATCACTGTTGATAAAGATACAGTGTGTACAATATGGCCTAGAAAATATAAAAAAAAAAGAAGAAAAGGTTGGTGATCAACAGTTTTTTCCTTTGGATTTAATGTTTTCCCAATCATTTTTAACGTTCGTCAAAAGCAGGCCTTATTAAGGACAGGGCTAATAGCAGGGGAAATGTTTTGGAATCAATGACAGAATCATGAATTACAGTAAACGTCCACTTCTATTCACGGTGGGGATTGTGCATGATGGGATGGATAACGAATACGGACAAATAATCTCGATTCTGGTAAGATTTTTTGCAATAACTTCCTTATTTGTGCGTTAATTTTCAAAAGGTTTGTTGCATGTACCCCGCCTTACCGAGCTCTTTCATCGGATGTATGACATATTAGATAACTCGTGGTACTTTTTCAAAATATTGTCCCAACCGACAAGAAAGCGAAATGGTAACGACTACGGCCAAATTAACCACGCTTCAGGTAAGCATTTGTGCAATAACTTTCTTATTTTAGCGTCAATTTTCATGCAGTTTGTTGCATGTACTCCGTCTTACTGAGCCATTTTCTCAGATGTATTACTTATCGGGAAATTCCTTGTACTTTTCTCAAAAATCGATCCCAACCAACTAGAAAAAATGACCTGGATTTTTTGTCGTTTTTCTGATCGGTTGGGATCAATTTTTGGACAAAGTACAAAGATTCTACAAACAAGTCATATATCTGAGGAAAGAACTCAGTAATACCGGGTACATGCAACAAACCGCTTGAAAATTGACGCAGAAACAAGAAAATTATTGCACAATTTCTTACCTGAAGCGAGGCAAATTTGTCCGTATTCGTTATCCATCCCATCATGCACAATCCCCACCGTGTATTAGATATGTTTTTGAAATGAAAAATTCACCATTTTACACAGATCTAAGCATGACTTCAACAAAAGGACAATAACAACATTAACAACAACAGCGACAATAATGACACATACGTGTATCTTTCTATTGAAAAGAAATTGGTTAAGGCAGAATATCCGTAATGTGGCCATTTTGAGATTCATAAAACATCGGATTTTTTTTCGAGCGGTGTCGTTACGTATCCGAACCTATTCGGATGCGGTCGTAAACATTCGGTGGTGAAAAGGTCCACCACCAAATGTTTTCGACTTCGCTCGAATAATTCCAACGTCGAGCGAATCTCATGATGGGTATTCTACCTTAATAGAAGAAAAATGCCTCAATGGTTTCTGTGCTATATTCAAAATCGTCGTATATAGCGGAAAAAGTCACAAAATACAAGAAAAGGCGATACTGACACATCGACAGTTAACAGACAAATTGACAATAATAATTCAAAGTCGGTACTGGTATAGATGGGTAAAACAGGGGCCGAACAATATGTTCACGATCATACAGGCGCTGTCCGTCCTTCACTAAAATTGTCACAGACGCGGTTTTGGACGAATTAGCAAGCGTCTGTTCTTGTTGCAGCTGTTTCCGTTTAGTCTTGTAGCGTCGATTCTGGAACCAGATTTTGACCTGTGTCTCGGTCAGTTTGAGAGCATTGGCTAAATCTGCGCGCTCTGGACCGGATAGATAGCGCTGATGTCTAAACCGACGCTCCAGCTCGAACACTTGGGCGTGTGAGAAAGCTGCACGTGATCGCTTCTTTCTTGGTTTGTTGTTGAGGCTGGGGATCTTACTGCTGTGGTCAATGGTGGGCATACTCTGTCTTGGTTCTGAAATTACACGGACAGACGAATGTGAAAATTAACCTTTTCTCAAACGGCGATATTTCAGACTGTTTCACTTTAAAAGTTGTTGCAGAAATATTTGATATCAGAAGTGGAAAATGTGTAGATCTAGATCTTTATACATGTATTCTTCATATCTAGAATAGCCTATACGTAGATATTTTAAATAACAATTTCTTCTTTTCTCTCAATATTTGAGTCTGATACTACAAGGAATTCAAATTTTGTATTACCCATCGTAAGTGTCTTTCCCAAACAAGACTGTGGTTTTACACCCGGAATCGAAAATGCATGTGAAAAGATGTTGAAAACCAAAATTTTTTTCCATTTTACCTTCCTTATTTTCTGTGCTATGTTGTGCGCAGCTTTCAATATGGCAGTCTAAATTTTATGAAAAGAGAATGCATTTTAGTTGTACATTGAGTTTTTAATTCTTAGATATTTTACATTTTCTTCCCCTGTGAAGTGCCCTATTTATATAAACAGAAATTTTCACTTAAATTTTACTTTTAACTTTATCCGTAGGAGTACTATTTTCTTATGAAAATACTGAATATTTCAAGCCAAAGTATTGTGCCGTTTACGAGAAAATTATTTTTTTCCTGAAATCAAAATAATTGTGGCTAACCAATGTTTACATGTAAATGAAATTTATCATTTTCATCTCAATTTTCAAAAGTATTTTCTTGACTTATCAGCAATCATTTGAAAAAAAAAACGAATTGCATTTAAACTCATTAGAATAACCAATCTTGGCATCAAACATACTTTAAGAAAGGAAATTGCTATGGGATTTCTTATTAAAATTTCAAATATAAAAAAAATTAAAACAAATAAATGAATTAAATATATAGCTGAAGTAAATGATTTAATGAACAAAATTAATGAATAAATCAATAAGTTTATTTACTATTATTTTTGTTTCTTTTTCACCACAATAAAACATTTATTGTATGAAAGCGATGTCGTTTAAACATTTTAATGGACGTTTGGAATTGCTTACATTCATACATTTGTATGTGGCTGTACATCATCATTAACCCTTTCCCAAACCTGACCTGGTTTTGACGTCCCTAATAGAAAAGGCCTGGGAAAACATTGAAACAAAAGAAGAAACTGCTGATAACCAACAGTTTCTCCTTTTGTCTCAATATTTTCAATGCCATAATTTACATAAATTCTATCTTTTATAACTTCCATTTTGTCATTTTTGGCAGTTTTTTAAGTGGATCACCTTAAAATTTTGCCGTTTGGGAAAGGGTTAAGTTGGACACTGAATTGTGTCATCTCTGTAATATTTTGGATGTCACACTTACCCTCTCCTTTCCCGACATTCTCACACGGCGCACCTTGTACATCGTCGTCTGTGTCTATAGGGTCCTCGTCACCTGACAGTCGGGGTCTCGTAAGCAGTTCTAGATTGTGTCTCTTAAACGCTCTCAAAGGGTCGCTACATTTTGTTTCCTTACACCCTTTAGGTTCACAATAATTTGTTCGTTCTAGGAAACCAGATTCTCTCGCATGAATAGCACTTTGAACAAAATAACAGTTATTTGAGTTTACATTGAAATTGCCACCAACTTCACCATGTTGGGGCATACTCTCTTGCGTTTCAACTGATTCTTGTCTTAAAGAATCATTCTGATTTACACCTAGTAGGTATTTAGTTCTATTGTTCGTGGTATTTCCATAGCCGTGGTTAAGACCATCCATTTTCCTGGTGTTTTGACCCACAAATTTATCACGAAATATTGTACATGTATCACTAAATATCTCATCAGATATTGAAGTATTAGTTTTAGTCGCATCGTTTACTGCTTGACTCCGACACTCTTCCCTCTTTGTAAGATCTAGAGCACCAGCCATATCCTCCCTGTTATCACTAGTAACGGTCAGTGAGGACTCGTCAATATTGTCAGTTGTTGATATCTTTCTGACTTCAGGCACGTTAATCACTGTCCGCCTAGATCTCAGTATGTTCTCTATAGAGAACGAGACAACTGGATTAGAGCCGGTGGATCTGCTGATGTCCACATCGTCAGGCTCTGCTCTAGAGTCATTCTGTGGTATAACTGCGGTCTCCATATTGCTAAAATATTGTCTTATTCGTTTATAGCATTTTCACAGCATTATCTATTTGATATTTATAAACATTTTTGAAAGTTTTTCTATGTTTTTTTTAATTCGTTTGTATATCTTTTTTATAATAATTCGTAAAAAATACTAACAATTACTAATTATAACACTATTATTATATGTCTTTTCTTCTTTTTTCTATTTCACTTCAAAACGTTATTTTTTACGGATGTAAATCATGAGCCTGTGCTGTTGGTTATGTCAAATCTCAGTTCTTTTTTTCATTCCAAACACATTTGAAGCGCACTAAATCACCAAAAGTTCGATTTCCAAATTCATATTCAAGTAAAAGATTAGTTACTATCCATGTCTTTAAAAATAATTTCGAGTATTAATTCCGACAATTTCATCCAATGTTCTCACAGCGTCGCGCTATCAACCCGTCATAATACTGTTTTAAGATAATAAATTATGCTGTTTTTATTATCTTCCCCTCTCAATCTTCTGCAAATTACCCCTCAAT
Source organism: Fragum sueziense (assembly GCA_963680895.1). NCBI lineage: Eukaryota > Metazoa > Mollusca > Bivalvia > Cardiida > Cardiidae > Fragum > Fragum sueziense. The sequence goes on along the minus strand of OY804600.1, from coordinate 54,917,358 downwards.
TAGTTTTATTGCTTCATAAGCTGATAAGTTAGTGTATTCCGTCAATTATAAAAGGGGCGGGGTAAGATCTGCCCACTTGTTATAGACTGCAGCTAATTGGATGTCGGAATGCGTGGTACATCGTGCTTCAGGAAAATCCGAACAGTTTTTACGCGGATCAGCCTGTGCTGCCCGCAAAGAATTGCAAGGTAAGACATATCGAGGGGTCAGTGCAACACTATTGTAAGTGCCTATGTTTATATAGGCACTTACAATAGTGTTGCACTGACCCCTCGATATGTTGAAATCATTTTCGATATCTCCAGGTTATTCATTTTTTATGCTCCCCGAAGGGAGAGCATATAGTCGCCGCTTCGTCTGTCCGTCCATCCGTCCGTCCGTCCGTCCGTCATTCCGTCCGTCCATCCATTCGTCCGTCCGTCCGTCCGTCCGTCCGAAGCGATTTCTCCATAACCCTAGGGCCAAATCAAATGAAACTTACCATGTGAACTCCCTATGACTAAATGCCGATGTACTTTTCCCGGTTTTTTGATTTGAGGCCTCGTCATGGGAAAAGGGGACTTAAGGTTAAATACAGTTTTCTCTAATTTCTCCTAGTCTAATGGTCAGAATTTGATGAAATTTCATATTTGAGTAGCAAATGAGATGCCCTTGACAATAAACTATTTAAAATTTGCGTATACAAAATATGTCATGGAAAAAGGGGGCTTAACATTTGATAGCTTTATATTAGCTCTGCATGGCATATATTTATTGTGACAATGCCTTATTCGGGGAGCATTGTCCGTCTCTGACGGCTCTTGTTTGTTTTTATATATATCATTTTATTTCATATCGGCTCTGGTCAACAAACACGGGCTTAATTTTATTTGGACGTCGGTGCCAGGCCTTTTCTTGGAAATTATTGAATTATTGGAAACGCGCTAAAAAGACTATACAATTTCAAATGGTTTTCATATCAATCTATATTATGTTAACCATTTCCCAAACAAGATCTTGTTTTTGCGTCCTGAGAAAACATTGAGGCAAACGGAGAAGATGCTGAAAATCAGCAATTTTCTTTTACAACAATATTTTCTGTGTCTGTACTATGTATTACAGACAAATCAAATCTTTATCAATTATCCATGGTGCTCTCTGTGACAGCTTTCAAATTGGATCACTCAACGAGTTTTGCAGTTTGGGAAAGATTAAGGTTGTCCAACCCAAATGAGATTCACGTGATGTAGGAATTTTTCGTGCGACGTCGTTTAGTTTAACATTCGTTACGTATCCGAACCTTTTCAGACGACGTCGAAAAACTCCGATGTCGCGTGAATCTCATTAGGGGTGGAATATCTGAAGGATAGTCCTGACAATACAGCACCATGAGTAGATTACATGCCGTATTGACAAACCAGATTAAGGTATCTGCTATCAGTGACAACCCGGGGTTTATTATTGGTAGTTCCACGTAATCACGCTGGTATGGAGGCGTGGCGTGAGGAAATATTGGAACGCCCTCTTGTTTTATATTCATCAAGATGAATTTGTCTGAGAACTATGGGAACTTTTATAACGAAATGTTTATTTCATCCATACTGCATAGTTGTACAAGGTAACTGTCAATCTCTCAGAAATGAACGAATAAGTCTTTCTCAAACTGTAACGCCTTTTTACGACGGGTACGGGTATATACCGTTTCTATAGAAACACTACATGTGAAGAAAAAGATGCTGGCAATGAGAACTTTATGATTTTCCTTCAAGATTTTCTTTGGTATGATATGTATTTTTTTACATAAATAAAAACTAATTTTGTTGTCTTAAACAAATCTTTTCAATTTATTTGGGAGCTTTATTCACCAACAATTCTTGGAACGGATTTTTCGCAATTGTAAAACACACGATATGTAAAACACGGGTTTCTTGTTCGATCCCTAGTAATTCCAGTCTTTCAGGTGAGACTTTTAAACCAGGTCCGGTCTCCATATGCCTTGTGCTGTTCATTGCGACATAAACATTCAATCAGCAACCATTCTAAACTTAACAATGTTTATTCGAAATTATTTCTCAACCAGTCAGATTGGACGAGACGAAGACTATCTCTCGACAAATCGGATTGGCGACAGTGTAATTTTAGAATTAGACCGTCATAATAAACTATAAAAAGTATCGCCCTTTTCCTCCCAAACCTAGGAACCGCAGCTGAAAACCTGTTCATAGTTACAGGGTGCTTTCTTTCAAAGCAAGGCGACAAAATCTTATTAATTCGTGCAAGTTAAAAATTATACATACATATTATAGACAGGTATTAAAAAGTTAATATTTCATTATCAACATTATGACTCAGCCAGATAATCCACAAGGATAAAATCCCCACAGTGACACTTGGATTTTTATATCCACGTCATTATGTGGACAGATTTCAGTACGTCGCTCTTCTCAAGAAATCTTGGTATGAAAGGGACCCGATACTAGATAATTATATCAGACATCAGAACATTGTGGGAAGAATCCGAATTCTTGTGTAGCGCATCACGTGTTCAGAAGATATCATGAAAATCCATACAAAATATACTCAGTTCCAAAAGAAAGTGTGCACTTTCAATTTTTGCTTTTACATGATTTTTTACAAAGTTTATGGCAATTTAGGGTGTAAAAGTGACACCATACTCCAGATCAGACCACAAAGAAAACAGGCATCAAAACATATGTCAATAGAGTAGCTCATATTGCATACACGCAGTCAGATCACAATGGTGTTGATGGTGTTGAGATTTGCACTCCTTCTTCTGTGGAAAGAATTACGCGCTTATATAAATATGCCGTTGTAGGGTTTGACCATGTCTTCAAAGCAATTTCCACGCTAAAGTTTGAACTTTCCTATAGACGTTACGTGTGCGTCAACGTTGGTAATCGCTACTTTAGCAGTCTATTAGGTCTTCGTCGGACGGTGCGACAACGTTCTACAACAAATTTGCATGCCATATAAATGGGCATTTGCCATTAGAACATAAATACCGTACAAATACAAATTTGTTGAGGGCTTTTGTTTTTACCAGGTTCTGTCTTGTTCACCGACGTTAATTGTAATTCGTTTCCAGCCAATGCGCTATGTACACATGTAATGAAAATGTGATTTTATGCTAAGATATGCCAAAAGGATGCACAGTAAGTTTAATTTCAGATCGATAACTTGTCCTGCACGTGCTGTATACGTAAAACATTAAAAATGCAAAGTCGCAACCAAGCCGAATATGCGTGCGTGCAATGTGATTTCTTTATCAATATATTTATCAATATATCGTTTGTCAATAACCTTGAGATGTCTCGTGCAAAATTTCTTGACGGTAGACAGTATAGTTTTTTGAGATATTCAAAATTAAAAAGTGCACACTTTCTTTTGGAACTGAGTATACAAGTTGAAGAGATAGTTTCTTAAAGTCACTACATCGAAAATAAGCAAAATTTGAGATTGACAGAACAACGAATATAGAAACCAAGCAACTGATAAATATGATTAATTATTGCTAAAATATTCTGTCCTTGGTCCATTGAAAGTACATGCACAATTTCATTTTTATCTCATCTATACAGATGTTATTTAACTTCAAAATAATAATAATAATAATAATAATAATAAAAAAAAAAAAATACGTGTAGTGTCAGTTTACTCTCACCCACTTTTCAGCCATAATTTACAAAAAGTGAATCATCATCAGATTTTTATACATGTGTAGATACAAATTTATCCAGAGAATGTAAAGAAAATATATTTCTTTGGTTCCTCGTTGCAACCCATCCTTTGGATACAAGTCATTCTAATTCACAGAATGTCTTTGCATTTACAAAACAATCGATTTGGTAGAACGAGTCGGCCGTAGACAAATGAAACTAAAATTTAGACAATCGGCTGGTACATCGACTTGACGAAAGGCAACCATTTTCGTCTACATGATATAAGATTTAATGCTCATGTCTCAGGACTTAACAAAAATGATACACACAATATTTGGGGGACGAGACTATTCTTCAATGTCAAAATCCTGCGGAGTTATAGTTCTAGTGAAATATTGAGTTCTGAAAGACAAGGATAATTACAGCTGTAAGTGAGCGTCTTTTTGGTGTTGTCAACACCCAAGTTTGTTTATTTAACATCTCTTTCTAGAAAGTAGAGGAGCCTTCAAATAGTACGTTATGTTTTACATTGTCATCCCCTCTTCCCTAATGTTAAAAGAGGCATCTTACACTCCTCTCAACTTTTCACATATTGGTTTCACGAAAAAACTATCTTTTAATTATTTAATGGATACACAAAGAAAATTTTAAACTTTTTTTCTTGGAAATTCTTACTTTTTCATTAGTCCGTCTATTGAATGCATTACTATTGAACTAGCAAGCCTTCGAAAAGGTATTCCATGTAAAGGAGTATGCTATAAGTAGTGAGGAACGTAGATTACATTAACACCCTATCTACGAGAAAGGTACTTATGATTAACGGGTTATTATGTGCTGAAAGACACGTCATTAAACAACAATACGTTACGTGTTATGTGACGACATATTTATAGGGGGAGGCTATTGAGAATTGTAGATGCAGCTAATAATCTTCCAATGCTTTATCGTATTACCAACTGTATTGTGGAATCCTGTTTCTGCCATCCACTTTTCTACCTGCATGCAACACGAAAAGTCGAAAAGAGTGGGACTAACTTAGAACTACTTTTCTACCAAAATTTTGCCTAGAAATGTAGAAAACTTTAAGTTTTGTCTGTGACAATTTTCAGAAATTTGTGTGTCTAACTTCCACTTTTCTTCTTTTCACATACTCAATTTTGGTAGAAAAGTGGAAGTTAGTCGCACTAATTTGAACCTTTCTATCAATATTGAGTTTGTGAAAAGTCGAAAAGTTGAAGTTACTCACACTAACTTCTGACAATTGTCACAGACGAGACTTAAAGTTTTCTACATTCTAGGTAACTATTTTGATAGAAATGTGGAAGTTAGTCGCACTAACTTCCACTTTTCTACCAAATTTGAGTTTGTGAAAAGTCGAAAAAGTTGAAGTAAGTCACACTAACGTCCACTCTTCTACCAAAATTTAGTTTGTGAAAAGTCGAAAAGTGGAAGTTAGTCGCACTAACTTCCACTTTTCTACCAAAATTGAGTTTGTGAAAAGTCGAAAAGTGGAAATTAGTCACACTAATTTTTGACAATTGTCACAGACAAAACTTCAAGTTCTCTACATTTCTAGGTAACTATTTTGGTAGAAAGGTGGAAGTTAGTCGCACTAATTTCGACTTTTCTAACAAAATTGAGTATATGAAAAGAAGAAAAGTTGAAGTTAGTCACACTAACTTCTGACAATTGTCACATACAAAACTTCAACATTTCTACACTTCATAAACTCCATTTTCCTAGAAAAGTGGATGGCGAAAACAGGATTCCGTACTACGAGTATTGCTAGGTTCCCATTGCCGATCAGATCAAGCCCAATCAAGGGACCGAGGTCAGAACGAATTATGTGGTCATGGGTGATCGGGAGTGGTCAATATGATCAATCATGATCATGTGGGACCAATATTCGTGTGCGATTAAGTAGAAACCTGATCGGGAAGCGATCGTGTATTAATCGGGTAGGCGATCGAAGACCTGATGGAAACCAAAAACATGGTTCATACAAAATCTTGATGAGAAAATTCAAGGGTTTTTTAAGGGTTTTTTAAGGACTCAACATTGAAATTCAAGGGCTACTAACATTCAATAATCTAAGCGCAAACATGGTATGTTCATAGTTCATAGGTTTGTCTGACTTAAATTCTCGGACCAATGCTTTGTTTCTTTGATCTGTTAACCAACTTTTGTTGAACGCACAGTTTTCAATACTGACATTTTTGTAATTTCTTCGCTGACAAGCAATTCAGTTATTGTTAATCCTTTCTGATCTATGTATTTTTAATAAAAGGATTTTCCGATTGCATAAAAACAATTTTCCAAGTATATAAAAAATCGGCTGAAAATGATTTACAAGTACGTACAAAACAATAGAGAAATAGAATTCAAGGGTTTTTAAGGGCTCAGACTTGCTTTTTAAGGGTTTTACAAGGCTCAAATCCATTTTCAAGGGTTTTATAAGGCTAAGGTCAAATTCAAGGGTTTTCAAGACCTTTGCGAACCATGAAAAATGTGTCTATAGATCGAGTGTGATCGGGTTGATATCTTTCAGTCGACTTTGCACCCAACCTACTCGATCGCATCGACTTGCACGCGACCACATCCTGAGCAACTCGACCTCTGTTCCATCCGTTTATCCGATGAAATTGACAGTAATATAGAGGTCGGGTTTGATCCATGTAGAGATCGAGAAGAAGTTGTTTATCGATCAGGATTGATCGGAGAATTTAAGCGAATTAGTTGATCGAGTTGTTCTGATTGACAGCACTTGGCAACCTGGCGTAAAACACATAGCGCAACAACTATATTTGAAATACCCAAGCCTACGAATTAGGTCTACTTATGATTTATTGCAATATTCTCCGTACAGAGTTTATCGATCATGACGTCCCATTTTATCTCCGTGGTTGAGACATCGCTAATGCTATGTTCCCACTATCACGATTGGCGCTACGATTGAAATCGTGATCTTAATCGTGGCTCTCGTATCAGATCTTCTCAGTTCTTCAGGTCGATCCTGGCAATCGCGTTAATCGTAGAAATTTTTTTGGCTGCCAAAAAATTTTCTACGATTAACACGATTGACTTTCAGTCGTATTTATCGCATCAGAACTTAACAAATCATAACAATTCACATCAGACCATATCTAATCGTACTTCACAATCGCGCTGATCGGGACATGGCAAAATCGAAATATGGCAATGTCTCGTGGAACTTTATATTCAATCTTTCAGTTCTTAGCTTCAACACAATTACCCGATGTCATCTTCTCTAACTTCTGGATCGTGTAGCCCAATCGCCCTTTCTTGCAATTTCACTGCCTTATGGGTAAAGTGAAATGAGTCTGCCCCTTGCGCTACCACCATTGGGTACCGTAACTTGAGAAGGTTGTGTAGAACCACTGCTGCCTCTACTATATCATTGACAGTGTCAGGCTTCTGCTCTAGAGTCGCAAGGAGACACCTTAATCTTTTAGCTAAGATCCCAGATGCGTTTCCAACCACTCGACGACCCCTTGATATTCTATAATGGATTATGCTTTCCTCTCTAGACAAGTTATTCCTACTGCATGGCTTCATAAGGTAATGCTATAAAGCAAAAGCGTTGTCGCCTAAAATTACAAATGGTATGAAAACTGATGATCATCTAGGTCTGCCGTCATTGGACATGGTTGTTGAAGTTCTATGGATCAATCTTCTATTCCATTAAATAGCCCCGAATCACCAAATATCTGAGCATTTGACATGTGTCCTTTTAACTTCAAGCTCCAAACTTGTATTCTGCATCTACTAGAGCCAGAAATGGAATCGAAAATAACCCCTTAAAATTGTTAGTACAGTAGTAAAGGCTTTCATATTGTGGTGGCTTCTTGATATCGCCTTGTTTTCCATCTACAGCTTCAATGGCAGATGGAATGTTCCATCTCACCTCGAACTGATTTGCTAATGTTTTCATTTGAGGGGATAAATGTAAATTGAATACCTAGTCTTCGTATGCCATCACAATAGCTTGACACACTTCCGGTACCATCTCCAAGATACTTGATACACCACACCTGAATGCATAAGCAAGAAATCGGTAGTTATCTCCAGTTGCAAGGTACCTCAGCGTCACTGACAGTTTAATACCATGTTTCATGTGTTTCCTGAAACAGATTGCTTCCCTTTCGATGTATGGAGCAAACCGCTGATACACTTCTTGGAAAAGATCTCGTTTAGGTCTAAGCCGCGAATAACTATGGAACGCCGCTTGATCTTTAAATCTTAAATGGATGTCTAAGAGACTGGAATATTGTCCATATAGAAGTTTCCTTTCTTTTGTAAGCCATAACCGCACCCAACACTGTCTGTTTGCAACACTTCTCAGGTGTTGTAGATTACCTTTGTTCCTCATCTTCATTTGTTACAATATAGCTATATAAAAGCACAGTAAATGCTACATAATTTTCTTTTCTTTCTGTCATATTACTAAATACTATGTCCTATCTGTTGTAAGCTAAGACTTAAAATGACACATTTTGCATCTGTCAAGCAATAAGATATACCCCTTCAGAATCCAATCGTAGAGCTAATCGCGACACTCTTTTTGGATCGCACTGCCACAAGCGTAGCTGGTCTCAAGTGAGCGTATAGAGTCAGAAAGAACTTATCGGAACGTATCTACACGTGTTTCATCGTCTCAAGTCGACAAGCCTGATCTTGTAGAACGTATCGGACCGTATCATATCTTACACAATCGTGAATGTACGTAGATAAGATCGTGTCAAGTCGCTTTTTTGTGGATTGGAATAATCGTACAAAATCGCAGCAGGTCGCATAAGACCGCAATAATTCTCATCGTAACGCATTGAACGCGAAAATTTCGGTTAAATTCAACGATAAGTTACGACTTGTCATTCGTGGTGTTCGTAACAGAACGCACGACATTGGGAACGTAGCATAATGTAATAACTATCACAATATTATGACGTCATTTAATAGGCCTACGTCATTGTCGTTATGCAGCATTATACATTAAAAACTCTACCCTGATATTGATCACACACTCGGTCACATACCTATACAATGACAATCATCCAATGAAGTCTGTGCCGACCAAATTTGATCCGACGTTAATCAAAACAAACTGATTTTATGGCGCATGTTTTCTGATAACAATTAAAATTTGTACCAGATTTTTTATTTGCTATGACATCAACTGTGGCATGTCATATTTATAAAGTATCTTTGAAAATGTAACACTTTCCTTCCAGTTCAAAACCTTTGGAAACACCACATCTGCAAAAATACTTGAGCGTACCACAAAAGTGGTCGAGATGGTAGACTAAATTAACACCCCATAAACGTGAGGTAGGGGCTCGTGATTAATGGGTTATTGTGTGCTGACACATCCACCGGCAGCCGACAATACATTACGTGTTATGTGACGACATATGTATAGGCGCCAGTAAGAAATGTAACAAATAACATTCCAGCTCTGAGATTTACTTACACCCTTCTTTAAGGTTTGAAAGCTGCTCCATACGACAAACTTGGTATAAGAAAATAAATAATTTGTGTATAGCGTAATATTAACAAAACCCTTTTCTAATAGGAAACCCAGGTCTTCTTTGGAACATGTACATAATAATTTATAGATATCCAAGTCAATATTAAGTACGTTTGGGAACAAGACGACATACTTATATTGTAACATGTGTTTAAGTAGCGCAATGCTGTCAAATAGAGGACTCTTCATATCTCAATGTTTATCACAAGTAGATAAAAGTGTAGAGACCATCGATATAGCATGGTGCAATAGAAAAATGTTAGTAAGACTTTCATGGGGTCTTGAAATAATTTCCAAACACTTCCAGTAATGTGGCAATTTTGAGATTCAAATGATGTCGGAAATGTTCGTGGAAAGGTCGTAAACTTTCCATACATATTTCCATATTTCATCTTGACGTCTGAATTTATTCATAACATTTGAACATCGCATGAATTTCAAAGTGGCCAAATGTATAATGTGAGTTTTAAAGAAGATACTCAAACCTTCAAACAAACAAACGAAAGAAAATTCAATGATTAGGTTGGTTTGTAGGAAATGCAGTAGACTACGTTTCGATCAGGGCGTATTGTACGTCCTGCATTCATAAAAAATCAACCCTGTACGGAATGTTTTTTTTCCATTTAATCATGACGTAATTTCGGACAAACAATAGTAGATCTGCCGGTATTTCGTAGATGTTGTTATAAAATTTCGTAACTACGGCTTGAATCAAGCCGTAATTACGAGATTTTCATAACAACACAGTCGATTTATAAGGTAAAACCGGTAGAATCAGTATATTTTCAGCACAAGATTCTTCACTATGAACAACCATTTTTCACATGACTCTACCAGCGACAGTCACCTGAACGGATGACGGAGGATAATAATGTCCCTTTAGATGTCGTAATAAATGATATGCAGGTTAAAGGTCAAGAGCCAATATTCCTATCTATTCTGCATGTGCCTTCCCCACGGTGGATAAGGTTTGGAAGTTTTGATCCCCTGTCGTGATCCCTATATGCCCTCAATTTTGTAGATGAATGCAATACTGGTCTAAGTACATATACACTCTTGGTTTGACTAGTGATTGGGTCATAAATAAAAGTTTTGGAATCTTGGGTGGTGGAGATCCGAATCCAATTTGTGCCAATCTTGACATTTGGCTGTCGTCTGAAAGCCAAGTGCATAAGTCAAATTTGTTAGTATTGTAGGCTATATAATAAACATGCGTATTGTTGCATGGCAGATGCGGAATAGAATGCTATGTTGGAAGCTGTTCCTAATTTACAATAACTGCTAATTTTGTCATCTGCAACAGCTTTTAATTTGGAACAATCTGTTTTTGCCGTTTGGGAAATGTTTGAAAAATAATTATTATAGTGATAACCTGTTTTGTTGAAGCAACAAAAACGGCTGCTGATGCTGTATTATATTTGATACATATAAGGCCTATGTCAATTCGTCTAGGACATTTCCTTGATAAATGTGGCCGAGATATACGTGGGGAGATTTAGCTCTATCATCGTTTAGTCGATGGTACCAATTTTGGTGGACTGCTCTTAGCCGGAAAATTTTATTCTGATTTGGTGCAAAAACCATTCCACCAGAAACAGCTTCACATGTGGTCGGAATACCATTAAAAATTCCCTTTATATAGAATCATTAGCTCTGTCTATGGAAAACGATATTTTGGATCTACAATAGTTCTTCGCATTTCATTGAAAAGATTGGAAGCAATGAAATGCAATCAATTAAATCTCCGTAGTGTAGGCCTAATCATAAAGTGTTGGTACTTAGCTTTGTATTGCAATTATCTAAAGACATGCTTCTAGTTATTGAGTTTAAATACCACGTTTGAGTACTTTATCTAGGGATGTGTGCTCTCAGTTTGACAGCTTAAACAAATAATTGAACAAAATCTCCGCGAAGTGGCCGTGAAATCGACACCTGTTAATGACAACCACTATCTTAACGACCGCGGCATAGAGGACGGTACCTGCATGTGATTTCAATTTAAAAGTTATTAAAAATTAAAGTTTCGGTTTAGGATAGCCAACCCCACCCCTAATGAGATTCACGCGACGTTGGAAGTATTCGGTCGACGTCGTTAACATCACCAAATGAGCCAGGATCTGGAAAAACGTACCTTAAGGCTTTTGAGCCCAACATAGATCCAGATCAGCCTGTACATACGCACAGTCTGATCAGGATCCACGTTGTTCTCTAATAACTTCTTCGTGACCAATTTTTAAAAATGCTACAAGGGACGTTTTTCCAGATCCCGGCTCAAATGATTACGACGTCGCCAATATTAGGCCAGTCATTTTAGCATTTAGGGTACCACTAATTCTAACAGAAATAATTTTGTAACTGAACGAAAGTATTTTATATCATGATCAACATATCAAAAGTCCTCAGAGCAAATCTGGGGGGAAATGGTGTTAAATCACGCTAAAAGATGCCTTGATATGGTCGTAAAATACTGGTCCATCCTAACCACCATACATTTTCTCGATTACCACGTGCTTCTCTTACGCTGTACTTGTCACATATTATTTCTAATTTGATTGAATTTTATATTAAAACTGAAAAATGTATTCGTTATATAAAAATATAAAAGGATAAATATAACGAATAAGTAAAAATAATTAAGCTTTAAATAGAATTATCTGCGATCGATTTTTAAAAGTACGGAAGCTCAATGTGACTCTAATATTATTACATCGTCAGATATAGATCATTCAAATCGGAATTACACAATTTGCGAGAAAATCATCCTTTACTCGCCCCCCAACCACTTGGATTGAAGTCCACACATGCTTTTTGTTATTATACGCCCGAAGGGTCGTATTGTGTTATGGCCTGGTCGTCCGTCTGTCCGTCTGCCCGTCCGTCCGTCCATTATCAATTTCTTGTGTGCGCAACTTCTCCTACATTTTTGATCAGAATTTGATCAAACTTGCCACAATGAATTTCTATGGTATCTAGTTGTGCACACTGCTAACGGAATTCAGATAACTCTTTTCGTTCTTGAATCATCTGCCCTTGAATAAAAAATGCCCATAAAAATGCCCATTTTATTGTGTGCGCAACTCCTCCTACAGTTTTGATGAGAATTTTATCGAACTAGCCATAATGAGTTTCTACGGTGTCTAGTTATACACAATGCTCATGGAATTTAAATAACTGTTTTCGTTTCTGAATTATCTTCCCTTGAATTAAAGAAAAAAATGCCCATTTTCTCAAAAATACCCATTTTCTCGTGTGCGCAACTCCTACAGTTTCGACCCGAATTCAATCATACTAGCCACAATGAATCTCCATGGTGTCAAGTTGTACACACCGCTCACGGAATTTAGATAACTGTTTTTGTTTCTGAATAATCTGCCCATGAATTTAAGGAAACTAGAGACAACGAATCTCTATGGTGTCTGTAAAAAAGGACGGGGAAAGTATTGCATTTGCAATTTCGTAACGCGGAGATAAGCGAATTTCACTTCAATAGAGAGCATTTATCTATTTTTAGTCGACGAACTATTACACTTGCGACAATTAAAAAATAAGCTAATTTTTAACCTGTTTGTATGGCGTAGAACGCGAAATAGAAGGTGCATTAATGACGTCATCAATAATGGACGAAATAACGTCAAATGCATTTAGAATGACACTAATGAATTGTTGCTACAACATAACAACAAGCTGGGCAACTAAGCGGCGTATCGCGATTCCAAAAAAAAAAAAAAAAAAAAAAAAAAAAAAATCGGACTAAATCCGCGAAGATGGGCATCCGGTTTCTAAATAATATTCACAATTAGAGACATGTATGACTGTTTGGTGATCCCATGTCTTCAAACTTCTTCTTGAAGCTGTTCACCTGATTCTTACTGATTAGCTATTTACGTTTATGTGCATTCTTCATTTGAGTAATAACATAATTTTCTGACATTTTCCCTTTATAAAGCCAATTTTGAAAAAAAAATACGATTAGAAGACGTCAACAATGACGTAGTAATGACGTGTTCCAGCATATTGTACAATGTAAGTATGTTGCACAAAGTTGCATTATCATATCTACGAATTGATTTTTAAATTCTGTATGAATGAAATACCACAGGCCTACATGTTCTTATTTCATTTGAAAGCTTAAGGACAGATCCTCCATTTATTTCCTTCGGTAAGATTTTTCTTATTTTTTCTGTACTGATATTTAAATATATGAGAAGTAAAAAAAATGACTTAAAAACTATAGGTCACCAAGCGAATTAAAAAGTTATTGGATTTCAAGGGAGACTACTTTTGTCTTAAATTGCAAAATGAGGTGTCACTTTAACACCCACAAAAAAGGTGTTTGAAATGACTAGGATTACAAAAATAAGTATTTATAGTGCTCGATGTGTTTTATTCTGTCTAAATGAGTATCAATTTGGGAAAATTAAGTGATAAATTTGAAATTTTTAGGAAAACATTCTTTCAAAGGTAGTTGAAATTGCTCTTAATTCGCAACGTTTCTGATAATAAAAAATATTCCAGCGGTAAGAATTTTTCCTTTTTTGGTATAGGCATAGTGCTTGGTCATACCTACAAAAACAGAAAAAGAAAAATATATCAAACCCAGCGTTAGTTATAAGTAAAATTTGCTTTACTTTTTGCAGCTCTGTCCAAAATTGTTTCACTACTTTTATCCATTTTCTTCCTTATTACCAGCTTTAGATAATAAAAAGTGTCATCTTTTGTGTCCATCTGAAGCGGACTCGCTCATAAAGACACCAATTTGCTTTTGTTGCTCCGTTTCCTATCGCTAACGCCACATGTTGAACGCGCAACAAAATGCAAAATGTACCATCCGAGTACTATTACACTTTAATTGACCAAACAGAGAAAATTGAAATAACCGAAAAGGGTCTTGTCATTTATCAACCAAACATTAACCAAATGTAAAAAATACATTTGCAGAAAAAGGCCAATTATTGAAACAGCTTTATTTCGTTATTTAGGGTATGCGCAGTAAGTTGCGCAGTAACAACTGGAGGATCTGTCCTTAACACGCCTTATGAAATATCCTTATAACAAAGCAGTCCTAGTATTGGGTAATGTAGATCGTTAAACATTCATAAAGATCTACTATTTTTTCACACATAATCTTGATTGTACTAAATAGAAAACATAAACATAACTTCATTTCTTTAATGACTTAAATTCATTATACAGTGATTTGTTTTATGGACCGGTGACCTTATCTAAGACAATGTCATCATTGGTTGATTGTATAACAAGAAAACAAAATTCAATCAGTAATGAATAGCAGTCGTTGATTTGACGTCTCTAAAGAGAACCGACTCTTAAAAAATGAAGAAAGTGCTGATAATCAGATTTTTCTCCTTTTGCATCAATACGTTTTCCTCTTGTTATTTTTCTATAATGTATACAAATCCTTTTTTTTTTCAAAGAATATTTGTCGTCTACAGCAGCTTTCGAACTAGAAGTCTAATATTTAGGTACAGCGAAGGGTTTAAAAGTATTTGAATAAGTTAACCTTAATACATGAGTGGGTGGGGAAATTTCGCTCGCAAATTCACTTTCCATGTAAAATTTAAATAAAGAAAAATAGCAAAATCGATGTTTTTTACTCTATAAACTTTTTTTTTATTAAATTATCCGTAAAATATTCCATCCACAATAGCATACTTGGTTTCAAAAGACTGTTTTCTATGCCTACACCCCAAAACATACTTTTGGCTTGCTCTGAAGGGGTCCCCTAGTAAGATCAATTTTTTTCATATTTCCCCTCGAGTAACATTTGAGGACTTTTTTTCTAGAATGGGTAAATGGTTATAGATTATAAAAATATTGGTTTTGTTTCTGTTAGAATTAGTGGTGGGTTGGGCCTATTTTTCGGCTAAAGTGCCTGGCCTAATATAGGTGGGATACATAACGAATGTTAACGACGTTGCACTAAAAACTTAGAAGTTGCATGAATCCAGTTAGGGATGGAAAACCCAGTCTTATCAACGAACTGATTCCCACCAACTTTACACTCTAACCCACGATCATTGAGTCTCACAGTCGGCGTCTCTAGCTGCGACATTACTTTGGCTTTAAATTCTCAAGTGAACCCATTTTATGCGCCTTGGGTCGACTAGGGTAACGTTTTGCTCGGAAATTTTTCATATCACCGGCGGGGGTTCACTTTTTTAAAACTTTTAACCAGTAAGTTACTTGCTGTCGAGGAGCCCTTCTTCGACCATTACCCATCTGACATTTGACAAAGATCATGGGTCTCTCACTAACGGATTAAGGTTCAGGTAAATTCGGTATCTACACAAAATTCAAAGTTATTTTTTGCATTTATTCTTAACATGTATATGCCATATTATATATCAAATTAAAGCTCTGCATGAGTAGAAGATATTAAGCAACTTAATTCTGGTCTACCTTGTAAAGCATAATCAAAACATTGCGAAAAAGGACGACTTCCAGGAAAACCGAGAACATAGTTATCCTTGAATGAAGTTGGCTAGTTTTTCACACAAACATACACCATGGTCTAAACTTGGTAGTACTACTACTTACATGAAGTTACTTTCTACAAAAAACGTGCATTTACGAAATAAACTTTGGACATTTCTTCATTTTTCATATAAAATTCAAGGTGGAACTATTTTTTTGAAACACTATGTATGGTTAAAATATTTGGCCATATTCTCAAGCAGTCAAAGTAAGTTTTCTAATAAAATTGTTATTTTTCTTTATTTGATGAACTGAAATAAATCAGTGATGGTTCCTACAGTGAAGACATATGTCACATGATAATAATTACCTTTCCCCATTTTTCTATTGACACACCACTTACATTTTTCATATTGATTCCAAAAGTGTAAACATATTTTCAAGGTATCTTGTTATCAGAATTGTGTTATAAGTTAGCATAACATTCCCTTTGTTGTAATGTTGTATTGCTCGGTAATTGCAAGGAAAATTATCAAAAAAGCATGATACATATCTGGACGCTACTAATTTGTAATGGTCGTAGCTTTACACCATACATTTCTTAAATTATGCTACAATATAATTTCGTTTGATATATCGTTTAAAATATTTTTATGTGTAGAGACGGAATGCATATTGTATTTATTATGCATGCACGTTTTGTCTTTGCGAAATAAAATAGTTTTCGAAAAAAATTCAATACATGAAGAGAGTCCATTTCCGGTGCAAATTATTTCATATTTATGCATGGCATAGTCCAAATTCTTTGAAAATCGAAGAATAGTAATACGTACACCACCTTTCAGATATCAATTCTAATGTGTCTGACAACTCACCATTCATTAAATATGTTTTTTTACGCAGATCTGTTCGATGTTTGCCTTTTTGTTTACAAATTCGAGGATGCTGGTTCCCGGCACAACCAAATAACGCTGAAAATAGTCCGAATTTTGCGAAACTTTTTTTGTTGATTTACCGATCGAATTTTTATAGATATTTGTAAATATAATAAATAGGATAATTACAACTGAAAATCTTGATAATAGTCACGAAAAATAACTTTTATCAAAGATACGAATATGCGCGTATGAAGCCACTGTTTACAAGAGAAGGCCGGAAACGATTGAGCATTGACTAAGCAGCCAGTCTACAATATTTCCAGTCTATTTTTTTTAATTTTAGGACTGACTCATTTGACGCATCACTTTATCCATTTTTGGATAAAAATCACTACGCGGTGCGCATAACTCCAAAATCCTGTCGCCAAAAAGTAGCAAGCAGAAAATTGCAACTACAAATACATTTGCAACAAAATAAAGTTTGATTTTCGTCTCAATTTCATCTAATAAAATAATTAATTCAAATTAGATTATTCATTTTACTCTATGCAAGCGTATGAAGCAAATATGCCGCGTGACAGGAAGTCATGAGGAAGTAACACGTGTATGCATTTTATGGGCGCTGACATCTTGAAAGTAGTTAACCCAGAATGCCCACCAGAGATAGATGGTAATCGACAGGTGGCGACATCTATTGGTAGATATTGACGATTGAGTGACATTTAAATCGACGATTATATGAAGATGAAGACGCGATCGATGTAATGCATCGTACTTGAAGATGAAAAATGAACTTAATTTAAAGGTACTTTTCATTTTTTTTTTCGCTGCCTATCTTTTTATGCCCCCAAAACACTACTGAATAGGAGTCGATGGATTTTGCAAATGGCGTCCGATGAAAAAGCATGGGCGGGAATGGTCTTTGGGTAATATCATGAAAACTGCTGTGATATATTGACATATCAAGGTAGTACTACCTGGACTAGAATGTGCACATTATATTGGCATATCTCAAAGAAGAAGATTTGTTGTCTAGAAAAAGTTGCTGGTTTTGGGAGAAACGCCAAATTTTCGACTTGTCTTGTTGAATTTGGTGCTCAACTTTGTTCTTTCTGTCAAATGAACTATGCCTATGGCATGTTTTAATCATGATGTAACAGAACATAAAACAATTTTTTACTGAAAAACTTGTCTAACTTGGAGCCAGCAATGGCGCAAATTCACTGTCAAACTGTTTAGCGGATCCTTAATGAATGATAAGGCCTACATGGGAATATTCTGGGCCAATGAATACGACGTCCCAGGGTAAGACAGGTAATATCATTTGGAAATATCTGTGTTTTCTCTTGCCTGAGCATATATACTAACCCAAACTGCCAACGCAACAAGATATTTTGTTGTAACTTTTTAATGAGATATGATAAAACAACGAAACTTCATATTTCATTATTCTATATAGTGATTTTATTGTCCACATAAAAAGGACGTAAGTATTGTTATGCTTCGCTGAACACAGAGTCCTTGGGTCAAAACCCTATATCCGCGCTGCACGTGCAACAGTTTGTGTAATAAACCAGCGCACGTGCATTTTTGGAAAGTCACAATATAACCCGATAAGATTAGGTAAAATTTTTTGTCTGGCGATAGACGGAAATGCCACAATTTAGCATTGTCCCAAAAGGCGCAGGCGATTGGATTGCTCCTGGCTGACTGTGGTTACCCGGCTATTGGACTTTGCGTGGTCTACGATAGCATGACTATCGCGGAAGTTTCAGCAAACCGGTATGTTTAATCAATCTTACTAATTAATCATGTCTGAATGTGTTAGAAGTTCCATTTGGGTTAATAATTCCATTTTTTTGTTATTTTCAAGGTCATTTACTTTTCTTGTTTACGTTTGTTTTAACGTTTCCGGTTATGCCAAGAGCCTTCAGAAGTCGTGTAACTACCAAGGTACAGGGCAACAGGTTGAAAACCCAAAATTTCAGAGACCGGTTTCGGCTAACAACAAAAAGGCTGCTGCAACTGCTGGGAACCACGGTTGCCGTATAAGTGCACAGACACGTAACAGGTTACGTAAACATGGGTTCCGATCTCGACGTCCTTATGTGGATCCCAATTTACTACATATGCACACACGTGTCTGTCTCCATTGCTGTAACGCTCAAAAGTGGTAATCTGACCACCTGAGCAAATATGGAACCTGCTTGACATGCATTTACGTCAACGCCCAGTCCAACCACAGACCTTGCGTTAAATGGAGCAAACATTAATTCAAGAGTGACTGAATATTCCAATCAACGTTTGTCGACGTTAGTTACGTTCGATGTCACTGGGATATTGTGCTGTGTTCAATGCTACAGGAGAACATACGAGATACTGATCTTGGTTTCGTTTTTTAAACACACCCTGGCATTACGTTTGTAACGGTATTTGCGTTACGGAATCGATTTAGACTCATTTGGTTTTTTTCCTGGTGATCTCATAATGGTAAGCGGTCAAGATGAAGTCAATATCAATGAATTCACATTTTTGATAATCAAAATATTGTAATTCAAAGTTCGTGTTGCGTTGGCTATTTGGGTTAGTATACAACACTCACATTTGATATAAGATACCCATAATATGGACATTTCAGATTCATATATTCACATGATGTCGTCATTTTTCCGGCGACGTCGTAATAATTCGGTAGCAGACAGTGCAAAGGTTTTCATTTTCGTCACTCGTACGTATAGATATGCCCCCGAACGTTTACGATGTCGCCCAAAATTTCCGACGGCATGACGACTTTCAAAATGTATTCATAACAAATAGTCTCCCTTATTTCACATATGTGCGGGTATTGAAAAAGAATCGGATTTCGATTTTCTCATTTCACGTGTGAATATCAGCAAGATTGGTATAATAAACCAGAGCCATTGTAAATACAACATCCTTAAGGTGATAGATCCCAGAAATAAATCATCTTTCCACAACACTTTCCCAGACGCTTTCCATTTCATCGTCTGCAGCAGCTTTCGATTCGGATCACTTTCAAACTTTGTTCTTTTTTTTTTTGGGGGGGGGGGAAAGAAGTTTTCAATTAAATGATGCATTGTGCCTGTTGCAACACATTTGAATATGGACTCCTCTAAAATATTCTTTTCTGGAAGTTTACCTTTAAGGTATTCCATATATCATTAGATACACAACACATCATGCATCTTCGGGCATTTTAAAATCCTGATACTCTCTTGAATTTCCAGGCGTCTTTCAGGGCAACGGAAATTGACGAGGTATGTACCAATCAAAACAATTGTTATGAAAGAGCGAAGTTTTCCTCCTCCAAAACTCGCGTAATAATTGCTATTTCAAACATGTTTACACGTAACTCGAGGGTTTCTAAACAATTTTCCACGTGGTCGCCAAGAGCATGAATTATTTAGGAAAGGGTTATATCAACAAATACTTCTTTTTATCATCAATTAAATACCAATTACGTGGTTTATCAAATCGTATAGCCTTTGGGAATCTGAAGCTGTTTCGAAGTGCTGTGCGGAAGTGCGTATGAATATGTTTTAGAGTTGTCAGCCGGAAATATGATCTGGTATTCAACACGCGCGGTCAAAAGTAGTACAAACATTTTTAACTGCCAATGGCTACTCATTAAAGGAAATCGTCTTGTTTAAATAAATTAATTTTAGAATCTATTAAAGATATGGCCTATTTGTGGTACTATTAAACAAAAAAGTCATTCAAAACACCAATCCCTAAATATTCGATCTGGAATTAATCTAGTAGATCTAGTTTAAGCTATTCCCAAACAGTGACTCCTTTCGACAACTCCCCTGGATTTGAAGAAAAAAATGCACTATTTTCTTTTTTGTCTTAGATATTTTATTCTATAATAATTATGGTGATTTTTACAATAAATTTAGCGTCAAGCCTGTCTTCAACTATCAATTTGGACTTGTCTAAAATGTCGTTTGGAAAAAAGCTGGCTACAGCAAAAACCTTGACCAAGTAGCATAACACGAAGACCATCTTCTCCAAAACGTGAAAATTCGCATAATTTTGCTTTTTGAGATACCTTTATCGTTCTATAGTCCGTTCTACCTTACAGTTCCTTTCAATACCTTGTTTGACGTGCAATGAGGTGGAAAATGTGCGATTAGATGCTGTTAACATCTTAATAAGATTGGTCTTAACCCTTTCCCAAACGACAAAATTTAAGACTGGTCTAATTTGGGAGCTGTTGTAGACGAAACATGGGTATAAATTTATATGGAATGTGTGTAGAATATGATACAGAAAATATTGAGACAAAAGAAGAAAATGCTGGTTATCAGCATTTTCTTCTTTTGTCACAATGTTTTCCCAAGCGTTTCCTATAAACGAAATTAAAATAAGAGTAAATTTGGGAACGAATTAATGCTGTTAATACCCCCAATTCAATTTTATTAACAATAAATCACAAGGTCTTAAATTCCATTTAACTAATTAACTTAAATCCATCCCAGTAAAAAGACATATGGCACGTTCCGTGCTTAACAAAGATATTATAAAGAGAATATGAATTAAAGAGAATCTTAATTGTTTAACCTAAATTGTGGGCTACCTTTGTAATGAACAGATTCATAATATCATGAAAGCATTTCCCAAAACGGACATATTAACCCTTTCCAAACGGTAGACTTGTAGACCAGTCCGATTTGAAACCTGCTACAAAGTACAAAATGGGTGTTGAAATAGTTAATGATACACAAATGTCCCAAAAATGACAATTGTCCCCAAAATAACAAATGTTAAGTTTTCGGACAGACAGACGCATGGGACAGATAGATAGACAGAAAAAGACAGAGAGACAGAGTGAAACAATAGGCCCCGAACAAACCATAAAAACACTGAGACAAGAAAAGGAATACCCGGTTAACGGCATTTTCTTCCAATGTCTTAATGTTTTGAAAAGCGTTTTCTAATAATGTTAAAGCCAGGCCATGTTTGAAATAGGAAAGTCAGTATCGGGAAAAATACTTTTTTCTAGTACTCGACACAGAACAAGAAATATGGCTTGAAATAGCTATGAATTTTGTGCTAAAATTGTGCTAAACTGTCGATGTTGTTAGAAAATCTCGTAACTGTGGCTTGAAACAAGCCGTAGTTACGATACTTAAAATAACAATACCTTCGAAATGTTATAGTTTGTCCAAAATTACACAAGCGGATAAAATCGTTCCCTATTTCAAACGCAAAAGCCTTTTTCGTGTATTTCTAATCGTAAGCCATCTAGAAGAAGGTTAATCCATTTTATCATCTTATTTGATCATTAATTCTGGATGAGGTATTCAATTCTTTTCTCGTCGCCGTCTTCCGGATAAATCTGTTCCGCTGAACCTTTAATTCTGACCCCCAAATGATCTAGTTTTCTAACCCCTCGTAGAGAAAGATATTGAAAACATTGAGGCAGAAAGAAGAGGAAAATGCTGACAATAAGAATTTTCTCCTTTGGTCTCAATATTTTCTAAGATACATAGTACAAGCATGTCTTTTTCAATGTCCGTTTTCTCGTCTGTATAGTTTTCAAATTGGACCATTATTTTATTTTGTGGTGTGGAGGGGTTAATGACTGTGGTAGCCGAGAAAGATTGGATTGAATAGAGTTTTACGTCCAACTCAACTACTAAGGTCATATAGAACAGAACAGTAAATAAAGACTTGAACACTACGGTTCCTCGTCTTAGCACAATTTCAATATGCATGAAGAATGGCAAACTTATGTACAGATATATACATTGTACGTATATTGTCTACATATAGAGACGGGACAATCGGTTTAACCCTTTCCCAAACATGACCTGGTTTTGTCGACCCTACTAGAAAAGTATTGGTAAAACATTGAGGCAAAAGAAGAAACTGCTGATGACCAGCAGTTTCTCCTTCTGTCTCAATTTTTTCCTGTGCTATATTTTTTAAACAAATTCAATGGTTTTCAATCTTTATTTTTGTCGTCTTCAGCAGCTTTCAAATTGGACCATCCTGAAATTTTGTCGTTTGGGAAAGGGTTGAAGTCTCATCCGAAAGACTGTAGAAGCGGGGGATCGAACCAGCGATCCATGTGTTTCAAGTCCAGCCCGTTACCACTGCACCACCTCCGCCCCGCAGACGAGAAAGAACCCCAGATACCGACAAAGCAGCAGTTTAACCTGTTATCAGACAGCAAAAATTTAGACTTGTCAAAATTCAAAGATAATAATAGCAGACGACAATTTCAATGGATTGAAATTTAACTTTTCCTAGTCATTTTTGGGTTGAAAATATCGTGGGAAACAAAAAAAAAAAAAAAAAAAAAAAAAAAAAAAATGCTTGGCACTTTCGGATTCTTCTCTAGAATAAATTCGACCTTACCCCATTTCCATGCGACTCGGCGTATTTATCGAAATTAAAGCAATTTACTAAATGAGTAGGCTAATCCTTATCGGAAGTCTAAGAACTGTTTGCTAGATAGCAAACAAAAGTTCCGGAGAAACAGGCCTAATAAATCATGCCAAACATTTTAACACCGACAATGTTTTCACGAAGCTCGCGATTCGCATTTTGCGTGGATTATGAGAGTTAATCATATTTTATTTGCTAAATTAATAAAGAAATGGTGCCAAGCGGAAATTTGTCATCAATAAACTTCACGATTCAAACAGGTCTGGATCTTGAAAATAATCCTTCACGGCATTTTAGATTACCATGTATCCAGATGTGCGTTCTTTAGGGCGAGATTTCTTGAGATATCTTGAGATTTCTTAAGATATTTTAGGATAAAACGTTCTTTAGAGCAAGATTTTTAAGACGCTCAATGGGGGGCGCCATTACCATATACTTCGTGCGGAACCCCTCGGTCAACTCTGTACAAACAATATAAAAGAGATTTGACCGAGTTGTTCCGAACGCTCCATAATTTAAAATCGCGGTGACGTCGCGCACGTTATTGCGACCAGTCGTGAAAAACCCGGGTCATCAACGAGAGATGCGCTAGTTCAAGAGGCATATTTAGTGAAGAATTATTTTTTTTTTGATAGAATCTGTTTCTGTATATATGAAACTGTCTGTATATAGTTTTACATGGACACGATACACCGGAAAGTAATGAATTTCGGTACATATTTTACGAAAAAGATACCAGTTTTTAAGCGTGACGTGTAACATAAAAATTCGACGAATTTGATTTCTTCAAATAAAACGTGTATTTGCAGCATAAATTCATGTTTAAAGATAGCACTTTTCGTTTTGTTATCCTATTCGCTATACAAAAATATGATTTTTATGAAAAACATGCAAAAATTAAGGTCAGTATAATGAAAAAACAAACTCGCTTTGGCGCGTGACGTGAGCTATTTTCTGGATTTTTACAATAAAATGTCATTTTTCACTTAACTCGGAATGAAAACAATCGTATCATTTTCATTTAAACTTAATTCATTATCAAGTTCATCAAATGAACTTTAGATATTTGAAATATGAACAATCTTTTACGTCGTTTTCATGTTTTATTTTGAATTCTCCCAGGTAAAACAGAAATGTCCACCCCCTGCGTTTTTTCGCGGAAAAATGTTTTAGCGCACATTTCAACATTGATATGTTTAAATTCGTCAAATTCTAAGCAACGATGTTTTGATTATCAGTTAGTTCATTACAATATCTTCAAAATGATGTAACATCTAGATGCGTATCATAATTATACGAGAAACGCCAAATTTTTTCCCAGGTAAAACAGAAATGTCCACCCCCCTAAATTTACGTCAAAATGGACGTTTAACGTCGACGTTAAAATGTGGTCGATTTCTATGGTATTGAAAAGGTTTTTAATATTTCGGAAAATCTATAACAATTACAATTAATGGCAATGGCATCGTTTATAATAAATTGTAATGGGATTTTGTCTTCTTTCGCCGACTAAAATGTTGGATAAAAATCATGCAATTAAATAAAAGTTTCTTCGTGCGTCTCTTTCAAATCATTCGCTCATGATTACACGAATCACACAATAATAAAATTTTGCTGTAATGGAAGACCCATGTTACATTATATCGAAACCATGAAATTGTTTTACTAGTTTTACTTTAACGCAAAAATAGTTATTATTTTCAATTTTTCTTTTTTTATTCTATCTTTAAACAAGAAACGTGTTCTACATGACACAATATTTACGATATGAAATAACATACAGACAACAGAAACTGTTCAAATGTTGACCTACAACTAAATTTTCCCTTCATGTTGAGTGATATGATGCATGTTTCGCAAATGTAATTGCAAAATATGTAAAAAATATTTTCAAAATTTAGTGTTGAATACCGCCAGCGCGCCGTTTATAATGTAGCGATAATACTCAAACGCATAGCATTATTCATCAACAAAATCAACAAAAAGTAGAAATTTAATTGAACTATAATTCAGATATATATTCATTTCTTTTATCCATGTATTCTTCTGCTTTCTAAATATCAGATTAAACAACACCGATTGAGCCTTTTTTCTTGGATAAACGGGAAAGAAAGTGCGGATGACAAAGAATGTTCGTTGCACGCAACGTCTTGCCGTGTATTTTGACGTTACATAAATTGGTCGCAATACCGTGCGCGACGTCGGTGTTCCGAATGCTCCATACTTTATACAAATGACGTCAAGCATTCGGAACAGCTCGGTCAAAGTCTCGGTCTTTAAAAAAACGCTTTATCCAAAACATCTTAAGAAATCTTAAAAAATCTCGCTCTAAAGAACGCACCTCAGATCAACCTTAACCTTGGTGTTGTCTGATCAGTTTATTTCAGTCTCGTGGACCTAAAACCATTGACATGATAATAAAAAGATCATAATAGACCTATACATATAAAAATACATTACTATTCTATAAAGAATTGTAAGAGACTATAGTTTGGGCATGAAATTATGGCACATGTTTATGCTGATTATTATCGTATAGCTCAAGATTATTGACCTGGCAGAGCATCCCCTTCGATTAACATGGGCTGCTCTGCCAGGTCATTTATAGTGAGATATATTCCTGGTTGACTTCGTTGTTTTTCCTAGCTTTCTTGTCCTGGACGTAAGGTTTCATTGGCGTTTGGACTCACAAAAAATAAAAAAATTACAAAAATATAGTCCTCTATACAATGTATATAATTCCAGAGGACTATATGCTTTCAAGAACTTGTAACCATTCTTGAATCCAAGTGGGAAAGGGTTAAAAGGTTAAAGGGCTAAGGCAATACAAATAAGAAAAACTTGATTTTTGTCGTGTGCAAAACTTCAGTTTAGTAACCAAAATAATGTATCTGTTGTTTTGATAAGCTGTAGTTACGACTTTAACGTCGCTCTACGAAGATTCACATATTGCTTTATGAACCTTATTCATGCTTGCACGAGATTTTCAAGACGGCGGTCAATTACCTTTATCGTGTATATCGCGCATGGTCCTTTTTTTCAAAAGACTGTCATCGGATTATTTTCGTGTTGGTGGTCAGAAAAGAAAAACAAAATGGTGTACACACGTTTGCTTCTTCAAACACATCTAATTGTGCTTCTTCTTTTAACAAAGGTACGATTACTATTATTATTCCATATAACGGTTCTTCTTTTCTAGGAAATCATCGAGTAAATACAGTTATTTCACGTGTGTGTTGTGACACTCGAAAATTTATCCTTTGAACTGTTGAAGGGATTTGGACTGTTCCAATTTGAAAGTTGATGCAGACGACAAAGACTGATGCTTAATAGAAAATACTGATGAAGAAGTACCTCATTTTGCCTCAATGTTTTTTTTTCTATGTCTATTTTCTTTAATTCAAGGACATTAAGCAGGGTCCCGTATTATCAACGATCTTGCAATTGGCTATTTTAATCATAAGATTGTCATACGACAAATTTAGCATTGTAATTGACTTAATTCCCAATGGGGAACGATTTCATCTAGTTAACCGTGACGTATTTTCGGACAGACAAAAAGTATTTCGTAGGTGTTGTTATAAAATCTCGCAACTACGACTTGGTTCAAATCGTAGTTATGAGGTTTTTTAACCACACCGATGGTTTATCAAAACATAACGAAAAACCCAGTCTATTTGTTTGCACAAATCGGTCGTAGCCTTGCTTACGTTCATGCGATTGTATGCAATACGAGACCATGTCTTGTTCGGGGAAGGGCTAGACCATAGACATAACCATTTTCTAAACAGCATTTTAGACCTATATAGACTATGCTATAATAATAAACCTAAAAACTGGAAACGATAATAGAAAATACATGTGTAATACATTTCATTCATATGCTGACAGAAATGGGTTTTTTTTTTTGAAAAGGAGAAAATGTCGTTAATAAACAGTAGGTCATCTACAGGGTGTCCCAAAATATGTGTCCTCATTTTAAACATCTATAAAATTGACAAATGTTGTCACCGAGTAAATCAATTACGTAGGTATAAAGGGGACTTGATAAATGGAACATCCATATTTACTTCCTTGATATACTAAATAACAAGATTTATATGGAATTTATCCCTGTTATCATTTTTTTAACTTATTTGTAAAATGACGTCAACGACGTCATCTTTGAAAAAATACTTTGTCGCTTTCTCCCATTGTGTACTGAATAAGTAAATTGTAATTATTCGTATTCTATGACTGTATAAGACATAATGAAGGTCTCACTACTTATAAGATAGTTATTTTAACATAAATGATTATTTTACTTTAGAATGAAAAGAAAGGTTATCGCTAACCCTTCCTCTAGTCGTATCTTATTATTCATATTCTTTATTTATCGGTTATGACTTCCACTGCATCATTGATAAAGTGAATTTGTTGGATTTTAAAAGGAAAATAAATAAAAAAAAATAAATTACACCCTTTACGACGTTCCTTGCAAGGGTCTATTGTGCACGAATGGGAATGATACTTTCAATACTTTTCACAAAATGTAAATGTACTGCTCAAATGTTTGTCTCTGCAAAAAAAAGCCCTCTTTCAAAAGGTCCTTTGTCATCATCAGAATTTTAAGTGAAACAACAACTTTCCTCACTTCGAACACTTATTTAACCCCTTCAAAATTTAATGATGATAAGACTTTCACTGCATCTATTTAAGGCATAATAGTCATGGAAGACAAAATTAAAATGATCATCGTAGCATAGAAAAAGAAACTTTGTCAAATTAAAAATATGACGCCGTTGACGTCACTTGGCGAAAAAGTTGAAAAAATGACATGTTCCATGAAACGTGATGTGGAATATATTTTTCAAAATAAATATAGGTGTTCTTTATACCAAACAAAACTTTATCATGTACCCTTCAAACCAATGTTACTGATTTTACTAGGTGATAACATTTGTCAATTTTATAGATGTTTAAAATAGGGACACTTATTTTTGGACACCCTGTATAAAAATATAAATTATCAATATTTGACTTAAGGATTACAATCCATCATTAGATTTATACCAATCACTTCGTAAATCTTCGGGCGTCATTCGTGACAACGGAAATTAACGAGAGATATCCTGAAAAATTACAGGGTCATCCGTTGTAAATTAAATTGACGATAGATTCCCTCGTCAATGTTCTTTGCTACGTATGACGACCGAAGATGCACGAAGTAGTTAACCCTTTCCCAAACGACAAAATTTTAGGGTGATCCACTTCAAAAACTGTAAAAAATGACAAAATAGGAGTTATTAAAGATAGAATTTGTGAAAAATATGGCATAGAAAATATTGAGACAAAAGGAGAAACTGCTGATTATCAGCAGTTTCTTCTTTTGTTTCAATGTTTTCCCAAGCCTTTTACAATAGGGACGTCAAAAGCAGGTCTTGTTTGGGAAAGGGTTAAAAGTTAGCTAATGCTGCCAGCTACATGTGGTAATTTTAAGTATACTAAGCAAAACAATTGAAGGATATTCAAATTGCACTATTTGTAAAAATTAACAAAGGCATATATTCGAACAAAAATCTACAAATAACTTCATATCAATGTCTAATCTTGAAAACCAAAATCATAAAGCACAGCAATCGTTTCCGGTTTCCCTACAATATCCGGTTAAACGCTGGTACCCTACAACCGAAAAGTCACACATCATGAATAACGGATATTTTCACCCTGGAAGTCGACTCAAGCATTATCAGTACCTCGCAAATTCATTGCAGATTGAATTACCACATATTGCAGTACAGTATTCCATTCCCGAATACGTCCACGTTGGAATAAGCCGGGTTGGTCGGTTGTTGTTGTCGGTGACGTAGACGTCTTCCCAACGTGTTTCAATCATGCTCGATTGCATAAAGGTTCTTTGAGCAGGATGGCAAATCCTTGGATTGAAACCAAATCTGTTTAAGATGGTGTTTTACAAAAACGACACCGAATAAGTTTACGTTGACGTCAATGAACGCATGTTCATCTCTATTTTCCTGTTTAAAAGTTAAAGGACGTGAGTAAATCACGTGGTCAATGTAATGTTGGTCAGTCAGTGTCATTTAGCACGAAAAGGTTTGTCTCTAGATAACGTAAGATTCCCGTCAACTCCATAACGCTCACGTCACCATATGTGTCAAATTTGGGTATATTGCATTCGTGTTATCTCTCGTTCTTATATCGAGAAAAAGACGAATTCTGCTGTCAACATGCGACGCCGAGACCAACTTTGGTTGGTGATGAGCACTGAACTCTGGTGCTGCTGGTTCCATCTCATATTGGTTCTGGTCCATGCGTCAGTGTCGTCATGTCAAAGCGTTAGCTGTCAACGGCCTACTGGCATTAATGCCCGTGATTATTTAATCCGTTTATCACAGACTAAATTCTAAGGTTCCTCCCTCGCACATCTGTTTGACCCTGGAGAAATTTTGAAAAGCTTTGGAGTCCTAGAACGTAACGAGTTCTTGAGAATGTAACTGTCATCAGCCAAAGACGTCGTTTACTTACGTCCCCTGTCACGCCGTTTCATAATTACGACTGCCCAGTGATACCGTTTGTGTAATTGACTGAATACACATTGCAAAATTCAAAATCTACGAGCGACGTCAATCTGACGTTTCCATACGTTCATTTGACCAACGGCCTGCCAGCGCTGCAGATCTGTCAGCCATTAACGTTCAATCCTTTTTAATGAATTGATCATAGGTAAGTACGTTTTAATTTACTCAATGAAGCAAATCAGAGTTCGCATTTACGTGATAAACTACACGTAAATAACACGGTAAGTTTGGTAGTTGACCACTGTGTGGAAAATTGTCCCATTTTGGCATGACCAGTGAAGCATAACTCGATATGGCAGCATAAAACATGAGAGCGAATGTATATTATAATAAAAAGCATTAGGATTTTATATACTATTTTATCAAAGTTTCTAAAATAGCTGTAGAATTTTAATATCCTTCAATTGTTTTGCTTAGTATATTTTGCTCAACGCCCACGGCTTCTTGTTCGCATTATGTAGCCTAAATGTACGGTCGTTATTTGAAATAAAGATTCGTTTTAGAAAGTGAGATGGCATTTTTTTTAGAATTCTCCAAATTCAAAGATGTTGCAGACGACAATTTCAACTGAATGAAATTTCACATGTTGGGTAGAAAATATTGTGAGAAATGAAGAAATTGCTTGTGATAAGCAATTTGTTCAATTTTCACAATATTTCCAAAGTTTCTTATTTGTTGTGGGCTTTCATTAAAAGGCGTCATTATGTGGGAAAGGGTTAAAGTGTAAGACGTAATCTGTTCAAGATCAAGAGATCTAAGGCTGCTGGTTCGAACCCGATTTATTCTGAGTCGGTTTAACAGTTTAGGATCATAGAAGGTTCGTACGAAGTAATTTCATATTGGGTGGGCTCAATCCCGTGTCTGAATATTGGGTGGGTGGGGGGTGCTAAATTAGATTTTCCCTAAATTTTCAGTGTTAAATAAGGAAAATTCTACATTTTAGGTCAACTTTAGGGCCTGTATAGTCACACAACTCTTACCCCATTCTCCTTGAACCAATCCAGACAAAGGGACATAACTACTTCATATACGAAATTACGATTATAAAGGTTGTCTACCTTGCTGCAGACGAAAATTTTGTTGGCGGGACTTTCTGGTCTCTCAAATCCCTGTGTTCTGGCACGCTGACGAAATGAGATATGTAAGCATTTTATTGCATCTGTTGATCAATAAAAGTAAGTCAAACTCACCATTGACCCTTTCTCAGGTTCTTTTTAGAATTATCAAAATTATAAGATCGGCAGACGATAAAAAATGCTCAATTATCGTCAATAGATTTTTCTTCTTTTTCAATTTGCAGGTCATCCTTGCAAAAGAGGCTGGTGAAATTTTGAGCAACATTGATATAGAAGGAGGCAAAGAATACAAGGTAAAATTTTAATTCCCTTATTCATGAACACTGTTCAGAACAGTCTGATCAAGATCTATACTGGGCATATACGTGGCTTCTTCTCAGTGCGTGTGCGTGTGTGTGTGTGTGTGGGGGGGGGGGGGTGTCCCCTTCAAACCACATATGGATCTACCACTTGAGAGCAGCATCCTAATCAGACTTTATTTATGTATAGACTGATCTGAATCAATGGTGAACTGAATTCTACACAGGACTTTTTTTTCAAGAACCAGACTTAACCCATTCCCAGGTAGTCATCCTGTGGATGCCCCACAAGGAAGAGGCTTCAGAAAACATTGTGTAAAATGAAGAACTTGTGCCAAGCAATTTTTTTTCATTTCCCACATTTGTTTTGTACCTAGAAAATGCCGTAAATGTAGATCTAAAATATATCATTCACTCCAATTTGTTGTCTGTAACATTTGAATCTAGACAAGTCTTAACCCTTTCCCAAACAACAAAATTTTAGGGTGATGTACTTCAAAAACTGCAACAAATGACAAACTGGATGTTATTAAAGATAGGATTTTGTGTAAATTATGGCACAGAAAATATTGAGACAAAAGGAGAAACTGCTGGTTATCAGCAGTTTCTTCTTTTGTTTCAATGTTTTCCCAAGCCATATCTATAAGGGTCGTCAAAACCAGGTCTTGTTCCGGAAAGAGTTAAGAGAGCCTGACAAAACTGCAACTAGATGAACATGAAATACTTAGCGTTTTATATTGAGGATAAGTATATTTACAAAAATCATCAATATAAATTTGAAGCATTTTTGGGAAAAAAGTGGAAAAATTGCATGAAATATCGCAATTTTGAAAAACAATCGTCATAATACAAGTGTTTTTTTCTCAAATTCGAGAAAGTCTGAATATGTGTTGTTTATGGTCTCCATAGCAACATACCTGTATATTGTAATCCTTTGAAATGTTTCAGTGGTGAAATTTCATACATAATAGATTATCAATCTTGTCATTTTATTTTCAAGATAACCTATTTTATATGTCAGAATGAAACATTTTTTTACTTAAATTCCGTTTTTTCATGATGTTGCCAAGGAAAAGAAACGGTTGCTAGGGAATAAAAACAGTTGCTATGGAAATGTCCAAGTACTTATAACATGTTTCTCAACCTAATAAATTGTTTTTATGCTGTTTTTGAGGTAAAATGATCAAAACTGTGCATATGTTTACGGTTAAATCTATTCATGGTATTTCTCATTTTTACCAAAATTTGTGATTTTGGGGCATTTTTTACACATTTCCCTTCAGAGTGCCTCAAAATGTTATTAATGATTCTTGTAAAGGAAATCTTCCTCAATTATAAACACTGTGTGGTTTATGTGTATCTGGTTGCAGATTTTTAAAAAACGATTTTATATGAGGTCATTTTTTCAAAATTGTGAATTTTTGAAAAGTAGGTCAACTTTTGGTAACCATAGCAACTTAAATATAAGGTTAAAAGTTTTAAAAACATTCTTTTGTGAAATTTGATATGTTATTGAATTATGATATAATGTATTGAAGTATATTGTATATTTGTAAATGTAAATAAAATCTACTTCAAAATCGTGAAAAATCATTTCATTTCCTTAGTATCCATGGCAACAACAAAAAAATCCCAAAAAATAGAAAAAAGGAAAAAAATGAAAACGAATGGCATCATATGTCTAGTTTCATTGCTGTGGTCAGTTTAAAGTAAAAAAATGAATATCGAAAATTTTTGAGTTTCCAAAAAAGCTTGATGGTTCGTGTCAGGCTCTCTTAAATATTTTTGTCTGGTAATGGTTTAAATATGATTTTTGTTTTACAGTACATCTATTCCTCTCTTCTGAACAAACCCCCTGTAGAGGATGTAGTTGAACTTAACAGTGAAAGCCAAGATGGTGCAAATTTACAGGTATGAGTTTTGTAAATATTGTAATAGATCTATTCACTTTATTGTTTTAGTCTCTGTCATTTCCAACATACAAAAGGTCTATTTAACCCTTTCCTGAATGACAAATTTTTAGACTGGTCCAAATTCAAAAAAGTTGCAGACGATAATTTCAAATGTCGAAATTTTTAAACTTTTTAGGTATTTTTGTGTAGAAAATATTGTGGAAAATGAAGAAATTGCTTGTCACAAGCAATTTCTTCATTCTCCACAATGTTTTCCCTAGCCCTTTGTTTTAGGGGAGTCAAAAAGAGTCACTGTGTGGTAATGGGTTAAGGGTCCCCAATTCCAAGTGCAATTCTGAATACAAGTTTGTGTCATAAAAACTTAAAAAGCTCTTAAAGAAGAGTCATAGCATAAAAAAACCCACAAGAAAAGCAGGAAATGCTGATTATCAGCAAAAATGTGATAGAATAAGCATTAAAATCTGTATTAATATTATGTACATGT
Source organism: Fragum sueziense (assembly GCA_963680895.1). NCBI lineage: Eukaryota > Metazoa > Mollusca > Bivalvia > Cardiida > Cardiidae > Fragum > Fragum sueziense. Next base: position 54,884,077 of record OY804600.1, on the reverse strand, counting down.
TAAGTTTCCCTAATTTTTTTTATGTCTTTCAGGGAATTGATGGAAAGAAGAGACAGATACATAATGGTGTCAACAATTTGTGGCCACAAGGAATTATTCCATATACAGTAGAAGACAGTACATATAGTAAGTTATGTTTTGCATCAATAGATGTCTTGCGTGACTGTCTTGTGTGACTGTCTTGTTTGTTTTGTGTGTCCACGATGGGAAATCACTTGATACAATATTTTCAGAAAATCTTCAATAATTTTTTAAATACTGGACCAATTTGAATTCGATTTGAAGCAGAGAATGTGGACAGACTTCACACATTAGATGGACATGGTTGATTTTTGAAAAATCAACTGATAAAAGAGTTGTTGAAGATAAACCAAAATTTTGGTTTATCTTAAATAACTTTTTTATCAGCTGATTTTTCAAAAATCCAACACTTCCTGCTTATTCCTGGCATTTTCCCACCTCTGCTTCAAACCAAATTCAAATTGGTCAAGTATTAAAAAAGATATTAAAGATTATCAGAAATTCTGAGTCACATGATTATACACTGTGGTGTCTTGTCTTAATTCTGTGTCTAGGAAAACTTGCATTAACATTCAGGCCATGACTTTTGAACTTAATCAATCAGTTACCAGGGCCGTGGTTTACTTAAACATATATTTTTGCAAAAACCTTGTAACAACACATCTGATTGAACGAGAAATAATAACAGTAATTATTCGGCCAATCAGATTTGTTGTTGTTTTAAAAATGTTCGTAAGGTTGTTAGTAAAACGGGCCCCAGATGGCACAATTTTAGACCAGTCTAAATTCATAGATGTTGCAGAAGACAGATTGGAGGAAATGAAATTTCTTATTAAGCTTATAGGTCTTCCTGGGTAGAAAACATTGTGAAAAATGAAGAAATTGTTTACCAAACCCCTTATCTTGTAAGGTGTAAAAAAGCCTCACTGTATGGTTATGGGTTAAATTGAGTCTCAATTTCTTTCTCAATTTCTGCCATTTTGGAAAAAGTTCATAAATGAGGATTCACTAAAGAAAATTTTGTTTTGTCAGAGAATCCCGACAGAGTTCACCAAGTTCTGAATGAGGCAATCTCCATATGGTCGACGGAAACATGCGTTCAATTTTGGGACAAAGCTGCTTACACAGACGCTTACAGACAACAACATCTAGGACATAAATTCTTTGTGAAAATTCATCATGATGTCAAGTAGGTCACCAGTACTATCTCCTTCTCAAAACCATTAAAGACAATTTAAAAAAAAACATGAATAAAATCCATTACCAGACAACAATATTTTAGGATGATACAAATTTAAAGATGATAGGGTTGACACTTTCAAATGAATAAAAGCATATGGGTCAATTTCAAAAAGTGTGCAATTTTCTGTGCATGCTACATGGAAAAGTTACTTTTGAGTTTTGTGACTCGCCTTTTTTTGTATACGCCCAAATTCAGTTTAGAGGCGCCATGACTAGGGTCTGAAATGGTCGAAAAATTCATGTCTTCAGAAACGTTTCCCATGTTGATATCTGAAAACAAGTATATCTGACATTACATATTTCGATGTTTCAATCGCTTTTTTAAGAATATCGGGTATCTTTTGATTTAGAATTTGAATCTTATTAGAGGGAAAGACAAACTGCTTCGAGTTGTTAATCAATGCCAATAATCTAGTTAACGAAATGCCGTTTAGATTGCAGCTTCTGACGTGTCCATCTCTACAGAATTTTAAACTGAAACAAATTAAATTTCCGTTACCAACTTGAAATTTCCGTTGTATGTTTACGTATGTCTTTTGTTCTGTCCTTCAAACGCGTGGAAAGAAAAAGTATCATCTTTTGTGATAAAAGAGAAGTATCAATGCGTGAGAATCTCGAACTTTATTGAACTTGTGATATGCAATGAAATATTTTAGTTGCATTAACTGTAAAATACAATCGTACGTTTTCTGTAACAACGAGCACATTATTATGAGAAAACAATATCAAAGACGACTTAGAAATATAGCAACTTCAAATTGGTAAAATCAAGTACCGAGTATTTACGCTTTCGCTACATTTTGAGACATGATGATGTACAGCTGCATTTACCTTACTAAATTTCCGTTACCTATTGGTAACGGAAAATTTACTCATTGAAAACAGACTTTTTATGAGTAGCTCTCGCAAATTTATCTGGAATACACCAAAATTCGTAGGACATGTGTATTTAACAGATATTTGTCAGTTGTAGTGGTAAGTGCATAGTGATAAACATTGCCGAAATACCATGTGAAAATGCAAATACCTTCCCTACTTTAAATATGAAATATGTCTTTGAAACATGAACACCGAACTGTGTTTACAGTTTCATGTAGTAAGTTCAATGATATGATCATCATACATTACGTTATAGATCATTAGCACCAAATTGCACACCTATTTTCCATTAAATTTGATTTTGGTATCGGAAATTTAAAAAAAGGTATCGGAAATTTGGTATCAGAAATTTCAAAATTATCACATTTTGTCCTGTGTTTTCTATTATATTGCCATTATGTACAAATACTTTAGCAGTATACCATTTCCCTGATCGCATTAACACTTTAATCTATGAATTATCAAACCATATTGCCAAAAGAGCACTTAGTTTAGTATAACGGAAATTTCATGTTTTTACTTTTGATGAGAGGTACCTCGCTATCGCAGCATTTAGCAATTTTATTTCGTAAAATATCAACCTGGTTTATGTCATTCTCAAAAAATAATTATATGAATCAAAGTGTAAGGAAAATGACGACGAAATCTATCGGAGAAACTGTGTTTAAACCAAGTGTCAAATTAAGGTAACGGAGATTTCTTCAATCTTTGGAATTTTGGCGACACTTGCTTGACCTTAATTATTTTTGTTTTTATGACGGACAAATAATAAAAGATGTACTTTTCAAAAACTTAGGTCATTGACGGATGTTTTTAAATGCATATACAGTGGATACAATGAATCTATTTGTGAGAAAGTACCACGTTTATTTACTCTACTGCGTCTGGCGACATCACGGAAATTTAAAAATACAACCTTATTTTTGATATTTTGAAGAAACGAGTCTCTCGATTTTCTTGAAATGTTTAACAAAGTTGTAAAGTGATCTGCACTAATGTAAGGACTATCAAAATTCAATGTACTACGTTTCTTCAGTTAGATAAATACCGGCGACAGGGGTGGCGCCTCTAAACTGAATTTGTGCGACACATAGTAACTGCTAGTCTTAGAATATTTATCCATAGTGAAATAGTGTACTTTTTCAGATAAAGTGAAATTGGTGCTCTTAAGTCTGTAAAAATCACCAAAATTGCCTGTGACTTCGCCGTACCTTTGACTTTCACAAGCAAATACAGAAAAACTACTAAACTTTCTCGTATGAAAATTACATGATTGAATTAAATCAGCCAAAAATTAGTAACAGCAGTATCCGATGAGACTAGATGGGAAGTAATATAAGATTTATGAGCTGAAAATATGTTGTATCACGACGCCGCGTCAGTGGCGTAACGGTAACATGTTTTGCCAGATTTTATTAAATTGAACAGACGAATTTGAAAAATAACTTCTGCTCCCTAAAACGACACTTTTATAAAAACATGCAACAGCAGCGGATCTAACGCTAGTAAATAAATGCTGTCTCCAGGAGCAAAACAGTAGATGAGATTGACGCCGTATTTTTTTATCGTGTCATTGGTGTAACGCCCTTTTACATAATACACGAATGTTGAATTTGAATGGGATTTTGAGGTTTTGAAAGTCATGTAAACTCCTGGTCTATGAAGTCATTAAATTAAGAAAAATCTTTCATTACTATGAGTATCACTGGATTAAAGCCGAATACCGTCAGTGGTGTAACGGTCAGTGGAGTAACGATAAACCGTAACATAAATGGTATTTTGGGACATTTGATATATGGGGAGTAAAGAAATTGTATGTGATTTTAAAGGTAACTATCTAAGGAATACAGTCAACAAAAACATTTTGAAAATATACAAATTGCAGCATGAATTTAACATAAATAGCTAGTTTTGTTACACCACTGACTATATTTCGTTACACCATTGACATTATTGCTCAGAACAGTATTTTAAGAAAGCATTATTAGAAGGTACTTCCTTTGCGATGGCAATTTATCTCTATACCTTTATGAAGAAATGATATAATGCTTTTGCAGGATTAAATTGTACAAAATCATTACAAAACAAGATTTTAGTTAAAACCGTTACACCACTGACATAGTTTAAAGATGTCAGTGGTGTAACTGCTGTTACTGTTGAAAACAATTTTTGATTAAGAAGTTAATTTTGGAAATTTTGTCATACGTGGATTTCAATATTAAAAAAAAATATTCTATAACTTAAATTCAACTTCTTGGTATGAATGAATATCATCTATGTGCACAGTATGGTCGTTTTGATCTTTCTATGATGCCCTTTTTCTACGTTACTCCACTGACATGTGAAAGTTATCTTTTTTGTTCTATTTTTTAAAGAAAATGCTTGAATATCATCTGCTAATTATTTGAAACGTATTCTTAAAGGTTATACGCAACAAATAAAGTAGAGATAAAAATAAAAATAACTTGTTCATTTTTATCATTACCGCCGTTGAAAAGTGCATATTTTTTGAAAATGACCCTTATATACTTTTTGATATTTTGGGAAGAAAAAATTGCTGCAGGCTTGGAAACAACAGAAATCCATGGTTAGGTGCTCAAGCTGCAACAATATGACCATTGAAGTTGAAAACTGCATTAAACCCCAATTAACTAACCAATCAAAACCACCTTGATACTTTATCACGGACATGTTGCAATTAACACTGCTTTTCTGTGGAAACCTCATAACTAAAGCTTAACCCATTCCCAAACAGCAAAATTTTGGACTGGTCCAAATTCAAAGATGTTGCAGAAGACAATTTTAAGTGGACGAAATTTAAGATTTTTTGGTCTTTTCTAGTAGAAAATATTGTGGGAAATGAAGAAATTGCTTGTCACAAGCAATTTCTTCATTTTCCACAATGTTTTCTAAAGCCTTTTTCTTATTGGCGTCAAAAAGCGTCATTGTGTGGTAATGGGTTAACACAAACTGTAGTTTACTGTAATTAAAAGGTTTTGTTGAAAAGCGATGAAAAGCGAAGATCTGGGTCTATCGATTACACTAGTTTTTTCAGTAATCTGTCCATGCTGTTTCAGTTGTTTGTCAGACATGGGGATGGATAGAGGTGATACTGATGGTCAGGCTCTACACTTGAATGAAAATGGATGTGTTAAGGTAGTTCACCCCTAATGAGATTGACGTGCCGTCGGAATTATTCGGGCGATGTCGAAAACATTCGGCGGTGGAACGTTCCACCGCCGAACATTTTCGACGTCGCCCGAATGTGTTCGGATGCGTAACGAATGTTAAACGACGTCGCATGAATAATTCCGACGTCACGTAAATCTCATTAGGGGTGGTATACCTTAAGGTGAGGGTTTTTGTGCCCCGCCCCTCCAACAAAGGGGGGGGGGGGGAGGTGGTGGTGGTGGTGGTTACTTGATAAGTATTGGAATTGGAGCAACATTTTTCCTCACCTCTTATTATACCCCCGCAAACGAAGTTTGGGGGGGGGGGTATACTGGAATCAGCCTGTCGGTCCAGTGGTTGGTTGGATGGTTGGTTTGTTGGTCTGTCTCCAAAACTTTGTCCGGACAACTCCTCCTACACTTGTTGACTGATTTTGTTCATACTTGGCACAAGTGTTCATTGTGACCTGTAGATGTGCAAGACACAAATTTCAAGGAAATCCGACCATTACTTTTTGAGTTATGGCCCCTGATTTGACTAAAAAATGCTTGTCTGGACAACTCCTCCTACAGTTACTGTCCAATTTGCTTCATACTTGGCACATGTGTGCATTAGCACCTGTAGATATGCAAGATGCAAAATTCACGGGAATCGGACCATAACTTTTTTGAGTTATGGCCCCTGATTTGACCAAAAAATGCTTGTCTGGACAACTCCTCCTACAGTTACTGTCCAATTTGCTTCATACTTGGCACAGGTTCACATTAGCACCTGTAGATGTGCAAGAAGCAAAATTCACAGGAATACGACCAATTCTTTCTGAGTTATGGCCCCTAATTTGACCAAAAAATGATTCTCTTGACAATTCCTCCTACAGTTACTGTCCGTTTGCTTCATATTTAGCACAAATGTGCATTAGGACCTGTAGATGTGCAAGATGCAAATTTCACAGGAATCGGACCATAACTTTCTGAGTTATGGCCCCTGATTTGACCAAACAATGCTTGTCCGGACAATTCCTCCTACAATTACCGTCCGATTTGCTTCATACTTGGCACATTAGGCACAGGTGTGCATTAGCACCTGTATATGTGCAAGACGCAAAATTCATGGAAATTGAGTTATGGTCCCTGATTTGACCAAATTTCAAGAAAATCGGATTGACTATTTCTGATTTATGGCTCCTGATTCAGCAAAAGCACTTGTCCGAACAAAGGTGGTGGCGGGGGTATTTTTATCACCCTCAGTGATAGATTTCTAGTTTTTAATCCTATAAAAACTCAATTTTATGGTGGTCCAATTTGAAAGCTGCTTTAGATGACAAAATGGATGTTAAAAATGATATATGATTTGTGTTAGTATGACAAAAAATATTAGGACAAAAGAAGAAAATGCTGATTATCAGCATTTTCTTCTTTTGTTTTAATGTTTCCCAAAGTCTTTTCTATCAGGGACTTCAAAACCAGGTCTTATTTGAGAACGGTTTGAGCAAGATCTGGTTTTGATATCCTCAATTTAACATATGTTGTGGAGAACATTGAGGCAAAAGGGATGCAACAATACATTAGTATTTACACTAGTGACTATTGATATGTCACAATTGTGACTTCTGCAATAGTAAAATCACGATAGGCAACTGGCAATATCAATAGTATTGCAATAGTGTATGTCACAATTGCAGTAGTGTCAGCATAGCAACAGATAGTACAAGATGATTCAAATAAGTACCTACAACATAGGGTTTGATGAACAATAAATGCAATATTGCATTTTGAAAAGCAGTCGACCTCCTCTTAAACCTTTGCCAAAATGCATGATTTTAGGGTGGTCCAATTCAAAAACTGCTGCAGACGACAATTAGATGTTAGTTCTGACATACAGCAATTTGTTGTTTTGCCGTCACGGCATTGTCATGAATATAAGGCATCAACTACAAACAATTCTATTGTAATTCTATTCTTTCAGATCATTGATAAGTTCTGCATGATTCAACACATCAATGTTGGTATGGAATATACTCAGGAAATGACTGTTGATTCTTTTTTAAAGAAGTGTTTTATTTGCCGCAAATTGCATATCACAACAGTATTGCATTAGTATTGTACTAGCAACAAACAAAATATAATATATATCTATATGCAATTTGTCAATTTTGATATAATAATGCAACTGTTGTAGAGCATCTCTCGTTAATAGCTAGAGATGCTCTGCCAGTTCATTTATCTAGACCTATAATGGGTTAATTTCAGGTTGGAACTATTCTACATGAGCTCGGTCATCTACTTGGACTTGTGCACGAACATCAGAGGAGTGACAGAAATAACAGTGAAACAATCAACAATGCAAACATAAAGACCAAATACAGACACAATTTTAACCAGCTGGATACTACAGACAACACCAAGTTTGACTACAATTCTATTATGCATTACGGCCTTAATGTAAGTTTATTATGTCGTTTTTCAACAAAAACCTCGTAATTGCATCTTAAAATAATCTGCTATTAAGAAGTTTTTGTTGAAAAGCAGCATTAGCTGGGTTTCCTGGTTGATTTATAATCATGGACAGAGCAGCAGATAAGAGGGGGCAAATACTATATAATTTTTAGCTTGTCTATTGGTAGAATGGGGGGGGAGCTATTCTAGTCACAAGGGCATTAATGCAAAGATGCATTACTCTGACAATCAGTTTAGTGGAATATTTACCCTTTTCAAACCTGGAAATTCTTGCGAGTTTTTACATGCAACTGTCATGTATCTGTGATAACTTTGTTTCTGCTTGACCTATTGCTTTCAAACTTTGCACCAAACAATTTCATATTTCATTGTCTTCAGTAACATCTTTGAACTTGGACCAGTCTTAAGCTTTACCATCTGGTTATTGGTTATTATTGCCTAAAATGTGTGTTTTCAGTCTGTTATTGGCATTAGATAACGAGAAGAAACCGGGCGGATATCCAGAGAAATCGTGCATTAATCGGCAGATTCACGTGCAATATCCTTGATTTGACCCTTCAAAATAAGCAATTGTCTCTTTTCCCGCAAAATTCTCAACGTCTTACGTTAAATAAGCGACGTTCGCCTTTTGGCGCCAAATTATGACGTAACATTGTTTTACCGACGTCACGCATAACAAAAAATTCTCGGAAGATTTATCAGAACAAAACAACAATGGCGGACATTTTCTTATCTCACCTCGGTTCATTTTTCGCACATATCAAAGGGTTTGGGGTAAGTAATCATTAGAATTTTATGCTTTTTATGCAATACTAGCGTCAATTCACGTATTTTTCGGTCGTTAACATTCGCAGAGGCCCGCAAAATACGAAAACGACCCTCCTGCTTCGCAGTCGGGCGTTAACGTATTTCTTGGGCCTCTGCGAATGTTAACGACCTCAAAAACGTGAATTAACCCTATATTATATATAAAATCTACTTGCAGGTATTCAGTCATAACAACAAGCCAACAATATCCATTAAAGATTCCAACCTGAACTTTCTGGCTGGTCAGAGAGAACATCTCTCATTTTATGATATAAAGGCTATCAACCTGGCTTATGAATGTAGTGGTTTGTATATTTGTGACCCGTCACGCTAAAAGGGACCTTATCGGGTGTGTGAAAAATATCGACCCTAGCCTGTCTGCGCAGTCCGCGCAGCCAGACTAGGGCCGACACTTTTCACTTTTATGTAATTTTCTAAATCCGGAATGTTTTCCATATCTTACTACATGTTCATTTTTCGCATACGGGATCTGGTTGACATGTGCTGAGTCTGACAACTTTGTCGAAATGTTGATTTTTGTAGTTCGGATAAGGTCCCTTTTAGCGTGACGGGTCACATATGTCATTTTGGTCGTTTGGTCCAAGATTCAATCCCCAGCCATGGCAAACATACATTCTGACATTTGCCTGCCACCAATGGGTTGATAGTGTACAATATAGCTTCTAAGGAAACATTGATGCAAAAGGAGAAAATGCTGGTTATAAGTATTACCTTCTTTTGTCTCAATGCTTTACCAAGCTTCAATTAGGGATGTCAAACTAGTACCAATTTGGGAAAGAGAATAATGAACTATGACTTCATTGAACTAGCTTACTGTGTCTCTAGAACATTACAAACTGTTTACCACCCCATATCGAAAAACAGGGGGCATGTTGTTTTACTTGTGTCCATCTGTCTATCCAAAAACATAACATTTGCCTTTTCTCCACAAGTATTCAACATACAAAACTCAAATTTGGTATGTAACTTTCTTTAAATGATAGCTATCTGTTCAAGGTCATCTGTTAACCCTTATTAACACTTTACCTGAAAACTTAAAGTGACATTTCACATTTATTTCATTTATTAAAAGTATGTCTTGGTGCAAAGATTGTTTATGCTAATTCGTAGAAATGCTATCAGTTTTTTTAAGTTCTTATTCATAAGCGAAAAATGTGCCTTCAAAGTTGAGACAGAAATGACAAATTCTATATAAATCTGACCTGTTGTCCACAACAATTTGTTTAATTTTAGCACAAAAATATATATTTCTCGTAAATGGTTCAATATTTTGGCTTGAAATTTTCAGACTTTTCATGAGAAAACACGCTCTTTCAGAAAGAATAAAAGTAAAATTTTTATTAAATTAATTCTGAAATGTCACTTTAACATTTTAGTAAATAGCCATTTAGAAGACATTTGTGTTTGATAAACACATCTTTGACAAATACATCTTGTTTTCCACTATTTGTATTTCAGGCCACTGCACCACCTCTACTGGTTGTCAGAATGATGGTTACATGGGCAAGGACTGTAATTGTGTATGTCCTACAGCACTAAGTGGCTCACAATGTACACAAATTGATGCAGAATGGCAACAAACTGGTAAGTCATGTGTTAAACCAGAGAGCAAGATTTGACAGTTCCAATTTTTAAGGTGTTTCAGATGTCAATTTCAATTTTTATGAAATTTTTAACCCTTTCACTGCCAATATTTATTTCGGACGCGTTTCTCACTGCTGAATTAATTCGAAGAAATTTCCAAGAATCGATACCATGTACACAAAAACATGCATAACTTCTGTCGACTAAAGTGGCCTATGGCAGGGACCCTCTATTGTCGACAAAAGTCGCCTATGGCAGTGAAAGGGTTAAAACTCTTTACATTTTGAGGTAAGAAAACATTATGGGAATTGAAGATTTTAATTGTGTAAGTCCGCCAGCTCTAGGTTGGTCACAATGTACACAAATTACCTTCTACTAAAACCTTTAATTTGTGACATTACCTCTGAACTCATAACATTTACATTGTGACCTTGACCTTAATCTTTGAGTTTGACCTACTAAACTGACACGATTTAAAAACGCAAAAATGTACATTTAGAAATGGTTTCTCCTGTATCTTACAAAACCGATGTATAGCCATGTAAAATTGTAAATGTTACAATTGTTAACATAACAGGACAGAAAATGACCTTTAAAGCCAAGAATAATGCCTGAATGGACGTCAGATTATGCCAAAATGCACGTTGAGTCAAGAGCCTGGCATTGAACATCGACGACAGCAAACCCAGTGTTTTCACAGGCGATTTATCACCATGTCGCGATGTATAGGCGGCCCGCGATTACCAACCATAGAATTTGCTGTAGACTGAGCCGTCACAAATCTGTTGCGTTAGTGACGTTGACGTATACAATTATGTTGACGTACAGTTATTACACGCAGCTGACCGGGACGTGGGTGGTCTGTAAATCTTCCTCTGTTGTTCACACGTCTCATAAACCTTAGAACCGTTGATTCGGCTACATTAAAGCGTCTAGCTACCTTCATTTGCGAAATATGTCAAACCAAAAGCCAAAAAACTCGGTTCCTTTTTCGCAAAGTAAGCCTCAGCATTTTATACACAATTTTCTTTCGTTGTTTTCAATAAGAAAATCAAAGTGGCAATTTGTACACAAAAAAATCTTAGTGATTTAACATG